>CM019068.1:118829243-119271743 GCA_009667805.1 Leptobrachium leishanense
GTTGAAAAAAAGACCAAACCTTGTTCTCGCACTCTGGACAAGGACTACAGTATTAGATTATGAGATATAATTTTTTTCTCTTTAATCCCCTAGATAAGTGTGATTAAGGATTGGATTTGGGAAAATGAGAATGTATTTCTTGAGAGTGTGTGTGAATGTAGGTGTGTATGTGTTTTGTGGAGTGAAGCTGAACATAAGAAAACACACAGATATAGATCTGACTCATGTTGATTATTAGATAAATTAACTTTTAAATTCAAGTTATTATATTTTTCTTGTTCGGTGAAGTACATTTTGGGAAATGGGAGAAAATAGTTATTTAATGGCTAGATTAGGTATTTGGCCCAGGTTCCAAGTGTGGTTCGCTGGAAGAGTGAATCTAGATAGATAAGTGTATTTTATGCTCATAAAGGGCCTCCTCGGGGAATCCCTTTCGTACATCGTAAAGGTATTGAGGTATAGACTTTTTTTCTTCCTCTCTGAGCATCTAGAATTATCTAGAGGTATTAGGAGATGACACTGTGGCCCCAGGTATAATTAGTTTAATTGTCTAGTTTTGGTTTATCCTTTTGAGTGATCACAGGTGATAGGTGATCAAAGGAGAGAATTGCTAGATTTTAATTTCCTGTATGAATATAAATATCCTGTGAGAAAAGCCTGTTCTGATAAAATGGGCGATGACCCCCCTTTCTAAGTGTTCAATACTATATCAGGGGTGTGGAAATTTTTTTTTTAAATCATAAATTTTTATTATGAAATTTTTCTGTCAGCAAAAAAATACAAAGTTACTTTGAAGTAGAGGATAAACAGTATATAAGTGCAGAAATAACCATTACTACTGAAAAATAAACAGTGGGGGGGGGGGGGGTTGCAGCCATCAAAGAACCAAACTGAAGTAAAATTTGTGTACCAGGGTGTCACGTTCTGTGCTGGAAAATCTGTCTTCCTGCCCTCTGTATTTGTATATATGTTTTTTCCCTTGTGTTTCTGTTGCTGCCAATTCCTGGGTGGCTTCCCAGGGGTTAATTGGTGTTCTGTGTGCTGCTCACCTGTTGATCCTTGCCCTGATTCCCCTGCCTATATTAGAGCTATGTACCCATAAGACATTGCTGGGTCATTTTTCTTTGCCTGGTCTCCTTGCCACTTGTGTCCTGAGAGCTCCTTGCTGTGTTCCTGATATCCTCCGTTTGTTCATCCTTGTTCAGTTTTTGCCTCTATTATTTCTGTTCCAGTTTATGTCAGTTCCTTCTGTGTATTTAGTTCTGTCTATTGCTGTATTTTGTTTTGCTGTTTATGTTCCATTCAGATTCCCTGGTTACTGATTTTGACTTGGCTGACTTCCCTTCTGGTTCCTATTCCTATATTCTGTATGACGTACTCTCTCTGGTTATGACCTTTGGCTTTCCTCTTTATGACTACTCTATTGTATATTCCTTGACTGTACCGTTTCCAGGAAACCCTGTCATCTGTATACAACAAAAGACTCTGTACGGCTTCAAGGTAATACTTTCCTTTAGATTAGATCCGGCTATCCTAAAGACCGGTCTTTCAGTGCAGGGAATCTTTGTATTGCGTACAGAAGGTCTTTTGTTAACCCTTTGTTGTTTTCACCTGTCTTGCAGTTTTAAATCATGCAATTTTTTGCATATTGGGCTTCTTTCAGCAAAAAAAATACAGTTACTTTGAAGTTAGATTCATAGGGATATAAGTATATAAAAACCGACTACTTCCAAAAATCGGTGGGGGGGGGGGGGGTTGCAGCCATGCCAAGTGGTACTGAAGTAAATGTGTACCAGGGTCGGTATATCGGTCATAACCCACATGCTTCATAAATTTTGTGTATGTCCCAAAGTGTCCAGGGATCCGATTTGGGTGGATGTATATCTTCCGATGCCACAATCCTCGAGTCAAATCCACGATATTGGTCTAATAGGTCAATAACTTGTTTTTTGGTAGGTACTAATGTGGTCTTCCAATTACGTGCTATGAGCAACGAGGTCGTGGAGATGAGAATAAATAGCATCCTTCTTTGAGGTTTTGGGAGGTTGATCATACCCAATAATAGAATCTCCGGTTTGTGAGGGATCAGCATGCCTAGGACTTCGGTCGCCAGAATCGAGATGTCCTTCCATAATGCATTTATTTTGGGGCAATCCCACCATATGTGACTCATAGAACCTTGAACTAGGGAACATCTCCAACACATATCCGAGTGATTCGGCGCATATTTTCTAATTCTGTCTGGAGTGAGGTACCATCTATAAAGTAACTTTCGTTGTGTCTCTAATAAGGTAGCGCATCGAGTAGCCCCCACCGCAAACATATAAGCCGTGGCCCATTGGGTCGGTGTGAAAGATTGTTTTAACTCTCGTTCCCAACTTCTTTGAAATGTCCAAATAACTGATTTTTGTGGGGTATTAAGCACCCTATAATACATCGAGATCGCTTTGGTATTGGAGTAAGAGTCCAAACAAAAAAGTTCAGTTTCTGAGAGTAATGGAACCTTGGCTGACAGTGTAGGAAAGATCTTCTGAGCTTTAAGGTAAGAGTGTATTTGCATATATGATAAGAACATTGCATTTGGAACCTTGAATTTAGTACATAATGTCTCAAAAGGTAGAATGGAGGCCGTGTCAAAGAAATGATGAAGGTTCAATACTCCGTATTGAACCCATCTAGTGTGATCTCCTTGAGGAAGTAGGTACTTAAGAGCTGCCATGGGTGTAGCCATAGAGAGTGGATGATGCATTGTGAAGGAGTCGAACCCTTTATCCCATATCCTAAGATGTAACAATGTACTAGTCAATGGGGATTTTATCCGCGGCCTATCTTTTACAGGGACCCAAAGTAATGTTGTTAAATCATGTCCTTCCATATATGCTGCCTCAATGGTAAGCCATTGCGGTGTGGGTGTGTGTGAAAGGATTCCGATAAGGATGCTAGGCATGATGCCCAATAATAATGTTGCACATGTATCATGTTCAGACCTCCATCTCTGTGTCTGTAACTTAATAGCTTCCGAGGAACTCTAGGTCTTTTGTTGTTCCAGACATATGAGGTCAAAACAGATTGAACCTTGACTAGATAATGTCTGGGTAAATTTAGAGGCAGAGCACGGAACACATACAATAATTTTGGTAATATAATCATCTTTGCGGCCGCCATTCTACCCAACCACGAGACTTCCTTCATTCTCCATCTGTGAATAAGCAATCTTATCTCAGAAAGTACACGTTCATAATTATATTGAAAAAGGTCTTCGGGTTCTTCCGTAATTCTGAGCCCCAAATAAACCAAATAAGTAGAGCGCCAGTCAAATTTATATTGCATTTTAAGAGTATCCAGCAATGATTGTGTCATATTAATTGGCAAAGCTTGCGTTTTAAGTAAGTTTACTAAATGAAAGGACACTTCACTGTATGTTTCTAGCTCTCGGTATAAGGCCAATAAAGAGACTTCTGGGTCAGTCAACGTCAGGAGGATGTCGTCCGCATAAAGTTGTTGTTTATATGTTGTAGGACCTATCTGTATACCTCTAACGTCATCATTTTGTCGGATAGCCTGTGCCAGTGGTTCCAGCACCAGGGCATACAATAGTGGGGAAAGTGGGCACCCCTGTCTTGTACCGTTTGTAATTACAAATTCGTCAGACATAAATCCCGGATGTCAGAACTGTAGCTGATGGGGAATCATACAAGGCCTTTACTGCTGACAACATCGGGGGAGGAAAACCATATATCTTAAGGGTCTCATGAAGAAATAGCCAATTTACCCTGTCAAAAGCTTTCTCGGCATCTAATGACAGTATCAAACAAGGTTGACCTACTCGTTTCAAGGATTCCAACAGGTTAATCAACTTTTTTGTGCTATCCGGTCCTTGCCTACCCGAAATAAACCCCACCTGGTCCTGGCCAATTAGGGTTGGTAATATGTATTGTAGTCTGTTCGCTAGAATTTTCCCGTATATTTTTATGTCTACATTAAGAAGTGAAATTGGACGGAGATTACGACATTCGTCAGGGGTCTTACCTGGCTTAGGGAGTGTAATTATGTGAGCCCGTAGCATATCTGTCGGGAATGTACCCTGTTCCCGGGCATCGTTAAAAATCGAGTGTAAATGCGGCATGAGGTGAGAGGTGAAAGTCGAGTAATATAGGCCATTAAGGCCGTCAGGACCCGGGGCTTTTCGTTTTTGCAGTCCTTTAATCACTTCAGAAATTTCATCTAAAGAAATTGGAGAAGCTAATTTTGTCATTTGTGATGAGGATAATTTTGGCAGGTGTAGCTTATGAAGATAGCTAGAGATGGCATCGGGTGTGGGCTGTGTCACCTTGTCATCAGTTGATAGGTTATACAGTTTCTCGTAAAAGTCTGCGAATTCGTTAGCAATATCCAATGGATTATGTATTAGTCCCCTGTTAGTTTTGAGGTGAGGGATGCCCTGTGCGGTCGGGGGGGGGTTTAGTCTGCGAGCCAGTAGTCTGCCCGGTTTATTTTGAAACGCATAGAACCGCGATTTCATCTTGTGCATGGTCGAATTAAATCTGTCTGCTTCTAAGTCAGTAAGTGAGCGTAAGGCATCATCTAATGCGTCCGCTAACTCCGTCGTCGGGGATAATTTATTCTGGGTGTCTATGTCTTGTATGTGCCTAAGAATTTCCAAACGATGTGCTGTGTGTTGCTTTTTAAGCCGCGCTCCCCACTGGATGCATACACCCCTAATGACTGCTTTATGAGCTTGCCATACAACAAAAGGGTCTACCTCCTCGGTCGTGTTTTCTTTAAAATAGTTCGTTAGTGCTTCCTGAATCGCCATAGACGCCGGTTCGTGATTTAATATATGTTCGCTAAATCTCCAGGGTGGTCTCACATGAGAGTGAAATTCATCCCGTATGTCGAGGAGTAGTGGGGCATGGTCAGACCATGTAAAGGGGAGAATATCACATGTGGTGACACGAGAGAGTAAATGCGATGGTAGTAAAAAATAGTCTATGCGTGAGTAACTATTATGTACTCCCGATCGGAAAGTGTAATCCCTCTCTGTAGGATGAAGCAGGCGCCACGTGTCATATAAATGGTGGAGTCTAAGGAGAGAGTGTAGCTGTGAAAACTGTCTCCCTGCTTGAGTGCTTGTAGGGGCCGAGCGGTCCGTTTTTGGGTCTATACATAAATTCAGATCGCCACAAATTATTAAATCTCCCGATAAAACATCCGTAAGTTTGTTTAAAAGATGCGTTAGAAATTGCGTTTGTGAATTATTAGGGGCGTAAGCTGCTACTATCGTGTACACCCTGCCATTGATTGTGCATATTAAAATAATATATCTGCCTCTGGGGTCTGTGATAATTCTATGAGTCTGCATCGAAATTCTGTTATGGATCAGTATTGTCACCCCTCTAGACTTAGCTCTATAAGTTGAGTGAAATTGGGTGTGATAGTGAGGTGTATACAATTTAGGATGATCCAGTCTCCTAAAATGCGTCTCTTGGAGGCAGACGATATCAGCGTCATACGTGCGAAGATCTCTATATAAAGAGTGACGTTTAACGGGTAGGTTCAAACCCTTTACATTATATGATACTATCTTCATAAAGGGCTACAAAAAAGATGTTAGGGACATATAAACAACATTTTAAACAATTAGTCAGAACTCTCATCCAAGAGCGCGACCCATAGGATCGAGAAACACTGCAACCCCCAGGGACTGGGAAAAGGGGAAAAAGGGGGATAAAACCAAAACAAAACATCGCCATATAGCGACAAAACTTGGTGCGTTCCAGAACGCCGTACTCTCCATCGGAGCCTCCTGTCAGGGAGACGTCCGTGCCCTTAACTAAGAAGGGGGAGAAACGTAAAAAAGGGGGGGTAGGTCCTTCTGCCACCAGCAGCGAGACAAAGAGGTCAAACATTAATCCACCAGGTTTACCCGTCCTGCGATTTTCGGTCAAAAACAAGTAAGGTGTCCGTCATCAGGAGCGGATCTGTAAAAGCGGGACTTTTTCGTGCTCATCCATCAGCGTTGACGCCAATCCGGTGTCACCTTTTTTAGTGTGGGCCTGCGGTCCTGAGCATCCTCGTTTATTTTAAGGCCCCAAGACTCCAGGGTTGTTCTTCCCTCTGTGGGAGATGTGAGGACTGTAGTAACATCCTCGCGGAGAATAATTAACTTAGTGGGGAATCCCCACCTGTATAATATACCAGCCTCTCGTAGAGATGTTGTTAGCGGGCGAAACAGTCTTCTTTGTTGCAGCGTTGCTTTAGAGAAGTCTGGGTAAATTTCCAGATGTTCGTATTGGGAACCCAATTTCTCTGGTTTACGCATCGCTCGTAAGACATCTTCCCTGGGTTTATAGTAGTGCATCTTAAGAATCACGTCCCTAGAAGCTTTATGAGGGGCAGACGGCGGTTTTGGTATGCGATGTATTCTGTCCATGAGTAGCGTGTCATGCGCAACTCCGGGAAGCAAGTGCGTAAAGAAATCTGTTACATAAGCCATGAGGTCTCGGGGGTGAATCGTTTCTGGGATTCCTCGAATTTTGAGGTTATGCCGACGGGACCTGTCCTCAAGATCCGCCAGTTTATTTGTACATTGCAATAGTTTGGCTTCCAAAGATTCTACTGCTGCGGCCGTAGCGTTATGAGCATCCGCCATTTCAGACATTTTATTTTCTAAATGCGAAGTCCGGTCTCCAATTTCCTGTATATCCTTGCGGATGTCCGCTGATACCGTATCTAGGCGCGCTGATAGGGAGGACGAAAAGTCTTTAAATAAAGTTTCCATGCGGGTGGTGAACGCCATTAGGTCACCCTCAGAGGTGCCTGTCGCCGAAGTTGGAGAGTGGGACGGGGAGCCGCCGCCATCTTGGGGATCTGCATCCTCGCGGCGTTTACTGGGCCTAGGAGTGAAAAACTCCTTCGTTCCCGGCGCTTTTTTCCCCTTTGCGGCGGCCATCGTGACGGCTGTGTATTCCGGTGGGATATTGCGGTACCTGAGAGGGTATGTGTAGTCCCCGTGGCTGATATCCGCGTTTTCCTCGCTGTCTGGTCTGGAGCCGGACTAAAACATGTCCGCCATGCTCCGCAGTTGGCTCCGCCCCCCCCCGAAAACCAGTGTGGAAATTTTTAAAAAATCTACTTGTCCAACGGACTAAGTGATAGTCCAATCTACTTGTCCCTCAGGACGATCTACTTGTCCTGATGATAAGAAAAATAATTTCAACAAAATAGTGTTTAAATAGAGGTCTTTAATTATAACAGCCTAGAGACATACTTAACACTTCAACATGTACAACAAATGCAAGTACTGAACTTAAATTGTAGTTTACATTAAACAAAATAAAATGGTTTACATTAAACAACAAAATTAAATGGCTTTTATCAGGTTCAACTTCATAAGCCTTATGTCTGCTCACAAATTGTTCCACCAGACATACTTAAACCAGATTTCCAAATGTGAATGTTAAAGTTGCAGTAAACAACATAATAAGCGGCATCAAATTCAATGATGTTATTCAGAGTCAGCTTCATAAGGCCTCTTATGTCCACCCACATGTTTCGTTCCACCAGATGTAAGCCAATGTTGAATAGCTCTGCTGGGGTCATATTCCTCAAATTCAGGTCCCTCCATTTTAGTAAGCAATAAGTCCTGCAGTATGTCCTGTCGATGTCTTGTTCTTAGTGGGTTTTTAACTATGTTCATGGCAGAAAAGACCCGTTCTGCTTCAGCAGCTGAAACGCTAATTGTGAACATCAACTCCACAAGCTTTAGTATATTGTGCAGGTTAGATGGCTTAGAGGATAATATTGAAGAGTAAGCAGACAAAATTGTGACATTTTTGCGTTTGAAATTTTGCATGTGAGTCTTAAGTCCACAAAACTCCTCGAATAGCCAGCTTTTCCTCCGCAGAAAAAAGGGTGTCAAAGTAACCTAACATTTCTTCAAGGTCAGACCTGCCATATGTGTATAGCTCCTTTCTGGCTTCTGGCCATGTTGTGTGTAGTCAAAGATTTGGAATCCACGAGATGGCATAGAGTCAAAAGTGGTGAATCTCTTATCTATGTACTCTACAATATTTTCAAGGAGACGCACATTACTTATCCTGTTCGCTGGTAGACACTGGCCTGACAATTCTATCTCCCACCCCACCGATTGATCTCCAAATTTCCTCTCCTCTGGATGGTACAGTCTAATAAACTGTCTTATGTTTTCACCCTTATCAAGCTTCAAACCTACCAATTCTAATGCACATCTTTCCACAGCCGGTTTAACATCTAATAACAAAAGGTCCTTCGACTGAAAAAATTCTGAAAGCTGTGATACTAGCTCAAGGATATCTCTCATAATGTACAGGGTTGAGATGAAATTAACGCTTTTGATAGATTTTAGGTATTTACGTGCTTTCGCTGAAGACTCATCAGTGCCAGCACCCACCTGGCCAAGATGTAAAACGACAGTTCAGAGGTTTTGCTGAATGGCTTTTAAGGCTCTTCTTTTACTGGAAACCCATCTCACTTGTTTAATGTCGCTGAAATGAGCAAAATGTTCTTCTACAACAGTTGCAATGTCTTTTGCATCTTCGTCTTTTAGGACTATTTCAATATAACTTAAAAATCCATTTCAACGTTTCTTCAAACTGAGCAATATAAGGCATGTTCTTCACTGAATCTAGAATCGCCAGTTGAAGTTTGTGAGCTACACAGTGTACAGGCACCAGAAATGGAAGGTCGTTCTTGATCAGTGCTGCCACACCACCCTTTGAACCCAGCATTACAGCAGCACCATCAAAATTTACAGAGATCAGTGTTGGACCAGGCTGCTCTGGAGAACTCAGAAGTAGCATATCTAAAGACAATGTTTTAATTCCTTTTACTATAGCATCCAGCACACCTTTAGCATGTGCATGTTCCACTGGGATAAGGTCTGCAAACACTGTGTAAGGTTTACCCCCATTGACAACTTTGACCAGTACAGTTTCCTGTTCAATTATGGCGCAGTCTGTGCTGCCGTCTGCAATAATCGATATCAACTCTGCATTTTTGATAATTTCTTTGATGTCCCGTCGAATAACCTCTGCCTCACACTTAATGAATTCGGTAGCTTTTTCGCGATTGGCATAGTTTTTTCCAATGTCCACACCAGCCTTTGTCATTGCCCTGCACAGAATCTCCATGTCTGACATAGGCTTCCCTTGCTTTGCAATTAAATATGTGTAGCGCTGTGTTAAAAATCTTGCTGTGGCAGTACCTATTTTTGGCCACAAGATGGAGACTATCGCGATCAGAGATACTGGACATTGGGACTACAATGCCCGGCATGCTTTGCAAGAAGACAGGAAGTGGGTGGGGACTGGACACTTACATCCTCTGCCTCGTGGAGAAAGTTCCAGGGCGCGCCAGGGAAGCAGAGAAAGCAGACGCACTGAGGAGATCGCGGGAGAACCGAGGCCCCAGCCCGAGGGAGGCCTGTTGTTCCGGTTTGGGACACTTAGCCTGAGGAGAAGGAGACTCGCCAGAGCCCAGACATTGCTGCATCACCGGCAGAATCGAACGGAGAGCAGGCGGTGAGCTGGACAAGCTGGATAAAGACAGACAACGGATCCAGCCGCTAGTATCCCCAGTCAAAATCCGGAGGAGAGACGTCCTGGGTCAGCGGAGCCTAAAGCCTGCGTCGGATGGGTGAGAGGCCTCCAAGGCTGTTTGTGATTAAAGGTCAAGCTGCTGTTTTCTCTTTAAAGTCCACAGGGCCCCAACTGACTAGTCGAAGACTTCCCTTAAATAAACTCACTGGCCAGTTGAACAGTACCCGGGTACCACACACACACATATACACCTTTCACCTTCTGGGACTTAACTTGTGCAGGACTCATTTCCTTTTATGAATCGGAACAGGGGTTAAAAATAAAGATACGTTCCGAATATATTTTTCCTCTTTTTCCGTTGCGCATTTACCGTAATACGAAGGGATTGTATGTTTGGGGTTTTGCTACGTGTCCCCTTTTCTGAACTATCGGGAAATTGCATTGCTTTTATGTTCGGTCGCGAATATTTTATATTCCGAAATACGAAGCCTCGTGTTTCGTTTCTTTTCCGCTGCGCGTTTGCCGTAATACGAAAATACTGTAATAATACTTGTGAACACCGTGCTTAAACATCTGCTCAAATATTTTAGTAAACTATTTAAATGATAAAAACTCACAACTGTGTTGGAGTATATTTATTCCCTAATGCGGGGAGACTGACCCGTGGTTCATTTTCAGCGTCTCCTCCGGGAGTGAGCGCTACATATGCATTGTTAAATAAAACAGTAAGCCTTTTCCTCTCTACCTCTTTCAGTTTTTGCAAAGCTTGTACAATTGGTTGCCATGATTGACCTACAGACATGGCACTGCTTGTTGAGGCCTCGGAAATTTTTTTTTTCTTTTCTTGCTGGAACCATGAACAGCAGGCCATGTGAGCTTTGCTTGTTTCATGGGCCTTGATTGGCTCAATGCGAAACTTATCACAGCCAATTACAAACGCATTCCTACTCGATCCAGAGTGAGTCATCGCTATGGTAGGATATTTCAAGCAGATCTCACAGTACATTTTTTCGTCCCCTTGCCTCCCCTTCAACAAAAGCCATGGCCAGGAATCTTTCCAGTGTGATTGAAACACTCGCTTTCTCTTCTCTGTATCATACCCATAGGCGACTCTACAGGGGGCAAGGGGGGGCAAAAATCAGCATCCAGCTTCCCACACATCTTCGGACCAACTTATATCCATCGCTGTGCATCGTATATGGACGATCTAGGTGTCATTTGAAAGGGCAGATTCTGGCCTTTCCAATGATACCCAATATGACCATATTCAGTGTGAATTAAAAGTCATAAAACATAAAATAAAAACGTGTACTTAAACTTAAACATTTTCACAGGGTTGAAATGGCTCAGCAGTGAAATGGTTACTGGTCAAACTATACACTACATTGTGTATTACGTTAGTTTTTGCCTTGGTTTTAGTTGTATATTAAGGGTTAATGGGCAGGCTTCATCCCTTACAGTATACATTTGTTTTTTCCTTGATTAATGGCATTTTACGGGTTGATGGGTTGGCTACATGCCTCAGTGTATTCATTTCATGTTTTTCCCTTGATGAATGGCATTTTAGGGGTTAAGGGTAGCTAAAATGCCACATTGTTTATTATTATTGTATTTCTCTGGGTTTATGGCATTTTAGGGGTTATTATGGAAGTTAGAATCTAATCCTCTTTAGATCCTCTGCTTTCCGTCACATTTCGGGGAATTAATTTTTCCGAAAATAAGGTGAATTCCCTATTTAGCGAATGGTCACTGTAATTTGCTAAAAGTGGACTCGCTGAAGCAGATATTCAGACATTCAGCGAAAACTGCCGAATTGCAGCAAAAAAATAATTGAATTTAAGTATCCGGTTAGTACAACAAAAAGGCATCATTGCATCACATTACTCTGGGGTTTTGGAATCTTATTTATATATACTTATTTAGGGCACTATTACCTGGTGTGAGCTAACCCTTGCGTCAGCGTGATTTTGCATTAGCGCCAGGTTAATTGAGTCTAGCGCCTGACCAATAGATTGTTTGCCTCCCGCTACAAACGGGAAAAAACACTTAGCACGTTGCTATTAGCGATTTGTACTGCGAGCTTACTGTACTTTCCGCGTCCTATACTTAACACAGGGAGTGCTAGAGATCTCTAGCGCTTTTGCAGCTAACAGATCACTTGGTGCCAGCGCTAAATTTTTTGAGGTACACTAATTGCAACATTTTACCTATTGCTCAACCCTGGTGCTAACTCCAAAAAAACTGAAAAACCAGGTCCTCGTCCAAAATTAATAGGCAATTGAAAGGAATGCAGCACAGGTGTTCTCATGGCCCCATACACCATAGTAATGGATCTGGTCAGCAATGTCGCTGCTGTTGCAGTAAGCTCTATTATAAATGTATCCTTTATGCACATATATCCTAATTCTAATATACTGCCTAATTTTAAACATTTTATGCTGGGGGTTATTCATAGTATGTAAGCAGTTGATTATTAGGGTGACTGTGTGGACCATGTTTAAAGGAACACATGGATAAGTCTTGCCCTGAAACATGTATTATTTATATGCTGTAGCAGGGAAATTATTGTCATTCACCTGGCCTTCCTTTTGGATCTCTTAAATGCATTGTAATGATTCTACATGCTGTTGGGTGGTCATGCAATGCCCATCAGCCTTAATATATATGTGCATATAAACATGGATGATGCGGCCACCGTGGAGGATTTTAATAATGCAGGGGTGTGAGGTTATTCACTGGATGTGTTCATATTCAAGCTTGTGAGGGTGGGGGATAGGTATGGAAAAGAAAAAACCTTCTATCCTGTACACAACCGCATTAGCGCTGAGTCTCAACCCAGGTCTTAGAGTTTCCCTAGCGTGCGCCAAACGACCTTGTTCATGGACTACCGCAGACAAGGTGATCTGTTAGTAGGTCGTCAGGCACTAACAGGGTTATTCAGAAAGCGGTGAAAAGCAGGAGAATGACTGGAGAATGGAAAATTCTATTTCAAAATAGCCGATTTGGAAAGTGAGATGAAAGGGAGAATTTTGACCTAGAATTTTTCATTCTCCAGTCAGTCTCCAGTCATTTTCCTGCTTTTCACGTTCTCTGAATAACCCTGTAAGTTTTAGCGACTCGCACTAAATTTTTCCTTTAGTGATGGTGTTTTAGCTCACACCAGGTGATAGGGCCCTTAGTTTTATTCAGTGGTATGATTTAGTGGTCAAAATTATTAGTGCCCCCCCAGTTTTGACTGCGGTATCTTCTGTGCCCCCCCTAAATATTGTTCCTAGAGTCGCCACTGATCATACCGTTTGTCTTTTGATTCAGTAGGATCGGAGCTTTGGCTTGGGGACTCTGACACATTGCCTCCATCTTGTTTCTTGGACTTTGTGAAGCCTAAGTTAAGAAGACTTTGTGAGGACATGATAGCATAAGGAATGCTGTTCAGTTGCTATGAACCACGTCTTCTTACACAAATGAAGGCTGCTAAACTGTATTCTGTTCTTTGTAAATGTTCTTAATCTGGAATTAATCTGAAAAAATTACATTACTATTATTATTTATTCAGCGCCGGCAGCGCTGTACAAGGGGTAGGACAAAACAGACAGCGTATCACAAAGCTCCACAGCAATAAAACTCACAGTAATGCCCCCAGATAATGCCCCCAGCTCTCATGGATATTGCCCCAGCTCTCATGGATAATGCCCCAGCTCTCATGGATATTGCCCCAGCTCTCATGGATAATGCCCCAGCTCTCATGGATAATGCCCCAGCTCTCATGGATATTGCCCCAGCTCTCATGGATAATGCCCCAGCTCTCATGGATATTGCCCCAGCTCTCATGGATATTGCCCCAGCTCTCATGGATAATGCCCCAGCTCTCATGGATATTGCCCCAGCTCTCATGGATAATGCCCCAGCTCTCATGGATAATGCCCCAGCTCTCATGGATATTGCCCCCAGGTCTCATGGATACTGCCCCCCTGGTCTCATGGATACTGCCCCCCTGGTCTCATGGATACTGCCCCCTGGTCTCAGGGATATTGCCCCCTGGTCTCATGGATATTGCCCCCTGGTCTCATGGATACTGCCCCCTGGTCTCATGGATACTGCCCCCCTGGTCTCATGGATACTGCCCCCTGGTCTCATGGATAATGCCCCCTGGTCTCATGGATACTGCCCCCTGGTCTCATGGATACTGCCCCCCTGGTCTCATGGATACTGCCCCCCTGGTCTCATGGATAATGCCCCCCTGGTCTCATGGATAATGCCCCCCTGGTCTCATGGATATTGCCCCCTGGTCTCATGAATAATGCCCCCCTGGTCTCATGGATATTGCCCCCTGGTCTCATGGATAATGCCCCCCTGGTCTCATGGATACTGCCCCCCTGGTCTCATGGATACTGCCCCCTGGTCTCATGGATACTGCCCCCTGGTCTCATGGATAATGCCCCCTGGTCTCATGGATAATGCCCCCTGGTCTCATGGATACTGCCCCCTGGTCTCATGGATACTGCCCCCCTGGTCTCATGGATATTGCCCCCTGGTCTCATGGATACTGCCCCCCTGGTCTCATGGATAATGCCCCCCTGGTCTCATGGATAATGCCCCCCTGGTCTCATGGATAATGCCCCCCTGGTCTCATGGATAATGCCCCCCTGGTCTCATGGATACTGCCCCCAGCCCAGCTCACCTTTGCTGCTCCACATTGCCAGCGGCCGCGTGCTTCCTGCTTCAGTGGCCGCTGACAGGAAGTGCAGCCGCTCGCCTGGGAACTATGAAACAGCCAGGCGAGCGGCTCCACCTCCTGTCACCGGCCCTTGTAACAGGAAGCACGCCGGCCGCCGGCAATGTGCGGCGGCGGCGTTCGGGCTCGGGCCACAGCGGGAACGCTGCGTTCCCGCAGCGTTCCCGCTGTGGGAAAAGTGCGGGAACGCCGTTCCTGCGCGTTCCCGCTCGACTCGAGCCCTGAGCGTATCACAGGGCTCCACAGCGCTAAAACTACCAGGAATATGCAGTGTGTATGAGCGTATCACAGAGCTCCACAGCGCTAAAACTACCAGGAATATGCAGTGTGTATGAGCGTATCACAGAGCTCCACAGCATTAAACCTCACTGTAATGTGCGGTGTTTATGAGCTTTTCACAGGGCTCCACAGCGCTAAAACCACCAGGAATATGCGGTGTGTATGAGCGTATCACAGGGCTCCACAGCGCTAAAATTACCGGGAATATGCGGTGTATATGAGCGAATCACAGGGCATATCACAGGGCTCCACAGCGCTAAAACCACCAGGAATATGCGGTGTGTATGAGCGTGTCACAGAGCTCCACAGCGCTAAAACCACCAGGAATATGCGGTGTGTATGAACGTATCACAGGGCTCCACAGCGCTAAAACCACCAGGAATATGCGATGTGTATGAGCGAATCACAGGGCTCCACAGCGCTAAAACTACCAGGAATATGCAGTGTGTATGAGTGCAATACAGAGCAGCGCAATAAAACTCACAGTAATGTACGGTGTGTATGGGAGTATCACAGAGCTGCACAGCTCATAAAAGTGTTAAATTGCAAGCTCTTGGGATTCTTCCAGCATGGTGATCAGGACATGCATTGAATGGCTCCAGGATCTTGAAATTTAACATTACCGAGTTGTTGTTTTTTTTGGCAAGTCCACAGTTGCAGGAGAGAAGAGCTGTGCTGGATTCAGTGTTTTATGTACATCTGGCTGCTCCACCGTGACTTTCATTAGGCAGCAAATGAAGTAGCAATTATGACTTGAATTTGGCTGTAAAGAAAGACAAAACTATGGAGCTGCAAGAATTTGCTTATTATTCCCGTGTAATTCCCATAGCGACGGTGAAAACAATAAAAAAATTCAATGTTATCACTTGGCAGCGAAATTAAGGGAATCAATTCAAAATGTTTATTATTTATTACAGACCTATGGGGAGGAGAAGTGATTTCACACACGCTGACCTCGGCCAGCAGCTCTCGCGGTACTATGGGTCGTATCGTGAGAGCTGTATGCAGGTCGTGTGTCGGATTTCGTTCCTCGTGGAGAGATGTTCCAAGCAGCCTTCGGCAAACATCAGAACTCCACGTCCACAGGCTCTTGCATATCTGTCACTGTATAGCCCCCTGCACAGTGACAGAAGTGCAAGAGCCGGGGGGGGAGGTGGAGTTCCGATTTTTGCCGAAGGCTGCTTGGAACAGCTCTCCACGAGGAACGAGATCTGACACAACTCCGAAGCATATGCGATCGGCCCGGACGGAAGAAAATGGTCCCTGGACACTGACGTCAGTAAGGCTGCGCGCGCCTCATGACGTCAGTGTCCAGGGACCATTTCCTCCCGTCCGGCCCGATCGCGATGCTTCGGAGTTGTGTCGGATCTCCGTGTCAGATCTCGATTGCTGATCGCGGCGAGGAGTTAACCATCAGTCTGGCGGGCTACTTGCCCACCGGACTGCATCTCAAACTAATTTACTTGCCCGGCGCCCGGATCTACATGTCCCGGGCGTCGGGCGATACAATTGCCACACCCCTGCTATATGTAGATAGCTTTTTCCTTCATAGGATGTGGCCTGTGGAATTTTAACCAGACTTCCTGTAAGCCTTTGTTACGTTAAGTGCAGAAAAAGTGTGCGAACATTGTAAGCCAGAAAAAAGACATCTCTGAACCATATGGCTAGGGTCAGACGAACGCAGCTTTAACGTGCGTTTAGCCGCACAAAATCA
Source organism: Leptobrachium leishanense (assembly GCA_009667805.1). Classification (NCBI taxonomy): domain Eukaryota; kingdom Metazoa; phylum Chordata; class Amphibia; order Anura; family Megophryidae; genus Leptobrachium; species Leptobrachium leishanense. The sequence goes on from CM019068.1 coordinate 118,845,547, forward strand.
CGGCCGTGCTAGCAGCAAATGACGTCCAATGCCGGGGAACACACGAAGTACGGCCGCACGAAAGTTCGTCGCCCGCAACGCAAGTGGCAAACGAACGCATTTTTTTCGAGAGAACGTCAAAACCGCTACTACTGACGTACAGAGTGCGCTGCGGCCGCATAGCGGCGTGTGTGTGTGTGATTGGGAGACATCAGACGCTGCTAATGTCCGGCCAACATAACGTCCAGACACAAAAAGTGATGATGAATGAAATACGATGACGTACAAAATCACGACGAAAAGGCGCATCTATGACGCTACCGCGTATTCCGTGAAAAAATATGTCCGTTCGTTCGACCGCACTTTTCCACGGTCGACGCGAAAAATGCGTTCGTCTGACCCTAGCCTATATGGTAATAAGTTAACTGTGCTAGCCAAAGTTTGATGTGGAAATGTATCTGTATACTGATTGGCTGTTATAACACATTCCTGTATGGAGTGGAAATGAAATTCTGTCTAAGACAAACGTTTTCATTGGGTGTTTGAAATCTAATAAAAAGATGGCTGGATAAAGAAAAGTCAGACATGACATGATGAAGCTATACCTTGTGTGTGAGACACTTACTACTGATTAGGGATGCACCGATATCGATACTAGTATCGGTATTGGTGCCGATACTGCCGTTTGCACGATACATCCCGCCGATACTGGAAGCCGGCGCTGGGCCGGCTTGCCGGTATCCGCAGGGCTGGGGAAGCTGTTTTGATCCCAAAGTGGATTTTGTTTCTGGGGGAGCATAAATAAAGACCCACCAGTCTACCTCATGTTTGACAAGCAGCATGAGCAGGTATGGTTTGCTATGTAGCAGCCTGTGGTTTCATTTTGGTTAGGACTCGCCCTTTTAGAGGTGCCGTGACATTGGCGGGCGAGCTAGTCTTATAATGGCCATTGATAAGAAACCAAACCTCTAATTGTGTTTAGTTTCACACGGTATAATTGGAGTAAGCGCAGATGACATTTTTTTTTCTTTGTTATGTTCTACACATGTTGTTGGGCTGGATGCATTTGGTGTTGCAGCCAACCCTTCGGGGAATAGGCGCGACCCCAACCCTCCTGCACTATGTATGTTTCAATGTACTTCCAGCCAGGTCATCCCTGCAGCAAGACTCCGCTCCGTGTCTTTGTTTTGATCCCAAAGTGGATTTTGTTTCTGGGGGAGCATAAATAAAGGCCCACCAGTCTACCTCATGTTTGACAAGCAGCATGAGCAGGTATGGTTTGCTATGTAGCAGCCTGTGGTTTCATTTTGGTTAGGACTCCCTTTTAGAGGTGCCGTGACGTTGGCGGGCAAGCTAGTCTTATAATGGCCATTGATAAGAAACCAAACCTCTAATTGTGTTTAGTTTCACACGGTATAATTGGAGTAAGCGCAGATGACATTTTTTTTTCTTTGTTATGTTCTACACATGTTGTTGGGCTGGATGCATTTGGTGGTTGCAGCCAACCCTTCGGGGAATAGGCGCGACCCCAACCCTCCTGCACTATGTATGTTTCAATGTACTTCCAGCCAGGTCATCCCTGCAGCAAGACTCCGCTCCGTGTCTTTGTTTTGATCCCAAAGTGGATTTTGTTTCTGGGGGAGCATAAATAAAGGCCCACCAGTCTACCTCATGTTTGACAAGCAGCATGAGCAGGTATGGTTTGCTATGTAGCAGCCTGTGGTTTCATTTTGGTTAGGACTCGCCCTTTTAGAGGTGCCGTGACGTTGGCGGGCAAGCTAGTCTTATAATGGCCATTGATAAGAAACCAAACCTCCTAATTGTGTTTAGTTTCACACGGTATAATTGGAGTAAGCGCAGATGACATTTTTTTTTCTTTGTTACGTTCTACACATGTTGTTGGGCTGGATGCATTTGGTGGTTGCATCCAACCCTTCGGGGAATAGGCGCGACCCCACCCCTCCTGCTCTATATACTAATCAATTCAGTTGACTGTGTTGTCGGTTGATATACACAGACAGTTTTGTCCTTTCCTCCTCCCCAATTCTTTAGCGAGGTCAGTCTTGCATATCTATATTTCTTTTCATCTGAAATTAAACCATTTTTTCTGTAGAATTCGTTCAGGATTTAATCTGAACTATACTTCGATGATATGTGATATATTTATAGTTATAGTTATCAGGGGGCTGTTATTGCCACATCTATATACTCAAATTAATCAATTTCTATCACTATCATTGTGGCTGCTTCCGCATATATATATATATATATATATACATCTAATTTATCACCATAGTTTATGCATCTTCTGTATCACCCTGTTCATGGAATGTCTTCTATGCAAAGCTAGCATCATTACGCTATTATATTTGGTATTGCACCATGTAGAGTGCCCGTGTCCATCACGGTTCGTGATTATTATTTAATAATAAACTAATGAGAATCTCCTTAAACGTACTAATGTATTAATGTGGTCACCTTATGGCCAGAGAAATACAATGATCCCAATCGGTGAGCTCAGGACGTATTAGCCCCCCGCACCGATCCAGGGTCCTTGGCATGTCTTTTGACCGCAAAGGAATCCCCGATGGGGAGCTAAGCTACGATTGGTTTATCACTCTGTCCATCATTGATGCTATTCGGCACATCCCTGGTATTTCAATTGGCTCACGAGGTTTCCTGAGCAACATACCGAACATCAATCGATTATGTTCAGCATTTAACTCCTGTCCTGTACCCACGATCCGTGATGTGACTATGATCTTTGTTCTTTCGAGAAAGCTGTCTTACACCTTTTTATAACTGACACGATCTCTCCCGCAGCGGCATTCTATATTACATATTTTTTTTCTCCAATACACAACCGTGAGTCACCATAGCAACATGGGAATGCTTCCTTTTCACTGATGCATAGCGATGCTAATCACACTTCTGTCGACCAACCAGATTGAGCCCTGCTCCGAGAGAGTCCCACAAATGAATGCTATGTTTTAACTGGACTAATGTTATGTCCATCATTGTATCAATGCATTCATGGCACTCCTACTGCAGTCCTATTGGTTAATGAGGAGGTTGGCCCCTTAATACACGGAATTTAAAAGACACACTGCCTTCTGTTCTTCCCACGCACTCCTGAAGAGCCTTTGGTCAAAACGCACTTCGGGTGCGCTTTCTTGCATGGTTTTAAAGCTGTGAGACCTAGACCCATTACTTTCCATCTGCATTATGCATAGGTGTAGGCTAGTGTGATTTTTCAGTTCCTTTCCCCAAAATCTCCCACTTAAGAATACTTATCTGGTTGCAACCCGAAGGTGTGGGGACAATTGGTTCTGAATATCGCATTAGAAGGAAATCCTATCCTCGATGAGCCTAACCTAGATGAATTGGCATTATCGTCTACATGTGCCAACGCTTTTTTGCCATTACTAACCATATAGTTTAATTTTTCTAATTAAGGGCTCTAGCGTTTGGTCAACTAAACCTTACTTGTAGGTCTCGCAAGTTCCTACCATTGGTTCCCCGACTTTTGCTAATACTTTGAAGGTTAATCAAACCCCAAAGAAATAGATCTCTGTTCTCTTTTGTCTGGGGTATATCCATGAGAGGAACTATCTTCTTTTAAATGTGTTGTATGTTTAATTTGTGTTTCGTTAACATGATTTTTTGCACTTTTTATTTAGTCACATTAAAAGTTATGTTTTACTATCTATCCAGGTAGAACTAGTGGTACACCTGATTCCCAGCTGTACTTGTATGTCTAATACCTTGTGTGTGGCTGATTTTGGTGTCTCCGCCATGGTGTGCGCGCGTCCTTTCTTTTTCTTATTTGAGAAGAAACTTGCAAAAGGTTTATTGGAATTCCAATTATGGTAATTATAAATAGAATCTAGAGAGAAATCACTATACAGTGAAATAGGAGCGCTAAAGGTTAAACAAAAATCACATGTATCTCAATATATATAAATGAGAAGACAAGACAAAAGGAAGGTCTATTTTTCTTTCTTTCCCTTGTTCTTATTTCTTTCAGTGGAATAATAAATCTGTTAAATGGCATCGACTTCTAAAAGAGACAAAAAGAGAATCTCATTGCATAGTATCAGTGTACACCAAAAAACCAGAAAAAATAAGATTTTCCACTCACAAACAGGGAGTCTGCAAGACTCCAAATGTATGCCTTTAAGCCTCTTCTGGGGGGCTCCACCCATCAGCAGGAAAAGAGATTCAGGAAAAGAGATTCACAATCCTTATTCTTACAGGCTTGATAGTAGCTTTGGACCGGAGGTATACTTATGATCTCGAGAAAGGAATCAATAATAGTGTAATACTGTAAATTAATTGAGAATAAAAAATCCAGAGAGGGTTACACTCACGTGTTACAGAGCCTCTATTGAAAGTGGCTCTGTATAAGCGCCTGGGACCGCTAATCAGAGGGGGTCCATCCTCGGTACTGGATTTCCGCTGGAACACAGCTCCGCCGTAGAACAGTTCAACCCAATGCACAGAGATGTGGCAAGTAGAGAGGTAATGGCAAAAATTAAAATAAAAAAAAAATAAATAAAAATAATAATAAATGGCCAAAATGTAAAACAATAAAAATTTATTGAAGGACAAAACACCAAGGAAGGTGTATAAAGTGCGAGACGCGTTTCACCTGCTACTGCAGGCTTCCTCAGTCAAAAAATTATAATAAAAAGTCCCCCAGGAGCCATCTTACTCCTTATATAGTCTGTATCCATGTAAAAAACCGCATGTATTCGGCGTGCGGGTCACCTGCGTTCCACCTGTGATTGGTCAAATTCAGTGTGACGTATTTCCGTTTTCGGATCTTTGGGCGGATGTTTACGAATTTTCATTTCGTTTTTATTATCGTTCGGATCTCCGATTCGACTGTCATAGCGGCAATTCCTCATTTGAACATAAAAGCGTTCGGATCTTAACTTGCAAATATTCGAACAGCCGATTCGAACGAAAAATCAGAAAAAATAAAAAAAGTAAAAAATCGGAAAAAATACATATAAATAAAAATATACTGTACAGCATATAGCCTAAAACTATAATGACAACTGGTCGGAACTAATAACAGTTACCTCCAATGGTCGAGATAGAGACTACATTGGAGGTAACTGTTATTAGTTCCGACCAGTTGTCATTATAGTTTTAGGCTATATGCTATGACAGTCGAATCGGAGATCCGAACGATAATAAAAACGAAATGAAAATTCGTAAACATCCGCCCAAAGATCCGAAAACGGAAATACGTCACACTGAATTTGACCAATCACAGGTGGAACGCAGGTGACCCGCACGCCGAATACATGCGGTTTTTTACATGGATACAGACTATATAAGGAGTAAGATGGCTCCTGGGGGACTTTTTATTATAATTTTTTGACTGAGGAAGCCTGCAGTAGCAGGTGAAACGCGTCTCGCACTTTATACACCTTCCTTGGTGTTTTGTCCTTCAATAAATTTTTATTGTTTTACATTTTGGCCATTTATTATTATTTTTATTTTTATTTTTATTTTTATTTTAATTTTTGCCATTACCTCTCTACTTGCCACATCTCTGTGCATTGGGTTGAACTGTTCTACGGCGGAGCTGTGTTCCAGCGGAAATCCAGTACCGAGGATGGACCCCCTCTGATTAGCGGTCCCAGGCGCTTATACAGAGCCACTTTCAATAGAGGCTCTGTAACACGTGAGTGTAACCCTCTCTGGATTTTTTATTCTCAATTAATTTACAGTATTACACTATTATTGATTCCTTTCTCGAGATCATAAGTATACCTCCGGTCCAAAGCTACTATCAAGCCTGTAAGAATAAGGATTGTGAATCTCTTTTCCTGAATCTCTTTTCCTGCTGATGGGTGGAGCCCCCCCCCAGAAGAGGCTTAAAGGCATACATTTGGAGTCTTGCAGACTCCCTGTTTGTGAGTGGAAAATCTTATTTTTTTCTGGTTTTTTTGGTGTACACTGATACTATGCAATGAGATTCTCTTTTTGTCTCTTTTAGAAGTCGATGCCATTTAACAGATTTATTATTCCACTGAAAGAAATAAGAACAAGGGAAAGAAAGAAAAATAGACCTTCCTTTTGTCTTGTCTTCTCATTTATATATATTGAGATACATGTGATTTTTGTTTAACCTTTAGCGCTCCTATTTCACTGTATAGTGATTTCTCTCTAGATTCTGGTTTTGGAGTGAAGGATACACTCGACTAGTGAGCTGCTTAAAAGTATATTGCTTTGCTATTTGATCTAACTCTATAGCGCCTTCACACTATAACCTTCGGGTTTTTCTTCTTTGTAATTATAAATAGGACATTGATTTGATTAGCTAAATTTGTTATTTAACAACACTCATACACACCGCACATTACTGTGAGTTTTATTGCTGTGGATTCTGTGCCTGCTCATACGCATCAGCCATTAATGTGAGTTACATAGTTACATAGTAAAATAGTTATATTGCTATTTTTTGCCGTGGATACTGTGTATGCTTATATACACTGCACATTACTGTGAGTTTTATTGCTGTGGAGCTCTGTAATGTGCAGTGTGTACAAGTGTGTCAGTAATGTACTGTATCTTTTAAACCTGAAAGGTTGATCAGCAGTTTCCCACATGTGCCTCAGGGACCTTCTGTGCTGCGGCCATAGCTGCCATGAGTGTGACAGCTACTGCAGCAGCAGTTTGTAAGTATGCAGGGGACACAATGGATTCTCCAATTCGCTGGGGGCCTGAGTACATTTTATTAACTAGTTAAAATTCTTATTTTGAAAATTGTTGTGTTAAAGAATTTATTTATTTACACAATGTGCATGTAGGTTGTGCGTTGTATGGGTGGGGTTTGTATGGGTGTGGCCTTCTGTGGGCGTGGCATAAGGGGCCCCATGAACTCCTATTGCCCGGGGGCCCCATTAGTTCTCAGTCCGCCCCTGGCTGTTGCACGTCATTGGCAGCAGCGGGACGGCCTGAGTTCAGGGGAGTGCCGGGTCAGCCCAAAGAAGTCAACTGGGAAGGGCAGCTCAAAGAAGTCAACAAGGTGTTGACTCAAAGCTATCTCTCCCTCTTCTCCCTGCAAGAAACGCAGAAAGTCACACTTCACCACCATTTTCCCCCTGAACACAAGCAAGCCATATTCAATGCTATGCTATCTCTCCCTCTGCTCCCTGCAAGAAACCCAGAAAGGTATACTTCAATCAACTAATTTTTGCCATATTGTTACTGCTGCTAGTTTATATTTATTTCTCTTCCCTCTTTTTTTGATTTTAATTCTGTGCTGATTCTCAGTCTGCTCTGCTCCTCCCTGTTGTAAATACCCTTCATGAATAAATGGCTACCCTTCTAAACGCTGTATTTGGGTTTTATCCAGACACACTTCACCACCATTTATCCCTCTGCTGTCCCACCCAGCCTCCTAATCCCATCCTAATTATGTAGCCTCCTTTTCTCAATTGCTTCAATCCTCGCTCGGTTTAACCTTACCATGCCCTAGCTCTTGGTCTAGCATTATGCAGTGTCTGCTATATTCTCTCTGCTAATTATCTCCAAACTCCCGCTGATCCCTTTTGTTTCACTTGCCTTAGTCGCTTAGATTGTAAACTTACGGCATGTCTGGTTGAGCACTCGTACAAAGTGCTGTATTAGCGGGACAATTATCCTACAGACAGGGCCGTCTGTCCCTTATGTTTTATTATTTATTATGTCACCTCAGGATCAGCTGCTGAATCGTCTAATTAAACGTAGATGTAACAAGGGGAATGGTCAATCCAGCTTTGGTATTGGCATGTAGCTGTAACAGTGTGAGGTCAAGATGAAAGTGCAATCATAAACAGTGCACAAATAATATTACTAAAGTGCAAAAAGAACAAAACTGTGTGCAAAATCGCATAATTTACAGACAATCCACACAATTACAGACTCTGCGATTGATGAAGAGGATAGGAACTATTTAGGAGAGGTAAGCCTCTATTATTGATACAGCTTTGAAAAAGTCGCTTTACTTCAAAGGACGAAACGCATCAGCGTATCTTTCCCTTCGAGGGTCTTTCACATATCGCTGGGACTTTACTGTATTCTTGGACTCTTCCACGGACTGTGCTCTGCTGGAGAATTGTTTTTTCCACCTGAAAGGATTGGACTCGATACTCCGCGACAGAGACGGTATCTGTGGATTGTCTGTAAATTATGCGATTTTGCACACAGTTTTGTTCTAGTGTGCCACTTCTTTTGTGAGTGGTTTTTAATCCTACCTATGTTTATGTTTTATTAAATCTTTGCAGTTTTACGCTATGTCCAGTTTTTCTTCTGTATTTTTTAGCTGGAAGAAAAACACTCCATGATGACCACTGCATCCTGACTATATATTCTTGGATCTACATGAGGACTTCATTTGTCATTTTATGCTGCTATTATTATCACTTTTTGCTCCGTTATATATATTTTTTTTTCTGCTCCGTTATTAATTTATTAAGGAGTTCCCTTCCTCCTTGGTTTTTTGTTACCTTGTCCAAATTTATGTTTGACTTTATTGTTATTCTTGGCACCATTCTACGGGGGTGCGTGGGTTTTGGTAACAGACATTTTCTGGTGTTTTAACACGTCTTTGCATATAAATGTATCTGGGGTGCTCCAGAGGTATTTTTTCAATTTCCACCTATCGTGCGCTCTTCAAACTACGTCAGAGTCTTGGATCTGCACCCAGATACTGACATGCATGGGCCGGATTCCCTCTTTGGATATCTCCTCCACTGCTCGCCAATCCAGTCAAAAATGCAGTCTGTCTGACTACGTGCCATCACTCACACAAAAAGCTACACAGATGTGGCGCTCTCTGTGCGTCTGTCCTAGCGGTTTGATGTTCTTGCCTAAAATGCGTCCAGTGCCACGTCCGCTGTGCTTAAGTTTTTTTTTTCTCCACATGGTTGAAATGGGTTAACGCTCAGACTATACAGTATATCACATTGTGTATTAATTTTGCTCTTTCTCTTAATGCCATTTTAGGGGTTAATGGATAGGCTACATGCTTCAGTGTATACATTTCATGTTTTCCCTTGATTACCGCCATTTTATGGGTTAACGTGTAGGCTCTGGCCCAGAGTGGCCATCGGGCATGCTGGGCATTTGCAGCTAGCCTCTCGGGCCAGACAGCCGTCAACATAAACAGCCGCACTGAGAGGCAGCCTAGGCTGACTTTAAGATCGCATCTGGTGTACCCTATGACCTAGTCAGCGGGAGCCAGCTGGCCGCCGGCCCCCACTGATTAGGTCACAGGGCACGGCGCATGACGTCCACTGCCCTATGCCCTTGCGGCAGACGTCACGCACTGTGACCAAATCAACGGGGGCTCCCTCTGATTAGGTCACAGGGCACGCCGCGTGACATCAGCTGCCAGGGCCTAGGGCAGCACATGGTGCACCCAGTGTCGGAATCAGAAGGGGCCAGTTGCCATAGAAGTTCACAGGGCCACAGCTCCACAGTAATGTGCAGTGTTTACTATGGAGCTCTGACACCTTCCTAAACACTGCACGTTACTGTGGTGCTCTGTGACACCCTCCTAAACACTGCTGCGCGGTGTTTAACAGGGTGTCACAGAGCTCCACAGTAATGTGCGGTGTGTATGAGGGTGCCATAGAGCTCCACAGTAATGTGCAGTGTGTATGAGCATATCACAGAGCTCCACAGCAATGAAACTCATAGTAATGTGCGCTGTGTAGAAAAAAAAAGTGGACTGCTCAATCCAAAATGCCCAGGCCTATTTTTTGTCCCAGTCCAGGCCTGGGTAGGCTACATATTTCACAGTGTATTCATTTAATGTGTCCCTCAATTAATGGAACTTTAGGGGTTAAGGGGTAGTCACACTGTGGTAAATTCTCTATTTAGCAAATCGTCACCGTAATTTGTGAAAATTGGAGTCTCTGCAGCAGTTATCTGACGTCGGCAAAAAGCGGTGAATAAAATAGTGAATTTAACCTCTTCACTGTTGAGCCATTTCACCTCTGTGTGCTGAGCTTATTTTTACCGGTTTTGCTCATCGTGTTTAAATGTGATTTGAAGTCACGTTTTATTATACGACACAGGCACATTATATATCACGTTTTTACAGCAGACTCAAAAGATTCATAATATAACATTATTATATGTATTACGTCATGTCCTGCCAGAATGCTATAACAAAAAATTTGACTTTCTAATCATCTACAGCGTGTAAAATATATTTTTTTCACATGTTATCATCCGAGCCTTTCTGGTTATTCTACGGGGTACACTTATTAAAAAAAAATATAAGAACTGGGAACTGGTTACTTTTCTAAAAAATATTTTTATTTATCTTGGATCAGCACAAAGAAACTCAAACAGAGAGACGTCATATTATACAACAATGACAGATATGAAAACAACACAAACATGGCATCCAGCCGTTAAACTAAGAAGTCATAATACAATTGTACCGAAACCAATTAGATCAAGTCCAGGTACTCCGTACGTGAACTGCCATCTCCACCATTATCTACATGAAGTGAATTCCACCAAGAGACAAAAGGGTGGTTATGTGCAGATAGCTATACAGGGTTATCCAAAGAGATTCGAAAAGTCACCGCACGTTCGGTGACTTTTCGTTCTCTTCAATTCGGTTCCTTTTGCCGATTGCATTTCGGTGACCCTGCGGTGTATTCAGCAAACAGCACAGGGTCCCCGAATTGCAGGGAAAAGCTGCCGCAAACCTGACGAAAACTAACCGAATGCACGCTGAAAACAAGCAAAAACATCTGGATTAACCTTCGAAGAGGAGCCGAACAGGAGCCGAAAAGGAGCCGAATCACACAGAGCCGAAGCAGCTGTGACGTGGAGGAGGCAGTGAATAAATTAGAAAAACCATTTGTATGAATCTGGGAAAAAGAAACGCTGTTTGCAAAGAAACTACTGAGCGAAAATGTCTGAAATTTTCACAGGAGGTCCAGGGAATGATAATAAAGAGGGCTATTACAAAAAAAATAAGCAAACTGAAAAAAAAATCAAAAAAAAATCGGACTTTTAATTTGTTTTTAAAAAATTCAGAAAAATGCTTAAAGTATCCTAAAAAATCTATAAATAAAGAGACTTTTTGCTGCAGAATTTTATAATGAACGGTTTATTAGATATTGAATTAAAACGGGAATATTTTTAACATTGAAGTCTATGGGATTCTCCTGAATAAATTTGCCGAATTAAACCACCGAATGGCAGGACATTAGGGGAACCTTTCACTGCTGGTTTGTGTTCTCTGAATAGCCGAAGCAGTGCTTTTTGATGGGGATTTCACTGCCCTCGAACAGGGACCGAACAGGCACCGTATGTTCAGGCAATTCGACAGGATTTGGCGAATTGCCTGCTCTCTGGATAGCCGAATGGCCAGGAAAGGTAACCGAACCCTGATTTTCAGCGTTCGGTTACCTTTCTCAAGCAATTCGAATCTCTTTGGATAACCCTGATAGTGTCCGTGGGGGAGGAGGCCAGAAAACAGGTTAAGGGGTGGTCAGGAGGACCTTGTGGGATCGGCGGTGTACCTTGCAGCAACTGCAAAGAGTACCAGGGAGCACAGAAAAAGGTACGTTGCAAAGAGTCCTTGGTTTCGCATGGAAGAGTACGAATAAAGGGGGACCACTTGGAGAAGAAGGGCTGAGTCCTCTTTTCCTGAGATACCAAAGCCTCAGTCCAGTCTGCCACAAATATGGCATAAATTCTCTCATAAACCATGCGAAAGGAAGGAGGGGAAGCGGAGATCCATTGGGACAAGATCGCTTTCTTGCCAGTCGGGGCTAGCAGAATTAGCCAAAACCGATGGCATTTATCAAAAGGCCGGGGAGTGGGAGGGGTCGGACTATTAAAGATGGTCCATTCCAGGGTTAAAGGGAGTTCCAGTTGGAGAACCCACAGCTCGAGTCCTGCGGGAATGCCGTTCCCGCACTTCTCCCGCAGCGGGAATGTTGTGGGAACGCATGTTCCCGCTGTCAGCCGACTTACCGCTGGGGCTGCTAGCAGAATGTGTTAAACCGCATTCCGCTAGCAGCCCCCTCGACTGGCCGCATTCCCTGATCACCTGCCTGTCTGCTTCCTGTGCGCGGTCGTCGTCCCCAGCCCTGGGAAGGCTGTGACGCGGCCTGCAGCCGAGATCTCGCTAGACGCGTCATAGCCTAAAGAGGGCTGGGGAACACCGGCAGCTGGAGCAGGGAGGAAGACACGGCGCGGGAGGTCTGAGCTGCTGGGTAAGTCTAATTCTGGGGGTCAGTCTGGGTATAGTATTCTGGGGGTCAGTCTGGGTATAGTATTCTGGGGGTCAGCCTGTGCATTTTATTCTGGGGGTCAGCCTGGGTATATTATTCTGGGGGTCAGCCTGGATATATTATTCTGGGGGTCAGCCTGTGCATATTATTCTGGGGGTCAGCCAGGGTATATTATTCTGGGGGATAGCCTGGGTATATTATTCTGGGGGATAGCCTGGGTATATTATTCTGGGGGATAGCTTGGGTATATTATTCTGGGGGTCAGCCTGTGTATATTATTCTGGGGGTCAGCCTGTGCATATTATTCTGTGGGTCAGCCTGGGTATATTATTCTGGGGGTCAGCCTGGGTATATTATTCTGGGGGTCAGCCTGTGTATAATTCTGGGTGTCAGCCTGTGCATATTATTCTGGGGGTCAGCCTGGGTATATTATTCTGTGGGTCAGCCTGTGTATAATTCTGGGGGTCAGCCTGTGCATAATTCTGGGGGTCAGTCTGTGTATAATTCTGGGGGTCAGCCTGTGCATAATTCTGTGAGCCTGTGTCTGTGTGTGTGTATATATATATATATATACAGTATATATACACACACACAATTCTGGGGTTCTGTGCCTGTGTATATACATAATTCTGGGGGCCTGTGTCTGTGTGTGTATATATATAGGACTTTACCTAAAAAGTTCAAACAAACACCTATGATTTCTTATAAAAGAGCTAACAATTTACGTGACCTCTTGGTCAATACAGACCCCATCAGGTCTTATTCCAATAGAACTCAACCAACTAGACTTGGCTGTTTCCGTTGTCCCAATTGCGTTACATGTAGTCACATGACTTCCGCGTCCACTTTTCCACATCCAACTTCAGGAAAGCGCATGAATATCAATCATTATATCACCTGCACGACGGACCATGTAGTATACCTAATTACATGCCCTTGCGGTCTCCCCTATGTCGGTAAGACCGACAGGACGCTCAGAGACCGCATTAGAGGACATCGATCTAATATAACCACGGCATTCAGAGACAACTTTTCGGATAAGCCAGTCGCCAAGCATTTTTTACAACACCATCATCAACTGTCTTCTTTACGATTTGTTGCCATTGATCACGTCCCCCCATTATCCAGGGGTGGCGATCGTTCCAAAATTTTGCTACAGCGTGAAACCTTCTGGATTCGAACTTTGGACACAGTCGCCCCAAAGGGTCTGAATGAATATATATTGTTTTCCTCATTTTATGACAATTTTTTGTATTACTATGGAGTCTATATTGCCACCTTGTTTGAATGCCATAGTTATTTATTTATTTACCTATTTATTATCTATTAATATCTATTAATGTTTTGATACTTCACAATGTATGTTAGAGGCTGTGAATATTTTTTTCTATTTAGATTCTGTGACATGTGAACCCACTCGACTTTTATATACATATCACTTGTTTGATATTTTTTGTATATATATCACTTGTTTGATATTTTTTTGGCATTTTTTTGCTCTTGCCCTCATGTTTACACACATCACACTTTTTGTTATGTTGGTTGCTTTCATTGGACACGTTTTTTATCTCTCTTTTATCCCTTTTTATCTCTCTTCATCTCATTTTACATTGTCCGCCTTATACCTTTCATCTAACTCTAACAGTATATTACCTGATTGCGGATCATATTTAGACACAGACCCTTGATCCTTATTGGGTCTTCACACATGGTAACTTTTTACCACTTGTTTTTTAACACATTTCTCCATCGTGCATTATACTTCATATTGTTCTTCCAGCACTTCACTGATTTCTGATTTTTATCAGATTTCTCTCTTTATATGGAACTCTTTCCTTCATCCTGTATGAGTGAGTTTGCGTGCCTATAACATGTCGTCATGTCCTCTTTTCATCGCTTGTGCTTCTAAATAAGTAGATCTGTTTTTTCTTGTGTGGCATTCTTCTATTTCCTGCCTGCCTCTGTAGAAGGTACTTTTGTTTTTAAAGTCTTGCTCACCGAGACGCATCTCCCTGGTTACCATCCAGGGAGTTTGCACTCAGCGCACACAGACCACGTCACAGAATTGCGCGCCTCACCGGCTTCGGACGCCACGCCCCTTGGGGAATTGGCGCTTCGCCCGGCAGCACACTACAAGCGCGGTGAGTATGACTGTGATGTTTTTAATATTTTGTATAAATATACTATCTTTTCCCATGTCTATCACCTTGATAAAGGCTCCTGTGAGGGCCAAAACATCGGCGAGTGCCTATGGGCACATCTCTCTTTTATATGCATTTTTGAATAAACCATCGATTTTATTTTTCACTTAAACCCTGGAGTGCGTCCTATTTTTGATTTGCATACCATATTTTGGATTTTTTGCACCCAGGTAACACTATTGTCTATGTGGTATACGCAGGTTGCCACCGGTTTTTGCTTATATATATATATTGTGGGGTACAGCTCAAATGGGGGGTACCCTTCCCAGGATAAAGGTAGTCCCAATCGCAGGATTTCTTTATAATGTACAGCCCTCTGTACTTTTATTCAAGAGCTGCATACAGGTCAAGAAACAAAACAAAACAAAACAATACCCTTGCCTGTCCGGCGCTAACTAAACATTTAAGGTTTTCCCTCACTACCGTTTCAGAAAACAAAGTGTATTCCAACCTTTCCTTTTGCAGCCTGATCTCTGGTTCAGCTTTGCTCCCTCAGTAGCTGGTCTGAGTCCCAGGGTGGCGACTGAATGAACCTCACTTCCTGCTTTTATTTCCCTCTAGCCTCACCCATCAATCAATTAAGCCTCCCCAGGGAGAACTGCAAAACCCGGAGATTTGTGTGCCCCGAGCTGAACCCAAACTCCGGCCTGGAGTGCTAGTCCCAACAATATGACAAAACTCGAGGGGACACATACCGTCCCTCAAACACCACTCCTCTCCTCTCGTCACAATATATATATTATATATATATATAATATATTATATTCTTGGGGGGGGTGTGCTGGTATATAAATTACGGGGCCTGTGCCTGTGTGTTAATATAATTCGGGGGGGGGCCTGTTGTCACGGTTCCCAGATCCCACCACGCAGCCCTTAAAGCCCAACACTCCACAGAGCCAAAAAGCTACCAACAGAGTAGCCGTAGAACAATCCCTAACTGTCTGGTCCTTAAAAATTGGCCAGGTATAAGTATTCTAGCTAGACAGAGGGTTAATCAAAGACAATGTCGTAATACAAAACCAGGTCAGCAACACGGGGGTAGTCAGACGAGCCAGAGTCAGGAATACAGAGAATAGAATAGTCAAATGGAATAGCCGGGTCAATATCAGTGCAGTAGCGTAGTACAAGGAAAATAGTCTAGGGCAACGGAAGGCAGAATGGTCAGAAAACAAGCAGAGGTCAATAACAGGTTAAATCACGAGAGAATACAGGTACAGGGAGCTCAGGTATGGATAACCACGATCTGGCACTGCTGAGAAGGAACTGTGGGTTTTTAAAGACCTTCACCAGACGGCGCCCCCCTCTCAAGCCGCGCCTCATGCAGCCACCTCCCTGCCTGTCTCTATTTAAACCGGCTGTTGGTCAGCGAGCAGCATCAGACATGCTGCCTTCAAGCACACTGGAGAGGCTGGAAGCCCCCAACGTTACACCTGTGCCTGGTTATACATGATTCTCAGGGTGTATGTATGTGTGTATATATATATATATTATATATATATATATATATATATATTACACAGACATATACACATTTTTTTCTTCTTCAAGTAATGGGGGTTGTGGAATTCTTGGGTGAGTTCCCTCACTTTTTTTGCCAGGACTTGACCCCTGGGAGAACCTGTAAACCAAATTGTCGTATTGTGTCCCAGAACAGTTGAATGAAGGGGCATGACCATAAGCGATGGCGCAAGTCGGCCTGGGCACCTTGACATTTTAAACAGTTTGTGGTAGGCGATAGTCCAGCCCAAGCCATTCTGTCGGGTGCCATATATGCTTGATGGAGTATTCTATAGAACATATCCCAGTAGTTAGCCGAAGGGAGGGAGCGTCTGAATAGCAAGGTGGACCCTATCAAGTCATGCACGGAGAGCTCAAAGCTGGCGGCCCATCTAGTTATTGCTGCCCACAGGAGCTTGGTAGGTGGCGAAGATTGCAAGAGCGTGTAAGTAGCAGAGGTAGAGGGGGGGACAAAGGGTGGGCTAGTAAGTGCGTGTCCAGTGGATTAGCTAGATCATTATGGGATAGTGCGCTTAATTGGGTAAGGAGAAATGTTTTTATTTGTAAATAAAATACCAGGTATATGTCTAGAGGTGCAATTCGATCCTTTAGGGTTGTATAAGAATACGGCACGCCCGATACTCCATCAATGTAATGATGAAGATGGGTAAAACCGCGTTGAGCCAGGGTGTGAAAAATCGGAGCAGGGGAGACGTTTTGAAAGTGAGGGTTCTGAAGGATTGGGGACCACAAAGACGTTTGCCAGGTCAACTGAAGGCGCTTGCGAATCTTGATCCAAGCTACATTCGTAGAGGAAAATAGTGGATTAGAGCGCAGACTGGGAGGGGTAATGGGTGAGCTTTGGTGAAGGAATGCCAATAGGGAAGATGAGGGGAGCAATGCCTGTTCGACCTGTAAGGTTACAAAGTGTGAAGTGTCATTCAACCAGTCAGCAGCATAACGGTATAGGGCCGCTAAATTATAATCAACTATATTTGGGAAATTAATACCTCCCTTATCTAGCGACTGTTGGAGGGCAGGAAGTGGAATACGTGCTCGTTTACCTTGCCAAATGAATTCCGCATATTGCCTATGTAATATACGGAGGTCTGTGGGTTTCAATAATAGAGGCAAGACCAGCAGAGGGTAGAGCAATTTGGGGAACAAGGTCATTTTAATGAGTGCTGCCTTTCCTAAATAGGACAAAGGGAGAGAACTCCACGCCAACAAGAACTGCTTAGTTTGGGTTAAATTAGGGTAAATATTGAGACTATATAAGTGTGAAAGGTCCGCCGGTAGGACGATCCCTAGGTATTTAATGGAAGGTGTGGGGGTCCATGAAAAGGGAAACTGTCTGAGCCAGTCGCCCTGCGGTTTCGGTCCCACGGGCAAAGCAATAGTCTTAGTGTAATTAATTTGGAAACCCGAGGCCGCGTGAAATGAATCAAATAACGTCAACAGTGGTGGGATAGTGGATGCCGGGTTCGAAAGAAACAGGAGCAGGTCATCTGCGAAAGCTACCACTTTCAGAGTTACAGAGGAGGACAAACTGATACCAGTGATTGCCGGGCATGTCTCTGATGCGGAGGAGGGGTTCCAGGGCGAGTTTAAACAGTAATGGCGATAAGGGGCACCCCTGTCTCGTTCCCCTCTCTAGCACGAAGGGGGCAGAGTGGAGTCCATTCGCGGTGACCACTGTGGAAGGGTTGCGGTAGAGCACGCAAAATCGGGTTAAGAACAACTTCTCAAAGTGGCGGAACTTAATAAATCTCTCTAAATAAACCCAGGATATCCTGTCGAACGCTTTATCGGCGTCACAACTCAATAGAAGATTGGAGGCGTGGGGAGTAAGGGAGGAGGACCATATGGCCGCTATAGCCTTGCTGTAACGGGGAGCCCCCTATAGGGTGAGGGGGAACCCCCAATCTGCAGAGATGAAGCCTTAAGGACAGGTATACAGCTTCCAGGGAACAAACCAAGATATTAACAGAAACTAGAAAGATCCCTAAGCCCTGACTGAGATCCTTGAAAGATGGTCTCGAAATTCTAACTAGGCTAGGTTTGCAAGATGAAATAAAACATAAACCAGACAGACAATAAATGCAGGTATACAGATTCCAGGGAACAAAGCAAGATATTAACAGAAACTAGAAAGATCCCTAAGCCCTGACTGAGATCCTTGAAAGGTGGTCTCGAAATACTAGCTAGGCTAGGTTTGCAAGACGAACAAAACATAAACCAGACAGACAATAAATGCAGGTATACAGGTTCCAGGGAACAAAGCAAGATATTAACAGAAACTAGAAAGATCCCTAAGCCCTGACTGAGATCCTTGAAAGGTGGTCTCGAAATACTAACTAGACTAGGTTTGCAAGACGAACAAAACATAAACCAGACAGACAATAAATGCAGGCATACAGATTCCAAAGCACGGTACAGTACAGGGGACAGACAGAAGAGAGATCCAAATACAAGAGCCAAAGGTCATACACGGAATATCATACTAGAGGGGTCAGGCAAGAGAGGGATCCTAAATACATGAGCCAGAGGTCATACACAGCAATCAAAGTAAACCAGCATACAGGGACTAGGTATGAAAGACTATCCTGGTCCAAGGATCAAGGGGAGTCCTGGTCGTACTTATAGGGCAGAACAGGTCATGTGACCGCAGGCCAATAAGCCCAACAGATGGCCTGCAGGCTGAAAACAAAAATAAACAGGAATCCCTGCTACCACCAGCAGGGGGCAAGGCCAAGACGTGACATAACCCCCTCCCTTACGGGTGACCTCCTGGGCACCCAAGAAAGAAAACATGGATGGCATGAAAACGGACAAGACCAGTCACCAGTACCCATTGGAATCCCACTCAGACTCAGAGTAGTCAGCATGTGCCTGAGCAAGCAAAGCTCTTTCGTAAACCTCCAGGTCCTCTCTGCAGATCACTGCACCATTAGAGGCCCGTACACAACCCTCGGCAACCAGGCTAGGGTCTCGTACCCGAGGGTCCGACGGCATGAGTACCTTGGACCTTGAACGGAGTGAATCATCAGTCCCAGGCTGTTTATGGTTAGTCCTCTTGCGTCTCCTGGACCGTGATCTAGGAGTTCCGTCCACACCATGGGACATAGAGGTATTAGAGGTACTGCCAGATCCAGTGACGGTAGTCGTGCCCCGAGATTGTATATTACAACCCACAGTGGAACCACTAGACACAGTGGACTTACTGTCTACCCCAGAGACAATGACCTTGCCATTAAACGTGGCCCCGACCGATACAATACAGGGTGTGTGCATGACTGGCACACTCTCGGGATAAGGGACATCACCAGGACATGGTACAGTTGGCGCCACAACAGTCTTACACCTCTCCCCAGGAGGAGTATATTGTGGATCATCTGAATCAGAGTCTTCCAACAGCCCTTTCAGAATGTCAGGGTGTTTCTGGAGCACTACCCAGTGCCTCTCACGCATCCAAAAGCCAGAAGGCGTCCGTATATATTCCGTGGGAACACAATGTGATTTAGGGATCTCAATACCCTTTAAACCACCAGCTTGCTGAATTTCCCTGATTACTGTGCGGAGTAAGGCAACCTCGGACTTAGAGGGTGTAGTATCAATGGAACCAGAACAAAGTGTGGCAGTTTCAGAACCAGATTGGCTAGGGTTGATCACCTTTTCTTGTCTTCTCTTAGACTTTGTGACCACCTCACAAGGCTTGACAATGGTGGGGACAACACTGGACTCACTGTGGGGCAAGGGCACAGTGGTCTCATGTGCCAATCCAGGCACATCGGCCTCATAACAAAACGTGGTCACAGCTGTCTCGTCTAACCTGGGTACAGCTGTCATTGCTGACGTACAGCTTGTCCCGGACACCACTGGCAAGGTACCAGCCTCAGGCATCACGAATGACATATTGTCAGTACCCGACATGGCTGGCTTCTCATTACCAGTACCCGACATGGCTGGCTTCGTGCCAGGGGAAGTAGACATGGCTGGCTTCGTGCCAGGGGAAGCAGACATGGCTGGCTTCGTGCCAGGGGAAGCGGACATGGCTGGCTTTTCATTGCCAGTGGGAACAGACATGGCTGGCTTCGTGCCAGTGGATACAGACATGGCTGGCTTCGTGCCAGAGGAAGCAGACATGGCTGGCTTCGTGCCAGTGGGTACAGACATGGCTGGCTTCGTGCCAGTGGATACAGACATGGCTGGCTTCGTGCCAGAGGAAGCAGACATGGCTGGCTTCGTGCCAGTGGATACAGACATGGCTGGCTTCGTGCCAGGGGAAGCAGACATGGCTGGCTTTGTGCCAGTGGATACAGACATGGCTGGCTTCGTGCCAGTGGATACAGACATGGCTGGCTTTGTGCCAGTGGATACAGACATGGCTGGCTTCGTGCCAGTGGATACAGACATGGCTGGCTTCATGCCAGTAGATACAGACATGGCTGGCACTTCCTTGCCAGTGGGAACAGGCATGACTGGCTTTTCATTACCAGTGAGAACAGGCATGGCTGGCAGCGTGCCAGTAGATACAGACATGGCTGGCTTCATGCCAGTAGATACAGACATGGCTGGCTTCATGCCAGTAGATACAGACATAGCTGGCTTTTTGCCAGGGGAAGCGGACATGGCTGGCTTTTCATTGCCAGTGGGAACAGACATGGCTGGCTTCGTGCCAGTAGCTACAGACATGGCTGGCATTTCATTACCAGTAAGAACAGGCATGGCTGGCAGCGTGCCAGTGGATACAGACATGGCTGGCATTTCACCGCCAGTGGGAACAGGCATGGCTGGCTTTTCATTACCAGTGATAACAGGCATGGCTGGCAGCGTGCCAGTGGATACAGACAAGGCTGGCTTCGTGCCAGTAGAAACAGACATGGCTGGCATTTCATTGCCAGTGGGAACAGGCATGGCTGGCTTTTCATTACCAGTGAGAACAGGCATGGCTGGCAGCGTGCCAGTAGATACAGACATGGCTGGCATCGTGCCAATAGATACAGACATGGCTGGCATCTCATTGCCAGTGGGAACAGGCATGGCTGGCTTTTCATTACCAGTAATAACAGGCATGGCTGGCATCGTGCCGGTGGATACAGACATGACTGGCTTCGTGCCAGTAGATACAGACATGGTTGGCATCGTGCCAGTAGATACAGACATGGCTGGCATCGTGCCAATAGATACAGACATGGCTGGCATCTCATTGCCAGTGGGAACAGGCATGGCTGGCTTTTCATTACCAGTAAGAACAGGCATGGCTGGCAGCGTGCCAGTGGATACAGACATGGCTGGCATTTCATTGCCAGTGGGAACAGGCATGGCTGGCTTTTCATTACCAGTGAGAACAGGCATGGCTGGCGGCGTGCCAGTGGATACAGACATGGCTGGCTTCGTGCCAGTAGATACAGACATGGCTGGCATTTCATTGCCAGTGGGAACAGGCATGGCTGGCTTTTCATTACCAGTGAGAACAGGCATGGCTGGCAGCGTGCCAGTGGATACAGACATGGCTGGCATCGTGCCAGTGGATACAGACATGGCTGGCATCGTGCCGGTGGATACAGACATGGCTGGCATCGTGCCAGTAGATACAGACATGGCTGGCATCGTGCCAGTAGATACAGACATGGCTGGCATCGTGCCAGTAGATACAGATATGGCTGGCATTTCATTGCCAGTGGGAACAGGCATGGCTGGCAGCGTGCCAGTAGATACAGACATGGCTGGCATTTCATTGCCAGTGGGAACAGGCATAGCTGGCAGCGTGCCAGTGGATATAGACCTGGCTGGCAGTGTTCCAGTGGATATAGACATGGCTGGCAGCGTGCCAGTGGATACAAACGTGGCTGGCAGCGTGCCAGTGGATACAGACATAGCTGGTAGCGTGCCAGTGAATACAGACATGGCTGGCAGCGTGCCAGTGAATACAGACATGGCTGGCAGCGTGCCAGTGGATACAGACATGGCTGGCAGCGTACTAGTGGATACAGACATGGCTGGCATAGCATTCCCAACCGGAGACACTGAAACCTCACTGGGAGACGAGGGCATAGTGATCCCATGATTCACCAGATTTGAGGTGGCTATTCTGCCAGTCTGGATGCCTATGGAGGACACACCAGTACCTCCATAGCGATACCTGGATATATGGTTCCCCTGCCATTGCTTAACAGGTTTTAATACACAATGCTCAATAGTGTGATTTGGATCTGCACAATAAAAACAGAGACCATACAACCTGCGTCTTTCCTTCTCATACATGGATTTGCAAGTAGTGCAGGGTGGTGCTGCATCGTTAGCTGCAGCAGGTGATAGGCTCAGAGCCTCCATTAACCTCTGCAGCTCTTTCAGCATAGCAAGCACCAAGTTCAATATAGCTTCATACATATGAGACATACCTGCCAGCTTCTATTCTGGGACCAGGATAATGTAACGGGGAGCCCCCTATAGGGTGAGGGGGAACCCCCAATCTGCAGAGATGAAGCCTTAAGGACAGGTATACAGCTTCCAGGGAACAAACCAAGATATTAACAGAAACTAGAAAGATCCCTAAGCCCTGACTGAGATCCTTGAAAGATGGTCTCGAAATTCTAACTAGGCTAGGTTTGCAAGATGAAATAAAACATAAACCAGACAGACAATAAATGCAGGTATACAGATTCCAGGGAACAAAGCAAGATATTAACAGAAACTAGAAAGATCCCTAAGCCCTGACTGAGATCCTTGAAAGGTGGTCTCGAAATACTAGCTAGGCTAGGTTTGCAAGACGAACAAAACATAAACCAGACAGACAATAAATGCAGGCATACAGATTCCAAAGCACGGTACAGTACAGGGGACAGACAGAAGAGAGATCCAAATACAAGAGCCAAAGGTCATACACGGAATATCATACTAGAGGGGTCAGGCAAGAGAGGGATCCTAAATACATGAGCCAGAGGTCATACACAGCAATCAAAGTAAACCAGCATACAGGGACTAGGTATGAAAGACTATCCTGGTCCAAGGATCAAGGGGAGTCCTGGTCGTACTTATAGGGCAGAACAGGTCATGTGACCGCAGGCCAATAAGCCCAACAGATGGCCTGCAGGCTGAAAACAAAAATAAACAGGAATCCCTGCTACCACCAGCAGGGGGCAAGGCCAAGACGTGACACTTGCGTATGTTCGTAGTAGAATGTCGGCCAGAAAGAAAGCCAGTTTGTTGGGGGGCCCACAAGACGTGCGAGAGGTCGCTGTAGGCAGCAAGCCATAATAGTGGAGAGCAGTTTCAGGTCGGTTTTTAACAATGCGATGGGCCGGTATGAGGTGACCAAGGCAGAATCCTTTCCAGGTTTGGGTATAACCACTACTCTGGCCTCGTTAAAAGTCGAAGGAGGTTCCTCCCCTTGCAAAATATTGTTATAAAGGGAGACCAAGTGTGGGATCACTGCGCCCGAAAGGAGCTTATAATATTCCACCCCAAACCAGTCCCGTATTTGAGTGAGGTGATCGCGTTACAGACGTCAGTGTGTGTAATAGGTGCTGAGAGTGCATCATGGTCGGTCAGGGACATCTTTGGAATCTGCGCTTTATGGAAAATGTTCAATTGCGCCGGACAATCATCAGGGCCCGCCTTGTAGAAATCAGCAAAATGGGGAACGTGACTGGAAGCGGAGGGGAACAGATGTGCCTGGACAGAGCTCCTTGAGATGGTGCCTTGTTAGGGTCATTTTGGCTGGATATCTCCGTCTTTTCTCCAGTGTAGGAGCTCCTCTGCGGCTAGCCATCGGGCGTGTTTGGTCTGGAGCCTGTTTAGTCCCCCGCTCCGGACCATAGAGACTCGAGGCCTGGCCCGTTGATCCCCGGTTACAGCATCTCCCTGGCGGCCATTTTGCGGCCTACCATGCAGCATGGACCTCAGCTCTGCAGCGGCGCCGAGCTTAAGCAGCCTGTCACCCTTGGATGATGCCGTGATGCGGTCTGTGGAGACGGAGGGCTCCCGTCTCGCAGCCGCCCAGGATTTTACCACAGGTGCTGCGATTGCGGGGTTTGGAGGTTGGATATGGGGCGCCGTCGTCCCCTCCCCCCCTGCGATAGTGGATGCTGGACTGGCGGCCTTGGATGCCTGTCTGGCGATGATCCCGGAGGATTACACCCGAGTGCTCACCAAGGGTGATTGGCGCCAACTGATGGGTGTTTGTGGCGGGCTGGAGTCTGTGTGAACCGCGGGAACGCGTGACCGTGGCTGCCTCATCACCGATTCCTGCCAAAGATCCGAAACCTGTCACCCGAGAAGTACCCGGACGTGGAGATTGGATCCCTGGATCCTCACCCGAGAGGATCAGATGAGGCCTTACCCTGCTGCTGTGCGGAGACGGTAGATGGAGAGATTGTCGTGGGCCCATTTGCAGTGCCACTGGTTGACTCTCCATACATGGAGGAGACTATGGAGCCAAGCGATGTGGAGGTGATGCCGCCCGATGTGTCTGCAGTGGGAGCAGAGGTTCCTGGGGTGTCATGTGGCGCGGCTGCAGCCCCTCACTATTTGCCATGTAACCTACCTGCCTGGTGGCTGCCTTGCACGTGGTTGGTGGCTAGGGTGTCGTATCTGGTTTTATCCTGCTTGTACGCTTGCAAGGCTACGGGAGTTGGGTCGGTCAAGTAAGTTCTATAACTCCTAAGCAAATCCAAATGAGCCCTAGTAAGTTGCCGAGAGTCCTCTTTCCGCTTTTGGGCCATAAACTCCATTATCTGTCCCCGAAGCACTGCCTTCGACGCAGACCAGAATAGGTTGACATCCTCTACATGTTCAATATTATCGTCAGTGTAATTATGCCAAACGAGCTCGACATGTGAGGTAAATGTACCGGACGTCATAAGATGGGAAGAGAAACGCCAGTTCTGAGAGTAGGATTGTGGAGAACCCAGTGACATTTCCAATGAAACCGGTGCGTGGTCAGTAAGCGCTATCTGGCCAATTGCGGTATGCAATGCGCAGGAAATGAGGGCATCCAAAATAAAAAAAAAGTCGAGGCGCAAAAATGAGTTGTGAGGGTCAGAATAAAACGTGAAGTCCCTGCCTGTTGGGTTGTGCATGCGCCAAATATCAACCAGGTCGAAATGGGTCAGGAGGAAGGACGGACCCATGGGTTGCAAGCGCCCTCTAGGCACCACACGGCCTGGGGCTCGGTCTAGTACTGAGTCTGGTACGTCATTAAAATCCCCTCCCACTATTATGCAGGAAGAGTCATGTAGATGGAGCAATGGGAGTAGCGTTTTATAGAACGGTAAATTCGGGCCATTAGGGGCATAAATGTTAAGTAGTTTGAATGGTTCCTGCCCAATTTTAAGAGTAAGGAGGGAATACCTGAACTCCACATCATTAACTGCCACTATATCGGAGTAAGGGAGTCTCTTGTGCAAAAGAATAGTAGTGCCTCTAGACTTTTGGGTGTAAACCGAAGACATCTGATACCCCAACCAAAGGGGCCCGCTGCGCCTGATCTGGCTTAATCCAGTGGGTTTCCTGAAGAAAAACAATGTCAGGGTCTAACCTTTTTAAATGTTGTATTACTTTCTTATGTTTAATGGGCGAATTAAGACCTTCCACATTCCAGGACACTACTTTGAAGGAATTACGGGTGAAACTTTGGGGCTCGACAGAGGGGAGTGTCATATTAGGATCGTGGGCCATGAAGGATGCCATAATCTATTTTGAGAAGATGTTGAGCAGGAAGCAATACAAAGGGCATCACGGAGGTTGCCATAAGCGAGTTTGGGAGGATGTTGAGTATGAAGCGACAATGAAGGGGGTTAGGGGCCGTCCCAGCAGCGTACCCCAAACCATAAATACAATGTAAGACGTCAGTACCTGATGGTGAATCCGTACGAGAACGATCCAAGACATTTTAACTATAAACAATCTAAAAAAAACATAAGATCATTTACACCTGAAAAAAAATGGGTTAACCGGGGAGTGAACACAGGAGAGATAAAAAACACATACAGGGTTATTCAGAGAGCGGGAAAAGCAGGAGAATGACTGGAGAATGAAAAATTCTAGGTCAAAATAGCCAAACCAGAAAAATTCTCCCTTTCATCTCAATTTCCAAATCGGCTATTTTGACCTAGAATTTTTCATTCTCCAGTCATTCTCCTGCTTTTCCTACTCTCTGAATAACCCTGATAGTACCAACTCCAAACGTATTCCCGCAGACACAGTTGGGACATGTTCAAACGTCCGCGGGGGAATTGGTTATTTATTTATTTTTCCGAGAAATTACGGGATTTTATCGTTAGGGCAGCATCATTGTTCACATTATAATTAACACTTTTTTTTAAAAAAAGGTTTTTTTTTAATAAATTTATTATTTTTTATTTTATTTCTTAACTTTGCTCTGGCCTTTCTAATGATACCAAACATTCACCCCTAGCTGCCACAGATCTGGAGATAATGGGTCATTGGACTCCCGAACTGATATCATCGCGACTGGACAAGTGAGGTCGCATATTGCTGAGCTTCCTACTGACCTGGCCTTTTTTGCGACTTATACTGTGACCCGCCGACTGAATTGTCTCCTTCCTGGGTCACCCAGAGTTTCTGGCAATCTGGGGCAGTACCTGTGACCCCCCTCTTTTCAAGCCCGCTGTGTCTCGGAGGTCCTGCACTGTTTTTTGTGGACTACCTGCAGTGGCCATTTTGGAAGCCTTTTTCAAAGTCACTGGCATCCTCCCTGTGGCCTCTGGCTCAAGCTTTTTTGGTGGTGCATTGCGATTGGGAAAAAGTCTGGCAAGAGGCCTAGTTCGATGGAGGGTTCCTGCCAGCGGGACATCCGCTTCTATTTGGGTGGCAGCCAGCAATCTCAGCGGGATGAGTCCCAGGCCTCATCATCATCGTCCTTGCCAGATTCTGACTTCCTGGATGAGGAGCTTCTGGAGCGCTCTCCAGACTCGGTTGGTGTTCTGGATCTCCAACCCTGACCTGCTGTGAGTCCTGGTGAGACAGTGATGGATGTGTCTGCTCGGGGGTGTCATGCCTGCTGGTGTTCCTGCAGTGCGGCCTTCCCAACAGAGAGGGCGCCAGTCTCTGAATCAGGCCACTTTGAATACCGCACCTGGTCAGGGATCTAGGCCTTTAAATATCAGTCACAGTCTGTGCTCTGGGCCCTGACGTGGTTATTTCTAGCCCTCAGCGCGTTTCTATAGCTTATGCATATTGTTTTTCTGGTTTGACTTCTGGCTGGTATATGGACTGTGTTTTCTGCATTATCCCTTGGCATATGTTTATCTCGTGTACCGACCTCTGGCTTGTTATTACTACGTTATCTCTCCTGTCCCTGATCTGTACTTCTATATATTTTAGATTAGTACCTGGCCATTCTAAGGACCAGCTTCTCAGTTTAGGGTTCTTTCTTGCCTTTCTGGGTTTTGTCTGCGTGCTGGGTGACTCTATATCCTTACAGGGGGGGAGCCGATGCCTCTGGTGGTCCTTCCGGATATCGGTGCCGCTGTCTGCTATTGCCACTCCTCAGCCCGCTCCTGTCACAGTTCGGATGATTCACTAAGGGAGACGCCCGACAGATAATAGAGGAACGTCGGGCTATATGGAAGGCAGATCTTCGGGAGGTACGAGGTCACACTTGGTCACTCATAGTAATGTTTATCACTCTGCTGTCACTCCAGAGGAGGCATGGGCCCAGGGGCGGACTGACAACTCATGGGGCCCAGGGGCAATAGGAAATCATGGGGCCCCTTGTGCCACACCCACCCACAAACCACACCCACATTTGTGTTATAGTTTTTATTTCTCTGCACCAGGGTTTCCCAAACATGTTTTCGGGACCCTCAACCAGGCCAGATTTTGCAGATCACGTTGGGGAAAATGCAGACTGAATCCTGCAATCACTGAGCAGCAAATCATATCACCTGTACTGTGCTTCATATATCTGGAAAAAGTGGCGAGGCGGAGGATTCTGAGGACAGGTTTGAGAAACACTGCTTTACACCATTTATTACTATATTCACTAGCTCATGAATAATCTAGCACCACAGCAATAAACCTCACTGTAATGTGCGGTGTGTATGAGTATATCACAGAGCTCCACAGCACTAAAACTCATAGCAATGTGTGCTGTGTATGAGCATTTCACAGAGCTCCACAGCAATAAAACTCACAGTAATGTGCGGTGTGTATGAGTGTATCACAGAGCTCCTGAGCAATAAAACTCACACTCATACACACCGCACATGGATGTTGATAAATTTGGATTTAAAGCAAACAAAAACAAACTCCCTATAATAATTACCATTTATGAAATTTCAATAAACCTTTTTCAAGTTTCTTCTCATATATCAAAGTTGAAACAGGCGCGGCGCTGCACCATGGTGAGAGACAACAAAATCAGCCACAAAGCAATGTAGCGTCAGTCCTGTCTGAAATATCCTTCCTTAGACAGACTTTTTATTAGATTTCAAAGAACTTATAGACAATCAGCATACAGATACATTTCTATGTCAGAGTTTAACCAACAGTGAGACAAACATTACTACATTTGATTCAGAGATGGGTTTTTTCTAGTTTACACTGTTCACACACCCTTTCCTGCACACAAAGGAAATGGCTAAATTCCACAGGCTAACATCATATGCAAGTAAAAGACTTGCAGGGTTTGACACTTATAATGGGGGGGGGTGGATTTCACACTAATGCAAGAATTAAAAACTACCTATCATATTAAAATACCTTTCAATCGTCTCATTGATCACATATACAATCGTGATCACAAAAATGGATGAAACAAAGTAGACAATTAAACTAATTATACCTGGGGCCATAGTATCCTCGCCTAATACCTGTACGATATACGAAAAGGATTCCCCAAGGAGGCCCTTTATGAGCAAAAAAAACCCTTATCTATCTAGATTCACTCTTCCAGCGAACCACACTTGGAGCGTAGGCAAAAATACCTAATCTAGACATTAAATAACTATTTATTCCCATTTCCCAAAATATAATTCACCGAACAAGAAAAGTATAATAACTTGAATGTAAAAGTTCATTTATCTAATAATCAACAGGAGTCAGATCTATATCTGTGTGTTTTCCTATGTTCAGCTTCACTCCACAGACCGCATACACACCTGCATTCACACACACTCTCAAGAAATACATTCTCATTTTCCCAAATCCATTCCTTTCTCACACTTATCTAGGGGATTAAATAAAAAAAAAAATATTCCATAATCTAATACCGTAGTCCAAAGTGCTAGATCAAGGTTTGGTCTTTTTCAACATCCCAGCTTGAGACGCATAATCATTAAATGTCATCAGAGCTCCCACCATAGGGACTCCTGAACAAGCTGTCTCTTTGCGCTGGTTGCTTATTACCTGTGACCTTTGACCTTGACACAAAATTCCATGATTCGTTCCATATGCAGTCATTGTGACTGTCAGGTTTCTTGATGATGTGATACGGTTGTAGCAACAATAAAGAAAAAAGAAAGAAAATACGGTATACCCCACTAATCATATACATCCATTCATTCATTGTCACTCTCAAGTGCACGAAAACAATAAAAATGTTAATTTACACAAGAAGAGACACAGATAATAAATTTTAAAATTTCCCCTCAAAGAAAATTATACTACTTCTGACCCACTGTTAGGGAAAAATATATATACGCAACTTTGGCTCAAAAGGGAAATCGCCGAAGTGCATACTCCACCCATTCTAAATATCAAAAAAAGAATTAATTGATATCTTATCCATTCTTGTTTGGTGTTTTGAAACAAAACTGGTGTTTATAAAACACACCGATCTTAAATAAAAACAATTTAGAATTTTACCGAATTAAAACTTTCCATTTACCACTATATATGTCATGAAATGTATTTATGCAAATGCATTAAATTATATGTTCCTAAATACATTAATTAACTCTAATTTTAATTGGTTGTGATCTCCAGTAATCCTAAATGTGTCAGGGAATTTGAACAATATTGATTGTAACCGAACAACAAAAATAATAAAATATAAAATAATAAAAGACACAAAATAATAATCACTTAGATGACAACACAAAGATAATCCATCAGCATATAAAAATACATTATCTTCTTTCTTTGTCTTCTGTCTTATTGGTTGAAAATAACGGTTTTGTAAAACTGACATGTCTTAAGTTTTATTTCCAAATCAATGATCTTCTTTAATCGCATGATTTATTGATGAGTTGTTGATAAAATTGGTGTCTGATAATTCCTTATTATCTGGTTGATGTAACATTGCAATGTGAAATGATAATGTGTTTGAGTAAATCTCCTTCAATTCCAACAGCTTTATCAATATTGGTATTCAATAATCTTCCATCTAGCTTGAGCAAAGTTGGCATGCATGGGTAATTTTCACCTAAAGTAAAAAACTTGGAAAAAAATGTATTATTAACCTGTCAAAAACTTTAAAATTTATATGGTTAAAATATTTTTAAAATGGAGAAAAAAAATGCAACACATTTTTTTTGGACACAAAGAAAAAGAAGTAGTCATGAGAGAGAGAAAATGGAGGAGGCTAAGAAAAGAATGTGAAAACTTCCTTTTACTTTTGCAACGGTCACCATTTTTTCCTAAAATGCTCTTCAATTCAAATAAAAAACACATAACAAAAATATCATAAACTGGGAAAGAAAGTATAGAAGGGCATGTTAAAAACTTGACGCGTTAACTAGCAAAGTTCTCAGAGGAAACTCAGAGAAAAAAGATTATTAATAGACATTTAAAACTACAATCATTATTAAGGATATTGGTTAAAACAAACATTCAAACGTTGCAGCTATTTTACAACCTGTTTTATTCCCTCCAAGAATATTCAATGGGGGCATAGTCATACGTTGTTGCACTTCACACCAAAAGATAAAAACATCAGACAGCAAAAAATAAAACTAGACATATGGCTACCACTGCGGAAAAAAGAAACAAACAAACAATACTCAGATACCAAACTACAACCTTCCATCTCCCTTAGTCAACTAAAATAAAATCCCAAAAAAACCACCTTCTCTCATTTGAAATCTGCCTAATTTCCTTTGTACAGCGCTACTAAACCTGTAGGCGCTTTCCTTTAAACTTTCACTCAAATCCTTCAGCTTTATATCACTTCATCCTCTTAGATTTTAAACAATTTAAACATGACCTTTTTTGCTTACTGTATTATGATGAACCTTCATATATATTCCATTATACAAGTTACAAAACCTGTAAATGACCTCAGTCAGCCATTTTGGCAAAACATATAACCTATATTAAGGTGTGGTCAATCCCTTAGTGCTGGACTCAAACAAAGACCAGAGGAAAATAACCGACCACGCCTCTTTGGGGAAAATTTATAATTTATATTAAGGCAGATTGAGCCCATCACCTTGAAACAATAATTTTTTTATATATCATACATCAACTTATAACATAACATTCAGTGTGTAACCTGCCTTGTCAGAGTATTGACTTTCTATGTTCATCTTTCAAACATAAGCTAAGAATAAAAAAAGCAGTCATTTTTGAAATTTACTGTAAAAGTAAAGCCCTATTGTCTCCATTTCCTGTTCTTTTTTTTTTACACGAGGAAAGGCAGTAAAGACATATAGAAACAAAGCAACCTGTTTTAAGAGAAGCAGTCCCTATACATAAATTACATATAAAAAACACAATATCAAAACTACGAAATACAAAACATCAAAGATAAACACATATATTAATAGTTAGTAAAGACAAACATTTAAATAAACAGACGTAATCAATGGCAAGAAACAAAATAAAAAACAAAACAAACATGCAATCTGAAAGAAAAAACTGTTTGCAAATCCTTTAGAATCAGCGCGCAAACACATACAGCAATGCAGCAAAAAAAATGGCAGCAGCACGCAAGAAAATAAAAAAATAAGCGGAAAAATAAAAAATTGTCTCTCAATGGGAGATAAAATCATTTTGCTATATGAGAAGAAATCAAAATCTAATCAATTAAAATAAAATTCTCACAATTACAAGATATGGACGACCCAGAAACACCAGAATTGAAGTACAAGATAGACACAGAATGGAGACAATACAACTAGAAACATCTCTTTTCTTTTTTTAGGAGTTCAATTTCCAGCATATACAATACACTATACTCAACACAGCGGGCGAGTTCAAACAACACACGTGAGGTCCTCAAACGATTTTTCCTTTACTACAATACATAAAATGACAAAAACAAACCAAGACAAATAGTCCAACCTTGCACCAAAAAAAAATAAAAAAAATCAACAAGCTCTGACCCATAACTTCAAGGAAAATAAACAAAAACCAAGCCTGGAGGCAAGTTCGCAAAATCTGAACAAGCAAATGTAAGGATACATTTAAATGATGTAAGGATACACCTAAATGTAAGGATACATTCGAATGGCAAATCCCACTTCAGACAACAACTGATAAATTTGGATTTAAAGCAAACAAAAACAAACTCCCTATAATAATTACCATTTATGAAATTTCAATAAACCTTTTTCAAGTTTCTTCTCATATATCAAAGTTGAAACGGGCGCGGCGCTGCACCATGGTGAGAGACAACAAAATCAGCCACAAAGCAATGTAGCGTCAGTCCTGTCTGAAATATCCTTCCTTAGACTTTTTATTAGATTTCAAAGAACTTATAGCCAATCAGCATACAGATACATTTCTATGTCAGAGTTTAACCAACAGTGAGACAAAAATTACTACATTTGATTCAGAGACGGCTTTTTTCTAGCTTACACTGTTCACACACCCTTTCCTGCACACAAGGGAAATGGCTAAATTCCACAGGCTAACATCCTATGCAAGTAAAAGACTTGCAGGGTTTGACACTTATAATGGGGGGGGGTGGATTTCACACTAATGTAAGAATTAAAAACTACATATCATATTAAAATACCTTTCAGATGTATTGCCCCAAGCTCACATGGATATATTGCCCCCAGCTCACACATGGATATATTGCCCCCAGCTCACAAGAGGATATATTGCCCCCAGCTCACACATGGATATATATTGCCCCCAGCAGCTCACACAGGGATATATATTGGCCCCAGCAGCTCACACAGGGATATATATTGCCCCCAGCAGCTCACACAGGGATATATATTGCCCCCAGATCACCTCTCCTCTGCTGGCAGCCACGTGCTTTTCGCTCTACGATGAGTGGCCGCCGGCAAGAAGCTCTGCCGCTCACGTGGGTTCCAACAGCCAGCCACATTCTCGCAAGATCGTGGAGCTCACGTGAACTCCAAGATCTCGCGGCTGGCTGGTGGAACCCACGTGAGCGACAGGGCTGCTGCGCCCCCCGGCTGAAAGGTGCCCATGGGCACCTGCCCCCCCTCGCTACGCAACTACAGTTACTGTCCCTGCTTTGACTCGTATTTTTAAGCTTTCCCTCTCCTCTGGAATCTTCCCCTCTGCTGTCAAACGTGCTTTGATCACCCCATTCTAAAAAAGCCATCCCTTGAAACCACTTCCCTCTTGAACTACTGTCCCATCTCTCTGCTCCCCTTTGCCTCTAAAATCTTAGAACGTCTGGTCTATAACCAGCTCACCAGTTTTCTTGCTGCTAACTCTCTACTCGATCCGCACAAGTCTGGCTTTTGCTCCCAACAATCTACTGAGACTGCTCAGACCAAGGTGACTAATGATTTAGCTGCCGCTGAAACCAAAGGTCAATTCTCCCTCCTTATTCTTCTTGACCTTTCCGCTGCATTCGACACCGTTGATCACCCTCTCCTGCTCCTCACGCTGCGTCAACTTGGCCTCAATGACACCGCTCACTCCTGGTCCTCTACCTATCTCTCTTTTCGCTCCTTCAGTGTCTCCTTCACTGATGTCTCTTCACCACCAGTTCCTCTTTCAGTTGGGGTACCTCAAGGCTCTGTTCTGGTCCCCTACTTTTCTCGATCTATACCGCCTCTTTGGACAACCTCATCTCTTCCTATGGACTCCAATATCACCTCTATGCTGAAGAAATCCAAATCAACCTTTCCTCTCTTGATCGCTCTCCTCCGGTGTTGGACCGTGTTACAGCTTGCCTATCAGCTGTCTCCGACTGGATGACTTCCCATTTCCTAAAGCTTAACCTCTCGAAAACTGAACTTCTCCTCTTCCTTCCCTCTAAAACCTCCATTCCTGCACCAATTTCTCTTCAGGTGAATGGCCACCATTACTTCTACCACTCAGGCTCATTGCCTCAGGGGGCTCTTGGACTCTGTTCTATTCTTTACTCCTCACATTCAGTCTCTAACCATCTAAACTTGCTGCTTCCACAAAAAACATTGCACGCATCCGGCCCTTTCTTAATCAGGACTCTACTAAAATTCTCATCCAAGCTCTTATTATCTCCCGCCTTGACTACTGTAACCTCCTTCAATCTGGCCTTAAGAGATCCCAGATTCTGCCTCTGCAGTCTGTAATAAACGCCTGTGCCAGACTCATACACCTCACCTCCTGCACCTCACCTCTCTGTCAATATCTACACTGGCTCCGTTTCCTTTAGAATCCAATTCATAATACTGGTGCTCATGTACAAAACTCTCCGTAACCACGCCCCTGCCTACATCTCCTCCCTTAGTAGCAGGTACATCCCATCCCGACCGCTTCGCTCTGCAAATTATCTGATCTTATCACTTCCTCGTGCCCGCACCCCCAAGTTTCACCTTCAGGACTTCACTCGAGCTGCACCCTTTCCACGGAACTTTCTCCCAGTGGCGTCACAAGGAGGTGGGGGTGCGGCCCGCACCGGGTGACACCACCCACCACTACAGTGACACCCTAAAAAAAAAAAAAAAACTTTTTTTTCTACACAAAAATATTTTGCCAGGAAGGATACATTGAAATTTCTCTAATTTTTAAGTATGTCCTGGGTAGGCAAGGCCTAGGCTGGCACTTTAGTGGGGGTGGCAAAAAAAAAAACATCACTAAAGGGGATATTCACAGAGCAACGAAATGACACAGACATTTCAGTGTTCTGTGTTCCGCGCACTTTGGGGAATCAAAATTCCTCAGTGAATTCACCGCAGGGTCCCTGAAGTGCAGGGAATCAGCCACCGAATGCTGCCGTAAACCTGTCGCCCGCTGTTTTCAAATAAACTACTGAATGAAAATGTCTGAAATTGACACATAAGATCCTATGAATGATAATAAAAAAGGTCTGTTACAGAAAAAAGAAAAAGCTGCTATTAGAAAAAGAAATGGATTTTTTTTGAAAAATGCCTAAAAAGATACTAAAAAAAGAAAAATCAATAAAGAGACTTTTTACTACAGATTAAAGGAATAACGGTTTATTAGATAAAAACGGGAATATTTTTAACATTGAAACCTATGGTGTTCGCCTGAATAAACCTGCCGAATGAAACCACCGGACATCAGGACATTTCTCTGCTGTTCGGTGTTCTCTGAACAGATTAATCATTATGGAGAGGGTAGCCCAACTAAGGACTACTGTAGAGCTTCTAAGATTAGTATCAAGAGCCACTTGGGGGGGGTAACCCAATTTAACAAATAAGGACCTCTAGACTAGAGGTGACCGGCTAGGACGTAACTATAAAACATTAATTACTTTATTAAACATATAAACATAAACCCTTCAGAAGGTAGATAAGACACAACTCAAAACAAACAGAAAATGGACATAATTAAAATCAGTATAACCACCTATATTAAAGGGTGAATTACCACAGAGGGTGGTTATAACAATTAAATGATAATATGAACATGTAAAGTATCCATTTGAAAACCTCCTTTTGTTAATGGCATTCGTTTCTAAAACGGAGTATCAATGGATTCTCAAAATTGTGTAAGATGACAGTAATCGCTGTCTAACCAGATTGGAACTGTCTTGAGGGCAATATAATTACCCCAGATGCAATTGGAAAAATCACTATCAATAACCATACGTTCAAATTGCGATTATGGTTGTGAGCCAGTGCTACGGTTATTGGATGGATGATTATATGCAATGTAAGATCGTTTATAAGGAAACCGTTGCACCTTTGGAAGGATGCCTTGGAGTGCTGAGTGGTAGAGGCACAGTAATATAGAGCGAGGTGGTGACGCCCAAAACAGCGTTTGAAGATGAATTACACACTTATTCAAAGAAGACCCTTATAATAAAGATGGATAAGTTTATATAAATAAACACTCGCTCCTGAAATGGAGTTAAATGCTTAAAGGTATCTCAATCATACTGTTGTTGACGTATAATGTGTTAACACATAAGCAGTTCAAGAGTTGTTATGACCTTATATAAAGTGTCTACATTACAACCATTTGTGTTATTTAGAGAAAAAAACGCCCAGTACAGCGTTTAAATTGAATTTAACCAAGGCACCTATCAATAGTTCATAACCTCTCAAATTGTTCAATACGGAGACTGTATACATTTAACATCACACCACATTGTGCATATACAAAATACGATTCCGTCATGAATCCTGCAGTTAGAGCTTGAAATCGGAAACCTTAAGTGCTGAGTTGTAAAGGCACTTATGTATTGAAATGAGGTGATAACGCCCAAAGTAGCGTTTTAAATCAAAATCCTTATGTGTGTTGAAATTGGTTGCTTATCAAACCAGAGTGACCTTTGTTTAATAAAGTTGATTAATTTATGTGGATGAACTTCCACTTCTATAATACTATAGTCGTTACAATCATTATATCTTAGATATGATTGTATGCCACAGAGTTTGATTAGTTGGTATTAATGGATATCCACTTAAAAAATACTTTTGTTGTCTCAATCATTGCATAATTAGCATACAGAGTACAATTATACACACAGTTTTGGATTTTTAAGCTGTTGCGTTCATTCCTCAGATCTCCCAAGATACTATGTTGCAGAGGTGCACATATCTTATATATTGAGTGTTTAAATAGACAGCTATTGCGTTGTTAACATTCTAGATACAATAATATGCACAGTGCTGGAGTTTTGAACTGTTCAGTCCTCAGATCTCCCAAGTTACTATATTGTGAACTTGCAAACTTGCACCAGTGTATATGCGATAATAACGCCCGAAGCAACATTCAAATGGACAGTTATTACGCTATTAACATGCAGAGTACAATTATATACACAGCTCTGAGATTTTGAAGCTGTAACATTTCTTCCTCAAGTATATTCAGGTTCTATACTGCACAGGTGCACTTAGTATATAGAGAGTAATGACGCCCAAAGCAGCATTTAGATGGACAATTATTAGTTGTTACCCCAATATGTAACCATATGCACGGTTCTAAACAATTCAAGCTGTTGCTTTAATTCGTCGAGTATCTCAATTGAGTGTTAAAATAGACAGCTATTGCGTTGTTAACATTCTAGATACAATAGTATACACAGTGCTGGAGTTTTGAACTGTTGCGTTCAGTCCTCAAATCTCCCAAGATACTATATTGCAAACTTGCAAACTTGCACCAGTGTATATGGGATAATAACGCCCGAAACAGCATTCAAATGGACAGTTATTACGCTATTAACATGCAGAGTACAATTATATACACAGCTCTGAGATTTTAAAGCTGTAACATTTCTTCCTCAAGTATATTCAGATTCTATATTGCACAGGTGCACTTAGTATATAGAGAGTAGTGACGCCCAAAGCAGCGTTAAGATGGACAGTTATTTTGTTGTTAGCACCCAACATATAACCATATGCACAGTTCTAAACAATTCAAGCTGTTGCATAAATTCGTCGAGTATCTCAATGTTTGTATATAATGTAGTGACGCCCAAAGCAGCGTTTAAATGGTATTTAACAGAGATATTTCAATCATTCATTAACTCACTGATTATCCCAGTGAAGAGA
The DNA here is from genome assembly GCA_009667805.1 of Leptobrachium leishanense. Classification (NCBI taxonomy): domain Eukaryota; kingdom Metazoa; phylum Chordata; class Amphibia; order Anura; family Megophryidae; genus Leptobrachium; species Leptobrachium leishanense. The sequence goes on from CM019068.1 coordinate 118,883,332, forward strand.
TTACAATTATTCATCATCCCACTAGAGATTCTAAAGATTCAACAGTTCATTTATCATTTTTCAATTCTTTAGAAAGATAGTATATTATTTTATCAAATATCTTAAATTAAGATTTAAATCATTTCTTTAAGGCATTCTACGCGCGTTTCACTTGCGTGCTCCTCAGGAATGCTAACTAATTCAGTGAATCGAGGTTGCTTTTAAAGACCTCCTCTGAGCTTTCAATTCAACACATGGTTAGGTCAGCCAATCAGATGATTAAATTTCTCAAGGAACCATTTATTTATTTAAATATGTGCATTGAAAGCTGCCAAACACCAATTCATTTCAACAACTGAGTATAATTATTCATTCATATAGTATCTCATATGAGAATGGGTTTTGGACAGTATTATATTGTTTAATAGCAAGATTTGTAAATAATAACACTCAGGAGCACGCAAGTGAAACGCGCGTAGAATGCCTTAAAGAAATGATTTAAATCTTAATTTAAGATATTTGATAAAATAATATACTATCTTTCTAAAGAATTGAAAAATGATAAATGAACTGTTGAATCTTTAGAATCTCTAGTGGGATGATGAATAATTGTAATCTCTTCACTGGGATAATCAGTGAGTTAATGAATGATTGAAATATCTCTGTTAAAATACCATTTAAACGCTGCTTTGGGCGTCACTACATTATATACAAACATTGAGATACTCGACGAATTTATGCAACAGCTTGAATTGTTTAGAACTGTGCATATGGTTATATGTTGGGTGCTAACAACAAAATAACTGTCCATCTTAACGCTGCTTTGGGCGTCACTACTCTCTATATACTAAGTGCACCTGTGCAATATAGAATCTGAATATACTTGAGGAAGAAATGTTACAGCTTTAAAATCTCAGAGCTGTGTATATAATTGTCTGCATGTTAATAGCGTAATAACTGTCCATTTGAATGCTGTTTCGGGCGTTATTATCCCATATACACTGGTGCAAGTTTGCAAGTTTGCAATATAGTATCTTGGGAGATTTGAGGACTGAACGCAACAGTTCAAAACTCCAGCACTGTGTATACTATTGTATCTAGAATGTTAACAACGCAATAGCTGTCTATTTTAACACTCAATTGAGATACTCGACGAATTAAAGCAACAGCTTGAATTGTTTAGAACCGTGCATATGGTTACATATTGGGGGCTAACAACTAATAATTGTCCATCTAAATGCTGCTTTGGGCGTCATTACTCTCTATATACTAAGTGCACCTGTGCAGTATAGAACCTGAATATACTTGAGGAAGAAATGTTACAGCTTCAAAATCTCAGAGCTGTGTATATAATTGTACTCTGCATGTTAATAGCGTAATAACTGTCCATTTGAAATTGCTTCGGGCGTTATTATCGCATATACACTGGTGCAAGTTTGCAAGTTCACAATATAGTAACTTGGGAGATCTGAGGACTGAACAGTTCAAAACTCCAGCACTGTGCATATTATTGTATCTAGAATGTTAACAACGCAATAGCTGTCTATTTAAACACTCAATATATAAGATATGTGCACCTCTGCAACATAGTATCTTGGGAGATCTGAGGAATGAACGCAACAGCTTAAAAATCCAAAACTGTGTGTATAATTGTACTCTGTATGCTAATTATGCAATGATTGAGACAACTAAAGTATTTTTTAAGTGGATATCCATTAATACCAACTAATCAAACTCTGTGGCATACAATCATATCTAAGATATAATGATTGTAACGACTATAGTATTATAGAAGTGGAAGTTCATCCACATAAATTAATCAACTTTATTAAACAAAGGTCACTCTGGTTTGATAAGCAACCAATTTCAACACACATAAGGATTTTGATTTAAAACGCTACTTTGGGCGTTATCACCTCATTTCAATACATAAGTGCCTTTACAACTCAGCACTTAAGGTTTCCGATTTCAAGCTCTAACTGCAGGATTCATGACGGAATCGTATTTTGTATATGCACAATGTGGTGTGATGTTAAATGTATACAGTCTCCGTATTGAACAATTGAGAGGTTATGAACTATTGATAGGTGCCTTGGTTAAATTCAATTTAAACGCTGTACTGGGCGTTTTTTTCTCTAAATAACACAAATGGTTGTAATGTAGACACTTTATATAAGGTCATAACAACTCTTGAACTGCTTATGTGTTAACACATTATACGTCAACAACAGTATGATTGAGATACCTTTAAGCATTTAACTCCATTTCAGGAGCGAGTGTTTATTTATATAAACTTATCCATCTTTATTATAAGGGTCTTCTTTGAATAAGTGTGTAATTCATCTTCAAACGCTGTTTTGGGCGTTACCACCTCGCTCTATATTACTGTGCCTCTACCACTCAGCACTCCAAGGCATCCTATCCAAAGGTGCAACGGTTTCCTTATAAACGATCTTACATTGCATATAATCATCCATCCAATAACCGTAGCACTGGCTCACAACCATAATCGCAATTTGAACGTATGGTTATTGATAGTGATTTTTCCAATTGCATCTGGGGTAATTATATTGCCCTCAAGACAGTTCCAATCTGGTTAGACAGCGATTACTGTCATCTTACACAATTTTGAGAATCCATTGATACTCCGTTTTAGAAACGAATGCCATTAACAAAAGGAGGTTTTCAAATGGATACTTTACATGTTCATATTATCATTTAATTGTTATAACCACCCTCTGTGGTAATTCACCCTTTAATATAGGTGGTTATACTGATTTTAATTATGTCCATTTTCTGTTTGTTTTGAGTTGTGTCTTATCTACCTTCTGAAGGGTTTATGTTTATATGTTTAATAAAGTAATTAATGTTTTATAGTTACGTCCTAGCCGGTCACCTCTAGTCTAGAGGTCCTTATTTGTTAAATTGGGTTACCCCCCCCAAGTGGCTCTTGATACTAATCTTAGAAGCTCTCTAGTAGTCCTTAGTTGGGCTACCCTCTCCATACGAATTACAGGGTTTTAGTACCCATTTTAGAGTTCCAGTTTTTGTACAGTATTTGACATAATGTCAGAGATATTAAAACAACTGTGTGATGTGAGTACATGGTCGGAAGATATAGGAAAAGTGTTTACAAATGAATCCCTCCCAGCTGATTTAAATTTAAAGGATATATCTGAAGCCTTTTTCACAATTCAAAAGATCTATCAAGAACAGATCAAATCTTGGTGGGAAATTAAAAGTTTGCAGACATATATAGCAGAAAAATTGGTACCCAGAGGATTAAGACCAGAAGTACCACTTCCTAATAAAATAATAAAAGAAGAACATATAGCCGAATGGCAGGGAATTCTCCTTGAATGCTCAAATAAATTGATGGTTTTTCTTACAAAATTAGAAGAAGAAAACCTGAATAAGATAAAGGATGATCTTGAAACTCAAATTAATAATATACAAAACTATCAAACAAATAAGGATTACAAACAATTTGAAGAAAAACTACAAAAAAATCTTGATAGGTTTAAACAACAAATTAAAGAAAAAAAGCATTTTAAATTTCAAAGAGATGTTAAAGATTTCGAAACAAAAAATATCTTTTGGGATAGAAAAAAGAGGAGAAACCAACAGTATCAAAAAAACTCTTCTCAATCAGATCGGACAAGTGGCTCTGAAAGTGAGAATGACTTCAAACTAACATCAACAGGTCCAAATCCTAATGTAACAAAGGGAATACTTACCAATAAAAAAAGAGGGGTTTCTTTTTTAGAGGAAACAGACAGGACAGACGAAGTACAGATAGGGAGACTAAGACCCAGGCAAAAATGGGGCTACAAACCACGACAGTACAAGAAACAACAATAACGAACAAAAATCAAATAATAAATCTTTCTGAATTCACTTTACAAGATAAACATCTTAAAATTTTGGGTAAAGGTTTATCCTTTGTACCCAGTCCTAGGTTTGACCAATTTACTTGGATTAAAGACTTAAATCTTTTTGCTCGTAAACTTGCATTACACGAAGTTTTCGTTAAGAAGGATGAAAGACAAGCTAAACAATTAGGAATAACACCTGAAGATTTTCCATATCTAAGAACGCTAATGGATCTTCTTGACGAAAATGAGGAACCCTCTGTTGAAATAAATAGGAAATTTAAAAATAAATCTAAATATACACCGTCTTTTTCGGAATTTTCCAGTATTGACCTTTTTGTAAAATTAGTGACTAATGAAATCAATGAATTGGAAATAACACCTTGGAAAAAAGAACAGAATCTATCTAGAGATGAGCGCATAGCCCTAAGAGAATTGAAAAATGAAAAAAGTATTGAGATAAAAGCTTCTGATAAAGGGGGTAATATTGTGATAATGTCAAAACTTGACTATAAGGATATGTGTCTGCGAATAATTAATGATCCAGAGGGTTATACCTTGCTAACTTTTAACCCTACTGAAAAGTATCTTCTTGAATTGGATAAACTATTACAAAAAGGGGTAATGGATGGACATATTTCTGATGAATTAAAGAAATCATTATTACCATTGAGACCTACAACACCAACACTTTATAGTTTACCAAAGATACATAAATCTTTAATTAATCCACCAGGACGTCCAATTATTGCAGGCAACAATTCTTTAACAGAAAAATTGAGTCAATTTGTCGATTACTATCTACACCCATTTGTGGAAGAAATACCCTCTTACACAAGAGATACGCAAAATGCCCTTCAACACCTTGAGGATGTAGTAGTTCCACCTGATACTACATTAGCAAGCTTTGATGTAGTATCTTTATATAATAATATCCCACACGAACAAGGGATAAAGGCATGTCGGTATTTTTTGAGTAAGAAATTTGATGAAGCAATGACAAACTTTATCATACAATTACTCACATATATCTTGACTCATAACTTCTTTTTATTTGATGGCAAATACTATTTGCAGACAAGGGGCACAGCGATGGGAACATCCTGTGCCCCTAGCTATGCTAATTTATATCTGGCCCTTTGGGAAGAGACTATGGTTTTCTCAGATAAAACCAAAAAATATACTGTAAATGTGTCGAAGTGGTTCAGATACATAGATGATATATTCTTACTGTGGCATGGCTCTGACAATCTCTTGAATGAATGGCTTGTCGAATTGAATACCAATAACATTGGATTGACATTAACTTTAGTTAACAGCAAAGAAAAACTACAATTTTTGGATCTAACGGTAGAAATTAACAATAACACCTTACAAACTAAACTGTATAGAAAAGAAACATCGACTAATAATCTGCTAAACTGGGAGAGTTTCCATCCAGTCCCTTTAAAACTGGGAATACCAATAGGACAATATTTAAGAGCTCGGAGAAATTGTAGTAATCTTAAAGATTTCCAAGAAGAAGCTAATAAACTTAGAGAAATGTTTCGTATTAAAGGTTATCCTAACAGATGTTTAAAAAGAGCTTACAAAAAAGCTCTGTTATCTGATAGAAAAAAATTACTTATTCCAAAGAAGAAAATACCCGGTGAAAAACAAATAAGATTTATTGCGACTTATGACAAGGGTTGGAACGAAATCAAAGAAATCTGTCATAAATATTGGCCAATTTTGCAAATGGACGAGAATATCTCCAATGTAATATCTAAATCTGCTACTTTCACAGCAAGGAGATCTATTAATTTAAAAGATATACTGGTCCACAGTCATTTCTCTACAAAAGAGCCTAAAACACACTGGCTGAAACCTAAATCTGGTATACGCAAATGTGGACATTGTAAAGCATGCCCATTTGTGGACAATTCTGAATCCTTCAATAGTACCATCACAGGAAAGATATTCCCGATAAAAGAATCAATCACTTGTGAAACCACGAAAGTAATATATTTAATCACCTGTATCTGCAAAAAACAATATGTAGGGAAAACTTATCAGCAATTCAAAAAGCGAATCCTACAACACATCAACTCTGTTATTAATGTAACAGAAACTCCTATATCCAGACACGTGTGGGCTAATCACAATGGGGACCCCAAATGCTTGAAATTTCAAGCAATAGAGGCCATAACATTGGGACCTAGAAGAGGAGATTTTGATTTGACCCTGAGAAGAAAAGAATCCAGATGGATCTTTATACTTAAAACACAATTCCCCAGTGGTCTCAATGAGGAATTTAACTATACCCCCTTTCTGTGATTAATGTCATATAAATACTGTACAAAACTCTGAATAATTATATTGAAATGTCTTGATCTTAGATTATCATTAGAATTGTTTTTTACAAATCCATTAAGCCAATAAATCACCAATATGATTTTCTTTAATATGACCTGACCTAAAGGTTTTGGTCATTGTTCAGCAATAGATAGTGTTACTATTTACAAATCTTGCTATTAAGCAATATAATACTGCCTAAAATCCATTCTCATATGAGATACTATATGAATAAATAATTATACTCAGTTGTTGAAATGAATTGGTGTTTGGCAGCTTTCAATGCACATATTTAAATAAATAAATGGTTCCTTGAGAAATTTAATCATCTGATTGGCTGACCCAACCACGTGTTTAATTGAAAGCTCAGAGGAGGTCTTTAAAAGCAACCTCGATTCACTGAATTAGTTAGCATTCCTGAGGAGCACGCAAGTGAAACGCGCGTAGAATGCCTTAAAGAAATGATTTAAATCTTAATTTAAGATATTTGATAAAATAATATACTATCTTTCTAAAGAATTGAAAAATGATAAATGAACCGTTGAATCTTTAGAATCTTTAGTGAGATGATGAATAATTGTAATCTCTTCACTGGGATAATCAGTGAGTTAATGAATGATTGAAATATCTCTGTTAAAATACCATTTAAACGCTGCTTTGGGCGTCACTACATTATATACAAACATTGAGATACTCGACGAATTTATGCAACAGCTTGAATTGTTTAGAACTGTGCATATGGTTATATGTTGGGTGCTAACAACAAAATAACTGTCCATCTTAACGCTGCTTTGGGCGTCACTACTCTCTATATACTAAGTGCACCTGTGCAATATAGAATCTGAATATACTTGAGGAAGAAATGTTACAGCTTTAAAATCTCAGAGCTGTGTATATAATTGTACTCTGCATGTTAATAGCGTAATAACTGTCCATTTGAATGCTGTTTCGGGCGTTATTATCCCATATACACTGGTGCAAGTTTGCAAGTTTGCAATATAGTATCTTGGGAGATTTGAGGACTGAACGCAACAGTTCAAAACTCCAGCACTGTGTATACTATTGTATCTAGAATGTTAACAACGCAATAGCTGTCTATTTTAACACTCAATTGAGATACTCGACGAATTAAAGCAACAGCTTGAATTGTTTAGAACCGTGCATATGGTTACATATTGGGGGCTAACAACTAATAATTGTCCATCTAAATGCTGCTTTGGGCGTCATTACTCTCTATATACTAAGTGCACCTGTGCAGTATAGAACCTGAATATACTTGAGGAAGAAATGTTACAGCTTCAAAATCTCAGAGCTGTGTATATAATTGTACTCTGCATGTTAATAGCGTAATAACTGTCCATTTGAATGTTGCTTCGGGCGTTATTATCGCATATACACTGGTGCAAGTTTGCAAGTTCACAATATAGTAACTTGGGAGATCTGAGGACTGAACAGTTCAAAACTCCAGCACTGTGTATATTATTGTATCTAGAATGTTAACAACGCAATAGCTGTCTATTTAAACACTCAATATATAAGATATGTGCACCTCTGCAACATAGTATCTTGGGAGATCTGAGGAATGAACGCAACAGCTTAAAAATCCAAAACTGTGTGTATAATTGTACTCTGTATGCTAATTATGCAATGATTGAGACAACTAAAGTATTTTTTAAGTGGATATCCATTAATACCAACTAATCAAACTCTGTGGCATACAATCATATCTAAGATATAATGATTGTAACGACTATAGTATTATAGAAGTGGAAGTTCATCCACATAAATTAATCAACTTTATTAAACAAAGGTCACTCTGGTTTGATAAGCAACCAATTTCAACACACATAAGGATTTTGATTTAAAACGCTACTTTGGGCGTTATCACCTCATTTCAATACATAAGTGCCTTTACAACTCAGCACTTAAGGTTTCCGATTTCAAGCTCTAACTGCAGGATTCATGACGGAATCGTATTTTGTATATGCACTATGTGGTGTGATGTTAAATGTACACAGTCTCCGTATTGAACAATTTGAGAGGTTGTGAACTATTGATAGGTGCCTTGGTTAAATTCAATTTAAACGCTGTACTGGGCGTTTTTTTCTTTAAATAACACAAATGGTTGTAATGTAGACACTTTATATAAGGTCATAACAACTCTTGAACTGCTTATGTGTTAACACATTATACGTCAACAACAGTATGATTGAGATACCTTTTAGCATTTAACTCCATTTCAGGAGCGAGTGTTTATTTATATAAACTTATCCATCTTTATTATAAGGGTCTTCTTTGAATAAGTGTGTTATTCATCTTCAAACGCTGTTTTGGGCGTTACCACCTCGCTCTATATTACTGTGCCTCTACCACTCAGCACTCCAAGGCATCCTATCTAAAAGGTGCAACGGTTTCCTTATAAACGATCTTACATTGCATATAATCATCCATCCAATAACCGTAGCACTGGCTCACAACCATAATCGCAATTTGAACGTATGGTTATTGATAGTGATTTTTCCAATTGCATCTGGGGTAATTATATTGCCCTCAAGACAGTTCCAATCTGGTTAGACAGCGATTACTGTCATCTTACACAATTTTGAGAATCCATTGATACTCCGTTTTAGAAACGAATGCCATTAACAAAAGGAGGTTTTCAAATGGATACTTTACATGTTCATATTATCATTTAATTGTTATAACCACCCTCTGTGGTAATTCACCCTTTAATATAGGTGGTTATACTGATTTTAATTATGTCCATTTTCTGTTTGTTTTGAGTTGTGTCTTATCTACCTTCTGAAGGGTTTATGTTTATATGTTTAATAAAGTAATTAATGTTTTATAGTTACGTCCTAGCCGGTCACCTCTAGTCTAGAGGTCCTTACAGATTAATCATTACTTCTCTATGGGGACTTTCACTGCCTTCGAACAGGCACCGTACTTGCTGGCAGTTCACCAAAATTTGTGTGTGAGCATATCACAGAGCTCCACAGCAATAAATCTCACAGTAATGTCCGCTGTGTGTATGAGCATTCAGTGGTATATGGGAGTACTGAGTTATGAGTAAGAGTAGTTAAAAAAAGAAACTGTAAAACTCAGGGGGGGTGATACCATGAGTTAACCGCACCGGGTGACACCCAGGAGCCGATCCAGGGGGGGGCAACGAGGCAATTGCCCCCCCGCAAAAATATTGCCAGCCGCCGCGTTACAATCCTCATACGAGCGACCACTGCCAGGAAGCTCTGTCGCTCGCCTGGGATCCAACAGCCAGTCGCAATCTCCCGAGATTGCGGAGTTCACGTGAACTCGGCGATCTCGCAAGATCACGGCTGGCTGGTTGACAGATCTCAAGCGAGCGGCAGAGTTTTATGCTGGCGGGCACTCGCAGGAGGAAAAGCACGCGACCGCCGGCAATGACTCGGAGGGGCCTGGCAGAGCAGACCAGATGGCAGAGGAGAGGTGAGCTGGGGGCAAATATATCCATATGAGCTAGCCAGGGGCAATATACCCATGTGAGCTGGGGGCAAATATATCCATGTGAGCTGGGGGCAAATATATCCATGTGAGCTGGGGCAAATATATTCATATGAGCTGGGGGCAATATATCCATGTGAGCTGGGGGCAATATATCCATGTGAACTGGGGGCAATATATCCATGTGAACTGGGGGCAATATATCATGTGAGCTGGGGGCAAATATATTCATATGAGCTGGGGGCAATATATCCATGTGAGCTGGGGGCAATATATCCATATGTGAGCTGGGGGCAATATATCCATATGTGAGCTGGGGGCGATATATTCATGTGAGCTTGGAGGGGGGGTACCCTGGGCCCATGGAATGGAAAGGGTTTGCAGGGCTGTGCAGATGGGGTGCCACGTGTTTTGGCAGCATGGAAAGGGTGCACTGGGCAGCCCACACCTGGGTAACCCTACACTGCATAGCTGCAAGGAGTATGTGCTGGGAGGTGGGGTACCCTTTTCCCCTCGCATGGAAAGGGTTCGCAGGGCTCATGAACCACATGAGGACAGACACTGTGCAATGTTCTGGGAAGAGTGAGTGTAACGAGCACAGCTTGCGATTAGGCACGACTCTGCCTGTCTGTAACGTTCCCCAGGACAGACCTGGTAGGATCCCTGGTGACAGACCTCTAAAACCTCCGATCCTTAGGATGGTCGGGACCACTAAACCCTAACCTCTAGCAGCCACAAAGGCCAGAGAGACAGCACCAGCAATATACACCACAGGCTGAGTTCTATATAAGTTTGTACTGCGCTACAGTACATGGCAGGATGGAAGCGCACCAGAATAATACCTGATGGCAGACACAACAGACAGGGGTAAAGAGAGAGAACAATCGTGATAACAAACCTGGTCAGCAACGTTTAGACACTTGTACTGCGCTACTATATGTGGCAGGATCAACAGCACACACCAGCAGCAGATACACCAGACAGGGGCACAGAGAAAGAGAATAGTCGTATAGGCAGGCAAAGTCCGCAACAGATCGGGTCCTCAAAACAAAGCAGGGTCAGTAACGAGTATACACAATATTTCAGTAAAGCAGCGATGCGGGAATGAAACTCCACGGCAAGGCAAGGCGTACAGCGCACGCTCCTGATTTAAGGGTCCCGGCGGCTCCATGTCATCACGCCGTGCCCTGCCCCCTGGTCAGCTACAGCTGCGCCGGGTGCCGCTGGAGCTCCTGGCACTCGGCCAGCCGGCGGCACCATGCGTCCGCGCCCCCCGATCGCCACCTGGGGCCCTGGATGTCACACTGTCACTGCGAACCCAACACCAGCTCTTAGCCAAAACTGGTAGAATGCCCCCCCCCGAAACCTGTGTCTGGATCCGCCCCTGGTGACACCAACCCTAGTGACGCCACTTCTCCCTCCACCACAATGGCAGACTTGCCCGTTTCTCCAGTCCTTCAAGAAGTCTCTGAAAACGCATTACTATAGAGAAGCCTATCGGCTCACTCCATGATCCCCCACTGCACATTTCTTGCTCCATCTTCCCATTCAGTCCTCATGCAACACCCTAGTTCAAATACCCTATTCGCCCTCACCTAATGTGTCACCCCTCTCCTCTTAGATTGTAAGCTCTCGAGCAGGGTTCCATTTCTGTAACACATGTATATTTGTTATTCTGTTTCTCCCATTGTACAGCGCTAAGGAATTTGTTGACGCTTTATAAATACTTGTAACTGTAACTAATTCAACAAAAGGCAACAGATTCTGCCTCTTCTTTTGATTTGAGCACGGAGAAAAACTGTTTTTCATTTTTTAAATAATTTTTTGTTTTCTTAGCCTCAAAACAAAAATTTAAATAGTAATTTTGGCATGTTTATTTTTTGTTTGTTGGGGGGGGGGTAGGGGCACTCCACATTTCTGTGCCTACAGGCTCCTGAGGTGCAAATCCGGCCCAGCATAGAGGTGGATTGTGATTTCTGTTGGGTCTATAGTGCCTCCACCCAGGTAGCATTCAGTCCAGTGTTCCCATGTCCCCCTATAAGGTGTTTGAGACCCTCTTGATGTGTCTAGGCTTCCTAATATAAGTCTCAAATACCGACAATAATACAATACGCTAAAATACTTCATAGAGGTGGATTGTGATTTCTGTTGGGTCTATAGTGCCTCCACCCAGGCAGAATTCAGTCTGTTGTTCCCATGTCCCCCTATAAGGTATATGAGACCCTCTTGGTGTGTCTAGGCTTCCAAATATAAGTCTCAAATACCGACAATAATTAAATACGCTAAAATACTTCATAGAGGTGGATTGTGATTTCTGTTGGGTCTATAGTGCCTCCACCCAGGCAGAATTCAGTCCAGTGTTCCCATGTCCCCCTATAAGGTATATGAGACCCTATTGGTGTGTCTAGGCTTCCCAATATAACTCTCAAATACCGACAATAATTAACCCTTTAAGGACCACTGACATACATGGTCCGGGGAATTTTCCTCAGGATGTACTAAGGACGTATGGTCCTTTTAACTTCCCCTTCCTCACTATACTCACCTCTCTGGCCAGGCTCCCACGATGGCCTGGCATGCTTGAAGCCTGCCCCATGTATTTATGGGGCCCGGCCGTGGTGATGACGCATCGCCAGGCGCCCCCACCCCCAGCGCCTGCATTGTTAAATGTGAAACAAACAGCTCCACATAGAAACAACAGCTCCCAAACAGCTCCACATAGAAAAGAAAGAGCGGCACCGCTGATCAGGGCACAGTCTGCCCTTTTCAGTGGTGGCTCTCTTTAACCCCTTCTGTGCCGAATCGTTATTTGAACTCAGAAGTGGCTGACATCTTGGATGTCAGCCAAGCCTCCGAGTCATCTCCCCACCCACTGACGTCGCCGCCGTATGTGCATTTACATTAGTCGGCCAGTTAACCCACTAGCTGCCAAGTGGTGCTAGGGGGATCCTTTGGATCTCCCAATCCGAAGCAGCAAAAAAAAAAAAAAAAAAACTTGAGTATAATAAAATAGGACTTTAATTGACGTTTAAACATGATGAGCATAAAACAGTCAAAGTCAGCGCAGCACACAGAGTTGAAATGGCTCAGCAGTTAAGTGGTCAAAAGGAAAAACATGTAAATTGTGTTTTTCTAATCTCAGGACAATTTTGATAGCTTTTGATTTTGGGGATTAAATTTTGAAAAAGTGTGGGTTTTCCATTTTTTTCATCATATTTCTTAAATTTTATTTATAGTAAAGTATACGATATGATACACAAACGGTGCAGAAACATGAAAAACTGCAGTGGGCACTTACGGACAGACAATCGTAAAACCGCCTGGTCACTAAGGGGTTAAATACGCCAAAATACTTAATAGAAATGTATGGTAATCTCAGTTGTGCAGGGAAAGCCTAACAGTAGCTTTTTTTTCAAACTGTCTGCTCAATTACTTCAATTTGCAACATTGTGTTTATAACCATTTGTATCTTGGTGTTCAGCAGTGACTGCAATTTAAAACACTTGATTCTTCCATAGGGAATTAAAAACGCTAAAATAAGAGATTACCCCTCGAATGCTCAGTCCAGAAAAAGGAGCCCTGATTTCCATTGTGAGGATCCCAGAAAAAGCACATTTGTTTCTTCACTGACATACAGGAGCTGCCTCTCAGTCTATGAACTCAGGTCTGAGCATTTCTGAGTTTAGAATCCATTTCAACCCAATGATAATTATTCCAGTTACAACAATGTCAGCAGAAAAACAATGAGCAGCAGCATGTGAATTCCCTGATTCATGCTCATGTGATCTCTGAAAACACTGGCAGTGCAGCTTCCTCTTTCAGCCTGCTCTCAGCTAACTACATGAGATTAGGGTTTTGGGGTTTTTTTTTACTACTCACTTCCTTATTGCTTCTTCCCCATCCCCTCTCGTGTGGTCTGGTCACATGACCCTGCTGGGCCTTGCCTCGCCTTCCATAGGGACACAAAACGTATTGAGGCGGAAGTCGAGTTCCACTGATGCTGGTGGTGACGGGCGTCGCGCGAGTAGGTCTGTGCTGAACCTTGTTTCTGTTTGGGTGAGCGCGCAGGGATATGATGTTTGATATGTCTGTGTTCTCTGCCCCTTGCAGCATGTGCTCTGGGCTGAGCCTCTGTAACTCTTTTGGTAGAAAATCCTGTTTGGGAATGCTCAGGTCACGGGTTTCAAACTCTGCCGGGTGTTGTGTCGGATCTGGTTCCTCGTCCAGAGCTGTTCCAAGCAACCATTTCTCACCCATTTGACACTCCAGTTTTGAGGGTTTGTACTTTATGCAAAGACGTTTTGTATGAATTTTTTTTTTATTTTACAGTGAGAAACGGTACACCGCCTCAGGAGAGCGACTTGCCTACGATTCCTTAATTTCTTTGCAATAGCTGGCCAGAGAATCCTGGGAGCTGTAGTTCAGCAGCCTCTTGGAGCACAGAGTTTGAGACCCCCCCCCCCCTATTTCGGTAGATTTGCTGCCTCTGGCTTAAAATCAGTTTCTCTTTCCCATTGTTACTTTGCCTTGTTTTAGTATATATTGCATGACACTCATATATTTTATAGTTGTGTTTTTGTTGTTTTTTTTTTATTTTATTTTTTTATTTTGTGTTTGTTTTCCTGGGGGGGGGGGGTGGTTTACACTAGCTCCCAAATGAGTTCAACAAACTGATCTGTGCTAATTTCAGTTGCCTCCCTTTTTTAAATGACCGGCTTTTCCTGTAAAACCGTGGGAGTGGGGGAAGGGCGCCTAGGTATTTGCAAACTAAAACAATGTGGCTTTTGAAATGTTGTTTGTCTTGTTTTAGGCAATCTGAGCGAGCAGCAGCGCTGCCCTTTGTTTTATAGGTGGTTGCACTCGCTATTATTACTTATTTATAAAGCGCCAGCAGATTCCGCAGCGGTGTACAAGGGGAAGAAAAATCCCAGGGAATAACCGCATGATCAGTGGAACCCAACTATGTCCTCAGGTCCCCCTAACAACAGGCCAGGTTTTAAAGTGTAACTGTAACACTTCAATGTTCTTGAACCCAGGACATACTTGAAAACGAGAGAAATCTCAATGTATCCTTCCTGGTAAAATCCTTTATAAATAAATAAAGATTACCTCGGGGTTGCAGACTGAATCCTGCAATCACTGAGCAGCAAACCATATCCCTTGTTCTGTGCTTCAGTTATCTGGGAAACCTGGCCTATTAAGGGGACTTGAGGACCAGGGTTGGGAAACACTGCATTAAAACATGAATAGAACTGAAAAGCATCGCATTGTACAGCGCTACGGAATCTATACAGCTTGCTCGTGTTTTCTCAGCAATGCTCCTTTATAGACCATACACCACTTGCCTTTTAAAATGCATCGATTTTATTTATTTGCAAAGAATTTTACCAGGAAGGATACATTTGAGATTTCTCTTGTTTTCATGTATGTCCTGGGTTCAAGAACATTGAATTGTTACAGAAATACAAAGTAATAAAATGCAAGATATTAAATTGAGAGCTCTTGAGTGACTTAAGACTGGGGCAAGATTTGATGGCGTCAAATAGACCGGGTCTATTCCAGAAGGAACGTTCCCATTTGGCCCACACAACGTGAAACCTTTTGTTTTAGGTCAGATAATTCATAGGTTTTCTTTATATTTAGATTCTAATAAGTTACCTAAAACCCAGCTTATGAGTCTCTATGATTTAATGAGTTGGAGATGGCTACACTTAATTGGGGGCAGAATGATTAGGTTCCCACACTTATTTTTGTAGTACTCTGTAATACCTCTGATCAATTTAATTTTTTTATTTTTTCCCCCAGATTAAACATGGGCTCTATGTTCCGTGGAGAGGAAGTGTGTCTTGCCCAGTTGTTTTTGCAATCTGGCAGCGAGTACCAGTGTATAAGCGAGTTGGGTGAACTGGGACTGGTGGAATTCAGAGATGTACGTGTTCATTAAATACCAAGTCTTGTGATGTAGTGTGTGTTTTTTTTGTGTTTTTTGTTTTTTTTTAAATATATTTTAATGTTCTCTGTCCTCTTGCAGCTAAATCCTAACATTAACGCTTTCCAGCGCCGCTATGTGTCCGAGATCAGGCGTTGTGAGGACATGGAGATCACATTTGGTAATCTGCTGATCCTTACACATCCTCTCCCTCTCTCCTCTCGTCTCCTCTTCTCTCCTCTCTCTTCCAGGGTACCTCGAACAAGAGCTACATAAAGCTCACATGGACGTTCCAGTTTCTGCAGCTCATCTCTCGCTCATCTCTCGCTCATCTCTCGCTCATCTCTCGCTCATCTCTCGCTCATCTCTCCCTCATCTCTCCCTCATCTCTCCCTCATCTCTCCCTCATCTCTCCCTCATCTCTCCCTCATCTCTCCCTCATCTCTCCCTCATCTCTCCCTCATCTCTCCCTCATCTCTCCCTCATCTCTCCCTCATCTCTCCCTCATCTCTCCCTCATCTCTCCCAGGGTACCTCGAACAAGAGCTACATAAAGCTCACATGGACGTTCCAGTTTCTGCAGCATCTCCCCCAGCTCCTTTGCCAAAAGATGCTTTAAGGATACAGGAAGAGTCTGAGCAATTGGCGAAGGAACTGAAAGAAGTCTCTGGAAGCAGACATACCCTGAGAGAGCGCTTCAGGGAGCTAAGAGAATATGTAAACATTTTACGTGAAAGCCAGAGATTCACAGGACCGCTGGTAAGTGTTCCCACACTGCGCTGAAAAGTGTTAAGTAATCTGAATGCCCTCACTCCTCTCCCGTTTAGGTCTTGGAGGGTTAATTCAGCTGAGTGCAGGTTATTAGTCCTATATTTCCCTGCCCTTTCTTTCCAGTTTAAGGTTGAGAGCTAGATCCACTGATATTTGCAGCTTTTTGTACAAAAAGAGCGCACTAAGAATAGACGAAGTTCACTTTTTTTGTAGCCGTATAATGGTGTGGAGCAACTTCATCTGCAGGTGTTGCATTTTCCCCCTGTGGATCACCGAAGAGCATCAATTTTTTTTTTTTTTTTTTTTTTTTCTCTGAGCTATCCCTCGGAGACCTCTAGTCCACTCAGAGAGAGGTCTCTGTGACCACTCATATTACTTTGCTTCTTTCAAGAGGCTAGACCTCCTGATGTCCTTTTTATATGCCGCACTGGTTAAATATTGATGCATGGTTTGCCTACATTGCTCGCATTTCTTAAACAGGTTTGTTACAGGAGCTAAGGTCCCTTGGCCGTCATATCTGTTTTCCCTCCTTTAGTTTCTGGATTCTTCTCTCAGCAAGCAGCGCTAAATTTAATGTCAGTTCTTAATTTCTCCCAGTAAAACAGACGACACAGTCGAATTGGGTTAAGCAGACTGCCTGTCCATTTTAGCAGGCCTCTTTTTATTTGGTACAAAATCAGATAACCACAGTTAATCCCATTACCAAACTTGGTCCACCCAGACATCCCGGCACCTCAGTCAAAACCTGCTCCCCCATCAGGCCCACCCAACACAGTCACAAGTCATACAGGGAAAGGATCCTGATTTGGGGAGGTCTCGGGAGAAGTGGTGCTCAAGGCAACCTGGTACATAAAATAACATTACTAAAACTGCAGGAGGTCAGTTCCGCGCATGGGGTTCCGTGACCATAACCCTTTAACAATAAAGATCAGGGATGTGGAATTCATAGCGCCCGACTCCCGAGACATGTAGTTTTCAGGGCCGGCCAAACAGTTTTTTTTTTTTGGCTCTAAGGCTAGGGACAGATGAGCGCATTTTCTGCGGCCACCGTCAAAATGTACGTCGATGCGTGCGCACGCATTTTTTCACGGAATACGCTTAAGTGGTCAGACGATGCGCAATTCTGGACGTATTTCATGACGATGGGGTGAAAAGAAGTCTAGGGAAATCCGGCTGTTTGAACGTTATGTTGGCCGCACACTAGCAGCGTCTGACATCTCCTAATCACGCACACACGCTGCTATGCGGCCGCAGCGCACTCTGTACGTCAGTACCAGCGGTTTAACGTTCTCGAAAAAATGCGTTCATTTTCCACTTGCGTTGCGCGGCCGGACTTTTGTGCGACCGTACTTCGTATATTGGCTGTCATTGCCCGGCATCTGCTGCTAGTGCGGCCGTGATTATGTGCGCCAGAACGCGCGTTCGCACTGCCTCAGTCTGACCCTAGCCTAAGCCGGCTGGGCAAGTTGTGCTGCGGTCTGGATTTTTGCCGCCTCTGATCGGCTCCTGCAGCTTCAACACGTGATAGTCAGTGCTGCCTCCGCCCACCGGCTACACGGAGCTGCTCCTCCCTGGGCTCTGGTAGAGTTCTCTTTCACAGCTGCCTGTTTGGTTCCTGTGGCTTCTCGCTGGGCTGCAGATCTCTTGATTCTGGCCAACCTTTCATCTGTGAGCTTAATGTCTGTTTTTCTTTTATCATCGTTAAGACCCGCTCCCCTCTGCCGAGTCCAGGTCTTGCAGGAAGACTCCGATAAAAATCGGCAAACACTGATAAGAGGCACACTCACTCAGTGATAAGAGCAGCGTCCAGAGGGGCATCAGGACATGTGTGAAAGGCAGCAGTGTTAACCCTTGAGGCTCATTCTTGAGAGCTCAGGGGTACTGAACATGCAGAGCAGAAAGACAGGAGTACTGAGGTTAGGCTTACAATAAAAAAAAGACATTAACATGGTAAAAATCTATGAATATAGATGTGCTGGCAAAAAAAAATTGGTGCACACTGTAATTGTGAAAAACTCTAAGCCCTTCAACTGAGGAATAAGGCCGGGGTCAGACGAGCGCAGTGTTAACGTCCGTGTTGCCGCACAGAAGTACGTCCGTGATAGCATACAATTGAGTTAAATGGAGCCCCACACACAAAGTACGTCCGCGGGGGCTGACGGACGCGGCAAACGGACGCAGGTTAGGCAAGAATGTAATACTGCTAGAACGGACGTGTGGAGTGCGCCACGTCTGCAACGTCCGTGTAGCTTTGTGTGTGAGTGATGGAGCATGGTCAGACGGACTGCATTTATACGTCCAGCATTTTTGACGGACAGAATGTTTTTTCATTGTAATTTTATTTTCCCTGCTACATCAGTCAAAAATTACGTCAGTGAAAAAAACGGACTGTGTGGCCACTACCTTTTTGTCTGTCAGTAATTACGTCCGTACTGCACGGACGCACAGTCCGTACAAAATGCGCTCGTCTGACCCTAGCCTTAAGCTGCACAGCTAAAGCGAAATATCAATCTTTACTACATAATGTAAAAAAAAAAAAGAACAATCCATTAAATGTCAAACTTCGGCAGGTACATTTGTGTGCACACACATGTACACACGTACACACATGTACACACACACACACACACGTTAAATGGATGCACTCCGGGACTATCAAAAAACGTGTAAAAAAAAAAAAAAACCTGTATTTTATTAGATAATCATTATGATTTGCCTGTAATCATGGTTTCAGCTCTCTAAGAGCCTTTTATCAAGGTTATCTCAGAGAGCCGAAACAAAAGATACAGAAGCACACGGAGACTGTAGTAAAAAATAAATAATTTATACAGTAGCACAGATCTATACATAAACACCTTGACCTAAAAAGTATTGAAACATAAGGCCAGGTGAGCACAGCAGTCCGCAGTATGCAAAAAAAAAATATACAGCACTTTATTATGATTTAGTGTGTGTGTGTGTGTGTGTGTATATATATATATATATATATATATATATCTATACCTGTACCTGTTTGGAGGTTTGTTATATGGATTGTGTATTTTATCACATTTGATGTAATACACCGGCATTCATTGTGTGTGCAGCTCTCTTATCACCTATTTATGTGCTGTGCTGCTTTTTGTATAACTCTGTTTTTCTAGCACCCATTGAAGGTTGGAGAAGCAGTGCTGTACAAGATATGGGAATAAGGGGATTATACATTTGTGTCTAAAACTGACACAGATATTGTTGAAATAATTTTTCCATATTTGGGCAAGATCATAGTTATGAGGGGCAAGTAGATTGTGCAACCACTTTAGTCCGTTGGACAAGTAGATTTTTTTTTCAGAATTTTCACACCCCTGAAGATATTGACACATCACCACCATCACGGAATAGGTGGCCCACACACCCTGTACCTCCAGGGTGAATTCAACATATGAAATGGCAATGAAACAACAAAAACTAGATCCGCACCTCCCAAATGCATCTTCCGGTCCAAGGTGGCTACCGTCACAAGGTTTATTGTATGCATTTATTTATCACTACCCAAGAGGGATTTTTGAGGTGTGAGACACTCTGTAGCTTTCCTGTTTATTGGGTAAGGTGAATGCGGCCACAGCAGTTGCTCTCATATTTTTATATGAATGGTCCATAGCAATCACCAGACGTCTGGCTCTGGAAATCCTGATTTTTATTTGTTTTTACTGCTAGATCCTTTTTTTGTAAAATTAAAAATATATATTTGGACAACCATTTTACTATTTTCCTTCTTTTAGCCAGAGTCTGAAACCTGGAGGGAAAGGGTGGACACCGATCCTTTGATGGATCCTGCAGTAAACCATAAAAAGGACCTCCGAGTTAAGTAAGTGTCTTGACTTTTTTTCTCCTTGTCGCGAACATGAAAATGTGTGAGCACTGAGAATATGTATTGGCATAATAGGCCTGCCATAAATGAGGTGAGTCCCTGCCCAGGACTTATAATGCTTTATCTCAGAAACATTACCATATGCAGATCAGTCTTTCACCCAAAAAGGTTGGCTAGGACTAAAATGACAAGGAATTCTCCTCTGGGGATTGTTTCAGTCTTGTAAAGGTCTCCTCAGGGGAGTATAGCGGATACCCCTCTTGGCACCTCAAGCAAGGGGTATCCATCTGGATTGCCCTCTAGACTTACAGTGAATAATACAGGTCTATGATAACACAGAACGGGCCGGTCCTTCGATTTGTCCCTGCTTAGGTCTCATAAGGTTTTAGCACTTCTTTTTGTAGTATACTTCTTTACAGTGGTGCTTTTTAATATTGTCATTTTCAGACAGGGATGGAAATCCTTGGCACCCCAGATATTTCGGAACTACATTGCATCATGGGACATGTAGTTTCAAAACATCTGTGGTGCATTACACAAAGCATGTCTTGTTAACTGTTAAGATAGCTGCACAACACTTGTTTAAAAAGACACTAACACTTAGGCTGGTTGTCCACTGGGTCAATAGTCGTACAGCTAATCCCACAACACAGATTCAACCTTCATCCATTGCTTCCGCCTTCCTTTGGATGACTTTGGCTACATCCGAATAGAGACTGCTTCTATTCGAATGGGATAAATCCGATGCCCTGGTACAGCATACCTCAGAAGATGAATGGTGAGAAGCTGATAAGGTGGGGTGAGGAAAAAAAAAAAGGATTTTGTGTATAGGAGACAGGTGGGACTATCCTTGTTTGTAATCTAATCTTGTGGGTAGGGGAAACACTCGGGCTCTTTTGCAGCTGTGCCATAACCCCATATGTCAAGTGTATATTTAGGCACATGTTAACATTCAAACTTTTGATTGTGATCAATCTATGGGGTGTTCTTTTAATACGAAGAACCTATTACTGCATTTTCCCCCATAAATAATAAATGTAACCAGAAATATCCTACCTGGTTCGTCCATAGTTCCTCGTAAAGGATGACACTAGTTGTACGACCTATAGACCCAGGGGATGACGAGCCTTAACCACAGATTAAAAGATTGATATATATCTATATATCAAGGTGTGTGTGTGTGTGTGTGTGTACATATATATCAGTATATATGTATATAACTATATTGCCAAAAGTATTCGCTCACCTGCCCAGCTCCTGATTTGGATGGGTGAACGAATACTTTTGGTGATGTATGTATGTACAGCCCTAAGTCGTTTCCAGTATGGGGGATTCCCGCTGTATGTCGCATCTCAAGGTGTACGTCATCATGAGGCGTCAGTAGTGGCTGGTAACCATAGCTCCAAATAAACACAAGAATCCCCACGCCAGGGCATAATCGATCAATAGGGGACGCCCATATCTTAGTTCCGTAAAGATAAGTAATTGGCTCTTTCAATGGAAGGGGTCGCCATCTCAATACAGCGTAAATAAAGAATGGAATGGATTGCTTTTAATTGGTCCCCGTAGAAAGGGATCCAGAATCTAGCCATTGACATATTCCTATCATGTATCGCCAAAGTAGTAAGTTGCTAGTAGGTTACGGAGCATAGGGGAATAGATTCCTATAAGATAGAGGTAGGGTCAGCAGTTGTCTGGAAACAAAAAACACAATGACCAAATACAAGAGACAATCTATCTAATTAATAGAAGTAGAAGAGGAATGATGAAAGTGGGTCAGATGAATGCTGTGAAAGTGAAGCCTTCATTTAAACCGTTGGGGTATAATGTATTTAATTTATGTATCCAGAAGGCTTCACGTTGACACAGTTTCTTATCGAAGTTTCCTTTTCTCGGTCCCAATGTGACTTGTTCGATACCCATAAATTTAAGGTTTGCGCTGGACCCTCGATGATCTAGTTTCAGATGTTTAGATATGGGTATCTGTCAGATATCTTAACGTAAATGTTCTAAAACACGAACCTTCAAGGGTCTAAAGGTTTTTCCTATGCATTTGAGACCGCATTCACAGATTAGTTGGTAGATCACCCCGCTGGAATTGCAGTTCAAGAATTGCTGTATTGAAAATTGTAAGGTGTTATTATTATGTACAGTTTTGGAATCTCTATAGATGTGAGAACACGCCTTACACCTCCCGCATCTATAGGTGCCTCCTAATGTCCTTGAACAAGTCACATTGGGACCGAGAAAAGGAAACTTCGATAAGAAATTGTGTCAACGTGAAGCCTTCTGGATACATAAATTAAATACATTATACCCCAACGGTTTAAATGAAGGCTTCACTTTCATGGCATTCATCTGACCCACTTTCATCATTCCTCTTCTACTTCTATTAATTAGATAGATTGTCTCTTGTATTTTGGTCATTGTGTTTTTTGTTTCCAGACAACTGCTGACCCTACCTCCTATCTTATAGGAATCTATTCCCCTATGCTCTGTAACCTACTAGCAACTTACTACTTTGGCTATACATGATAGGAATATGTCAATGACTAGATTCTGGATCCCTTTCTACGGGGACCAATTAATCGCAATCCATTCCATTCTTTATTTACGCTGTATTGAGACGGCGACCCCCTTCCATTGAAAGAGCCAATTACTTCTCTTTACGGAACTAAGATACAGGCGTCCCCTATTGATCTATTATGCCCTGGCGTGGGGATTCTTGTGTTTATTTGGCGCTATGGTTAACAGTCGCTACTGACTCCTCATGATGACGTACACCTTGAGATGCGACGTACTGCGGGAATCCCCCATACCGGAAACGACTTAGGGCCGGCGTCCCCTCCCCATTCTATCGTTAAGGATCGGATATAAAAATAGACCCTCAGGTAGGAGCACCACTCTTGAAAAAGCTGTTTTTCCAGCGAAACGCGTTGAGCATTATGTTTGGTTATTTTTAACTGTTGTCAGTATTGTATTTTGCCTGGGTGTTGTCTCTATCGTGAGCATTGGCTGTTTAATTCAAAGCTAGCTGGGTAAAGTAGGCGGCTCGAACTGCCGAGGTTAGCATAGGGTGGTACTGTATGCACGAGTATTTTCTCTTCATGTTCTCTGGATATCCACTGCTAACCTCTTTTACCTTCTATCCCGTCAATATTGAGGTATACTCCCTTTAAGGAACTATCCGTCGTGAGTTTTGGCTGGTTAATTGTAAGCTAGCTGGGTAATGTAGGCGGTTCTAATCGCTGAGGTTAGCACAGGGTGGAATCTATACATTAGCAATTGTGCCTTATTTCTGGCTATCCACCGTGCACCTCCCCTACCTCCTACCCTCTAAATATTGAGGTACACTTGCTTTTAGGGATTATCCCAACTTTTGTCTATTGTACCAACAAATTGAATATCTGGTTATTTTCATTGGAACTAGACAAATTAACCAATTGCCAGTGTTATATATTTTCCTTAAGAAGGTACCTCATCTTTTAAATATATTTTTGTGTGCTAGCAACAATTGACGCACCCACTGCATATGTCTTTTTTCACATTACCCTCTTTATATGTGTGTGAGGTTTGAGAGAATTTTATTGATCAACTATTAAAAGTTATGTTTTAATGGTGCCCCTATTACTTATTTATAAGTTGTCTAATATTTTGCGGTTTGTATGTTTTCACTTTCCAGTTTTATGGCCGGGATCATTCATCCTTGGCGTGTGAATTCTTTTGAGCGCTTGCTGTTCCGTGCATGCCGTGGATACCTGATTGTTAATTTTGTGGAGATGTCAGAGCCCATGGAAGACCTGGTGACGGTATGACACACGTTCATTCGATTAAAAAAAATTGTATTTTCGAAGCCAATAAGAGAATTACACGGTCTGCTCAGCATTTAGTGAATTATAGACTCCTAAAACCATCTAACACTTGCTCATTTACAGTTAAAGGAATCCCAATTTTGTTAATACACCACACCCCTTTATTACCTCATGCCCCCATTTTTATTATTTACACAAAGTGGCCCGTGTAGGCTATGGGCCATCTGCGGCCAGAGGGCGACTGTGCTAATTTGGAAACCACCACTTAGTTAATTTACCCACATCCTGACCACTTTATCCGTCCTGACCACTTTTATATTTATAGAGTGCTACGAAATGATAAAATGGGAAGGAATGTGGAAATTATTGATTTTTTTTTTTTTTTTTTTTAAAAAAAAACTGATTTAAAACTTTGTACTGTGTTTTTCTTTAAAGACTTAAGCACATAATTGGCTCAGACAGCCATATGAAGTGTTTTTCTAAAATAAATCATCAGGATTCAGGTCTTATTGCAGGGTTGGCACTTTGAGACCCATAAGTTGGTTTAGTGATCCAGTTTTGGCAATCGGGTTCAAAAAGGTTTGCCATCACAGTTTCCTCCCTCTTCCCTTGTTTTACATGCGGGGGTTGTTCCCCCAGTGTTAAATATATTCTTTTGTGTAAACCAAAGGGGCTTGTTTTCTTTTTTTGTTCTCTCCTATATCCAGGGTGAGAGTATTACTCAGATCATATTCCTAATTTCCTACTGGGGTGAGAGAATTGGAGAAAAGATTAAAAAAATTGCTGATTGGTAAGTATTCATATAGCAGTTATCAGGCTGCTTTGCACGTGTCCTATGATTGGTGAAGGTTGGGTTGAGAGAGCTATATATATATATATATCAACAGAAGGTTGCACTCAAAACTAAGTAGGTGCATCGAAGACATTAAATACAAAACACCAAGAAAGAGCACTCCATATTATTGACCACCTTTTTCTATCATTTTCTGCGGCAAAAAAAGCACAGTTAAAAAAAAAATTCAAAAAACCTGACTGAGGTAATAAATGATCATACTTTGTGAACTGAATCCCCATCATTTATTACCTCAGTCAGGTTATTTTGAAGATTTTTTTAAACACTTTTTCAAAAGCGGCAAAAAAAAGGGTTTAAAAAATCTTCAAAATAACCTGACTGAGGTAATAAATGATGGGGATTCAGTTCACAAAGTATGATCATTTATTACCTCAGTCAGGTTTTTTGAATTATTTTTTTTTCACTGTGCTTTTTTTTCCCGCAGAAAATGATAGAAGAAGGCGGTCAATAATATGGAGTGCTCTTTCTTGGTGTTTTGTATTTAATGTCTTCGATGCACCCGCTTAGTTTTGAGGTTGAGTGCAACCTTCTCTCGTATATCTCGTTCTTTTCAGCTTTCAGTGTCACATGTATCCATATGCAGAGGAAGAATCTGCTAGAATGGAGACTCTGAGCAACCTGTTGGTGCAGATCCAGGACATGCAGAAGGTGGGAAGAAATATTTGTAGAAAACTTATTTTAATGGAATAGTGCGTTGTCAACTGCCCATGTGTTTCAATGTTTTTTATTTTTTTTAAATTATTAGAGCGATATAATATATATATATATATATATATTATATATATATATATATATATATATTTGTATTTCTGGTTCCCTGTAGGTTCTTTCACAGACTGAGAATTACAACGCAGAGGTTTTGAGTCGAGCCGCTGCTAATTTAAAGGACTGGCGAGTCAGTGTGAGGAAAATGAAGCACATTTATCTCATCCTGAACTTGTGCAGCGTACGGGAGCGCTGTCTGATTGGAGAAGTGTGGTGTCCTGTGGCAGATCTACCTGTCCTCCAGGATGCTTTAGCTAGAGCTTCAGTGAGTTTTTTTTTTTCCCCTTTATCAATGTAGTGCATATTCTGGCACAAATTCTCTAGTCATTAGTGCTAAATTAGCCATTTATAGGGCAAATGATTGCCTAATCTATTGATACTTGCATTAAAAAGCTGCAACCTCCATTGTTCTGTACCTTCTACTATGTAAAGCATTATTTACTTTCAGGAAGCCTGTGGTGGAGGTGGACAATCCTTTTGCCACCAGATTCCCTGTTCGCTCAGCCCTCCAACCCTAATCCGCACTAATAAATTCACAGCAGGCTTTCAGGGAATTGTGGATGCTTATGGAGTGGCTACGTACCAAGAGGTCAACCCAGGTCGGTCTAGTTTTCTTTTTTGTGCATTTTCTCCCTTTTTTTTTTAAGTTATGTGGGCTCTGCCAGTAACTGATATCTATATTACTTTTTTCTTTTCTCTTCTTGCAGCATTGTTCACAATCATAACATTTCCATTTCTTTTCGCGGTGATGTTTGGTGATGTGGGACATGGTTTCCTCATGTTTCTATTTGCGCTATGGTTAATTCTGGATGAGGACAACCCAAAACTTAAGCGTTCGGAGAACGAGGTGAGTGACATGCCAAGGTTTGAGCTTTGACTTTTGAGACCCTCTTCCCTTACTTTTTTTTTTTTTTTCTTCTTTCCCTCAGATTTTTTCCATGTGCTTTGGAGGTCGTTATCTTATCCTTTTGATGGGTATATTTTCTGTATACACAGGATTTGTATATAATGAGTGCTTTAGCCGTGCAACTGCTATTTTTCCTTCAGGTTGGAGTGTTTCTACTATGGCACAAGTTAAAAACTGGAAGTAAGTGACACATTCCTGTCATGTTTGCATCTCTTGCTCCTATTACCCTCTGCCTAATTCTCAATTTAATGACAGGATAACGAATGAGACGCTGATCCTAGATCCTTTGGACCCGAACATAACTGGTGTATTTATAGGTTCATATCCATTTGGCATTGATCCGGTGAGTTTTGTTTTTGTTACTTTTATTACCCATAATTCATCTGGGTATACTACCTTTTATTGAGAGCTTTTTCTTGCCATACTATTTACAGATTTGGAGCCTCGCTTCAAACCATCTCACCTTCCTAAACTCTTTCAAAATGAAGATGTCTGTTATTCTGGGCGTCTGTCACATGACGTTTGGTGTCTGTCTTGGCATTTTTAACTTCATGTGAGTATGTGTGCACATGTCAAACATATATATATCTCTCTCAAACCTTAACACCTGAAGCGGCTGAGCCATTTTACTCCTGTGTGCATAGATCGGTCTATTTAAATGTGATGATGAAGTCCTATTTTATTATAGGAACCAGACAAATTGTTTATATATTCATATAAATCCCCTCGCCGACGTAGATTCAAACTATACAATTACTTTGTGTGTATGTTATGTCATGTCCACATGCATTAACAAAAAATGTCAAACCTGTTGTGGTTATATATGGGCAGCTTTTGTTCAATTGGGGGGGGGGGGTGATTCCAAGTAAAGTTATCTCTTACTGCATTTGTTTCTATGGAAAATACATTTTAACCAAAATTTAAAAATTCACATATTTCAGCGCATTGCATTTAATAAACATGACTAGGCGTTATTCAGAGAGAGCTGATCTGGCCCCGAAATTGCACTGAACAGTGAATTTCCCTGTACGGTGCAATTTTGGAGCCATTCAGAAAGGAGGCAGTTTGCCAAATTTTTTCTAATTGCCAGCGAAAGTCCCCATAGAGAAGCAATGTTTAACCTATTCAGAGAACACCGCACAGCAGTGAAATGTCCTGATGTTCGGTGGGTTCATTCAGCAGGTTTAATTAGGTGAATCCTATAGGTGTCAATGTTAAAAACATTCCGGGGTTTTAACCCAATATCTATTAAACAGTTTATTCTTTTGAAACAAACCGCAATTAGAGGCTTTGGTTTCTATTAATGGCCATTAAGAGTGTAAGCTCACCGCCACGTCAAGGCACCTTTTAATGAGGGTGAGTCCTATCCAAAAAATGAAGCCACAGGCTGCTATGTAGCCATCCATATCTTGCTCATGCTGCTTGTCAGTCATGAGGTAGACTGGTGGGCTTTTATTTAAGCTCCCCCCAGAAACAAAACCCTCCTTGTGATCAAAAAACAAAGACACGGAGCGGAATCATGCTGCAATGATGACCTGGCTGGAAGTACCTTAAAACAGGGCTTGACAAAGCCAGGAGCCTGGTAGCAACTGGCTCCCAAATTTCCAGTTTATTTTACACCGATCTAAAAACATCTAGTTGGCTTCAATGTTTTCTTCCTGTCTCCTACATTTTATGTAAATATATCCAGCCCTGTTAAGTGTGTCTGCAAATAGGGTGTCCAATGACAACAGAGCAATGTCACAAGGTACAGATGTTGACACAAATAATATAAGTATATATTCAGGTCCAGAAATATTGAGATAGCGAAACAATTCTAACATCTGTGGCTCTATACACCACCACAATGGAATTGGAATGAAACAAACACAATGTGCTTTAACTGCAGACTGTCAGCTTTAATTTGAGGGTATGTACATCCAACTCAGGTGAATGGTGTAGGATTTACAGCAGTTTGCAGATGTGCCTCCCACTTGTTAAGGGACCAAAAGTAATGGGACAATTGGCTTCTCAGCTGTTCCATGGCCAGGTGTGTGATATTCCCTCATTACCCCAATTACAATGTGCAGATAAAAGGCCCAGAGTTCATTTCAAGTGTGCTATTTGCATTTGGAATCTGTTGCTGTCAACTCTCAAGATGAGATCCAAAGAGCTGTCACTATTAGTGAAGCAAGCCATCATTAGGCTGAAGAAACAAAACAAACCCATCAGAGAGATGGCAAGAACATTAGGCGTGCCCAAAACAACTGTTTGGAACAGTCTCAAAAAGAAGGAACGCACCGGTGATCTCAGCAACACCAAAAGACCCGGGAGACCACGGAAAACAACTGTGGTGGATGACCGAAGAATTCTTTCCCTGGTGAAGAAAACACCCTTCACAACAGTTGGCCAGATCAAGAACACTCTCCAGGAGGTAGGTGTATGTGTGTCAAAGTCAACAATCAAGAGAAGACTTCACCAGAGTGAATAGAGGGTTCACCACAAGATGTAAACCATTGGTGAGCCTCAAAAACAGGAAGGCCAGATTAGAGTTTGCCAAACAACACCTAACAAAGCCTTCACAGTTCTGGAACAAGATCCTATGGACAGATGAGACCAAGATCAACTTGTACCAGAGTGATGGGAAGAGTATGGAGAAGGAAAGGAACTGCTCATGATCCTAAGCATACCACCTCATCAGTGAAGCGTGGTGGTGGTGGTGTCATGGCGTGGGCATGTATGACTGCCAATGGAACTGGTTCTCTTGTATATATTGATGATGTGACTGCTGACAAAAGCAGCAGGATGAATTCTGAAGTGTTTCGGGCAATATTATCTGCTCACATTCAGCCAAATGCTGCAGAACTCATTGGACGGCGCTTCACAGTGCAGATGGACAATGACCCAAAACATACTGCAAAAGCAACCAAAGAGTTTTTGAAGGGACAGAAGTGGAATGTTATGCAATGGCCAAGTCACCTGACCTGAATCCCATTGAGCATGTGTAGCGCTCACTACCGCTTTAGGGAATAAATATACTCCAGCACCGTCGTGGATTTTATAAATTATATAGTTTACTGAATAACTTGGCATATAATGAGTAACACGGTATACGTATTTATTTTTACAGTACTTCGTAATGCGAGAAACGCGCAGCGGAAAAGGAAAAAAGTATTTTTGACCCCTTAGTGGTTGGAGTGTGAGTCCCGTACAGGTTATGTCCCAAGGAATGTATGTGTATGCGTGTATTGGTACCCGGGTACAATATTCAACTGGCCAGTGAATTATTTAGGAGGTATCTTCGACTAGTCACGTTGGGGCCCTGTAGGTTTTGAGCAGACTGCAGCGTGCTTTAGTGTTTTACAATGGCCTGGAAGGCCTCTCACCCATCCGCCAGATACTCTGCGTTCCGCTCGACCCAGGACGTCTCTCCGCTCGATTTTTGACTGGGATTTTCTGTGTCACCGGATCTGCTGTCTTGCTCTTCTGTATCGGCCACAAGATATCCAACTCACCGCCTGCACTCCCTGTTAGATCTGCGGTTCTCCTATGTATCAGCGTGAGATTACTAGCGGTGGATCGCTGGGTCTTCGGGATTTTCCTTATTATTAATCGATCTCCAGCTCTGCTAGGCCGCACCTGCGCTCTGGCCTGGTTGTAATCACTCTCTGCTCGCTTGCGTCTTGCTCCTCTCACTCCTCTGCCGGCTCTTTCCACGAGGCTGCGGATGTCCACTTCCTGTTGCCGCCCGCAAAGCATGCTGGAAAATGTAGTCCCAATGTCCAGTGTCTTACATTGCGCTTGTCTCCCTCCGGTGGCCAAAAACAAGTACTACAACGACAGGGAATTAAAACCAGCGCTACACATGCATTTCACTTGCTGAAGACAAAACTGAAGGGAAAATGCCCTAAGAACAAGCAGGAACTGAAGACAGTTGCAGTAGAGGCCTGGCAGAGCATCACCAGGGATGAAACCCAGCGTCTGGTGATGTCTATGCATTCCAGACTTCAGGCTGTGATTGACTGCAAAGGATTTGCAACCAAGTATTAAGAAGGGAAAGTTTGATTTATGATCATTATTCTGTCCCATTACTTTTGGTCCCTTAACAAGTGGGAGGCACATCTGCAAACTGCTGTAAATCCTACACCGTTCACCTGAGTTGGATGTGCGTACCCTCAAAGCTGACAGTCTGCAGTTAAAGCACATTGTGTTGGTTTCATTCCAACTCCATTGTGGTGGTGTATAGAGCCAAAGATGTTAGAATTGTGTTAGGTCCAGAAATATTGGGACATCGACTGTATATCAGAGCGGCCAAACTGATATTAGAAGCAACGGTCTACACTTC
Organism: Leptobrachium leishanense; assembly: GCA_009667805.1. Taxonomy (NCBI): domain Eukaryota; kingdom Metazoa; phylum Chordata; class Amphibia; order Anura; family Megophryidae; genus Leptobrachium; species Leptobrachium leishanense. The sequence continues at coordinate 118,914,207 of CM019068.1, forward strand.
TAGGCTCCAAAAAAGTAGCCACAAGACCACATGCGCAAAAAATACCTAACAGCAAAAAGCACCAGGTAACAAAGTGATAAATAGAAGCAGCTAAAATCAGAATTTGGGTCAGTACAAACCAACTCCCAGATGCAGAGGCGAGGTTCCCAACGTTTCTGCGAGGATTCGCCTTGATAAAGGTATACCTTGATAAAGGCGAGTCCTCGCCGAAACGTTGGCTCCTAACTTTTGTAGCTGGCTCCTAGATTCAAAGCAAATTTGTCAAGCCCTGCATTAAAACATACATAGTACAGGAGGGGTGGGGTCGTGCCTATTCCCCAATGGGGCAGCTGCAACCACCAAATGCATCCAGTCCAGCAACATGTGTAAAACATAACAATGAGCGCAGATGATTTTTTTTTTTTTTGTTATGTTTTACACATGTTGCTGGACTGGATGCATTTGGTGGTTGCAGCTGCCCCATTGGGGAATAGGCGCGACCCCACCCCTCCTGTACTATGTAAGTTTATTCTTTTAATCTGCAGCAAAAAATTTATATTTGCTGCGATTTGATATTTTATTTTTTGAAACTGGCCGGTTGTGTTTTTTTTTTTTTTTTTTTTTGTGCGGCCGATTTACCTCACTTTGTGGACCCTGCGGTGAATGCTGAATTCACCGCAGGGTCAGCGACTTGGACTTGCCGAAGTGCGGCGAATTAGAGAGCACGGAATTGTTGGTGACCTTACGTTGCTCTCTGAATAACTCTGTATGTGTAAAATGCTGGACTTGCACCAGGCGTGGGAAATGAGTAAGTGAGTAATAGCTTTGACGTTGTTTATTGTTCAACTGCCTTAAGCCGGTGTCAGACGAATGCACTAGGTGCACCCGTACTAGCATCCGTCGCAGCGTTGTGATGCTAAAAACGGGGCCGGTCACACGCTTGAGCGCGCAACAAGCGTCTGTGCCCAAAGCCTCTCCGTGAACACGCTAGACACACGTTAACGGGACTGCAGAGGATGGCGCTTTGCAGCGCTGAGCGCATCAACTGCGTCAGCGAGGTGGCCAGACGGGTGTTGAGTGGAAGGGAACATCCACTCTCGGATGTTCCTTCCACTCTGAAGTGTGTTTGTCTGACACCAGCCTGCCACCGCAGAGGAGGCCGTGGTGGCACGGACAGAGTGGGCCCCAAACTAAGCAGTATCCACCCCTGACAGATCCAGCGTGTCGAGGGCACGGAGCGACAGGAACAGAGGAGAAACGGCCCTCGTAAACCCAAAGGCACCGAACCGGGCACAATGGAAGATCAGGATAGCATGGAAAAAACAGTTGAAATGGAGGTCTTAGTACGCAGAGTCACGTCTAAAGAAACACCGTCCTGGCCAAAGGAGCCCCCACACGCTTACAGGAGAGCAAACAAAAAGGCATCACCAGTTTTGCCGACAACTGGCATAGGGACAGATCCCCATTTGTCCGGCCAGGCCTCCAAGAACCTCAACACCCGGGAGACATCCCAGGCAACAGAATACCGAGGAAGGGGAGGTCTCTCAAAATGATCGCCCCTCAACACCCGGGAGACATCCCAGGCAACAGAATACCGAGGAAGGGGAGGTCTCTCAAAATGATCGCCCCTCAACAAACGACAGACCAAAGGGTGCTGACCCATAGCCACGCCAGTGAAAATTGCCGAACGATAGACATTCAACATCCTAAAAGCCAGGCCAGAGTCAGAGTTCAGAGAGGCTGAAACGGGATCCTAGTGCCGTCCCACGCACCAAGCGGCCCACCGTTTCCAAGCAGAGCTGTAGGCTCCCCGGGTACCTGGGGCCCATGCCTGTAACAGCAATTCCCCAGTTCCGACCAAAATTTCTTGGCTTTGCCAGGCAAACCGGAAACCAGCCATGCCAGCAGATTCAGACTGCCGCCCGCCAACAGAGGATGAGTCCTCCGCATCCCGCAGAAGATCCGGCCAGCGAGGCAACATTCTGGGGACATCTATCTCGTTCTCCAGAAGGGCCGGGAACCATGGTTGGGCCGTCCAATAAAGCGTGATCAGAACCAGTATCGCCCACTGAGTCCTGATCTGCATCACTGTCCAGGCGATGCGGACGAACGGGGGAAAGGTGTAGTGGCAAGCCCCGGCCCAGTCGTGCAGGAACGCATCTGTGCCCAGGGCATCTGGGTCCGGCCTCCAGCTGAAGAACTCCCGTAGTTGAGCATTTAACCTCGAGGCAAACAAGTCCCAGCGAAGAGGTCCCCACAGTGAGTGAATGCTCTCGAAGACTGAAGACGGTATCCGCCAGTCCCCGGGATCCGTCAGGTGACGGGAATTCCAGTCGGCAACTCGATTGGAGAGTCCTGGGCCTGAACCCAGCAGCCGTGCTGCAGGCAGTACTCCCAGAGGTTCTGACCTGGGCACCGCCAGGAAGTTGTCCAGGCGAAGGAGGATCTGACGATGCAGGGAGTCCCTCGTGAAGCATCGAATGGAGAACAGGCCCGCCACCAACTCCTGTATGTTGATGTGAAGGGCCCATTCTGTGGGAGACCAACGGCCCCCCCCCCCCGTCTCCGCACTGTCGCAGTCCATTCGAGGCCACTGGCATCCGAGTTGATGGAGTCGGGAGGTGGAAACAGGTTTTTGCCGTTCCACAATGACATTTGGGAGTGCCACCACGACCGGTCCGCTCGAGTGTCCTCCGGCAGGTATACCACATCCGAGTAGTCCAAACCCGCCTGGAGAGAACGGATGGAGGACCCATCACCAGACGCGCTGCCACCAGTAGACCGATCACTCTGGCCAGCATTCTCAGTGTCGGAGGAGAGGGGAAGTCTCCTTGCGGATGTCCTGAATCTTGGAAGGAGGCAGGAACACCCGCAGGTCGCGTGAATTCAGGAGGAAACCCAGGAACTGGATCTGACGTGTTGGGGACAACGGCAATTTTTCTGCGTTGATCAGGAACCCTAACTCCTGCAGCAGGGAGATCGTCCAGTGAAGGTGCAGCAGGAGCCTGTCCCTGGAGTGGGACATCATCCAAGTATATTAGGAGGCGGACGCCTCTGGCCCGCAGGGAAGCGACAGTCGGCTTCAGCACAAGGCACGTGAAACGCCATACGCGATCCCGCCACATGAACCTGTGAAAGTCACTGTGGGACGAGGTGGACCGGAACAGTCAGTCAGGCGTTCTTCAGGTCCTACTTGACCATCCAGTCGTCTCGTAGAAGGACGTGACGCAACGAGTGGATGCCCTTCATCTTGAAGTGCCTGAAGGTCACCGACTGGTTCAACTCCTTTTAAAATGATGACCGGGCGGGCCCCGCCAACCGTTTTGGCTGCGAGAAACGAGGTTCTGAGAAAGAACCTTCTTCCCCCTCCATGGATGGTTATCGCCCCTTTGACCAGCAGGTCCTGAATTTCCACCTGCACCAACAGATCTTGCACGTGCGCAAAGCTGAGCGGTGCGGGAGGACGTGTTTGTGTAGGCGTGTCGACGAAGTCTATGGAAAAACCCCGTACCGTAGCTAGGACTCAAGCATCGGTCATGAGATGCGTGCGCAAAACTGGCCAGCTGATCCCTGACCCTCTCCCCCAAGGAAGGGATAATCTGAAAGGCGTTCACCTGAGGGCCTCCAGTAGGAGGATCTGCCTCCTCGATAGGCTCTACTGCGCCAGGGTCTGGCTCTGGATGGGAAGAACTGGAGCTGGAATTGTCTGCAGCATAGCGGGCAGCGTTGGAGGAGCCTGCTGAGCGGGTAGGGCCCGCACGGCTGGCAGACCCGGCCTGGGAATACTAACAGGGAGAAGGCCCCCCCCCCCCACGGAGGTGTGGAGCTGTTTGGCAAAGGGATCACCAAAGAGTTGGCCGTCCACCTTGGCACCCAGGTCGGTGGAGGCCATGTGGGTCAGATTCGAATCCATTTTAAGAAGGATTCTTTTTCTGCGCTCTGATGCTATCGCAGCGTTGGCATTTCCTAGCAGGGACCGCTGCAGCCACTCTTCAATCACAGAGGGGTATCGGACAATTTAGCATGGTTTATGTAGCAGATCAGCTACCCTGCAGGGGTAGCTCAGTCTGCGGCGCTGAGTCTTGCTGGAGAGCTTAGCCGGGTAGCGAGCTAGCAAGGTGGGAGAGAGATTTGGCAGCGGTCCTTGGATGATCTGGAAGCGAAGGATTCAGTAAAGCTGGCTTCTTCAGTGATTATGCCCTCCCCAAATACTAGTCGTTACTCAGTACAGGTTTGAAGGTAAATCAGAATGTTTAAATAAAAGCAGAACATACACGGTCCTTTTTTATATGGTACAGTCCCATTGTTCTCTCCCATGCCCGCCCCCAGACCCCTGGAGTGAATTCTGCACAGTGGCTAGCCATAGCCCAGGTTCTGATTGGTTGGTTCCAAGACCATTGAGAGGACCTTAAAGAAGCCTGCAGTCTTCACTTGGGTCCACTGGTTGTATGCAGATGCAGTCTTGACCTCACAGTGACCACATACAGTGATTTACATAACCCATTGTAAAGGGAATCAGTGGGTGGCTGAGACCATGTGACTCCCAGCCTTTCAGAACAGGTAAACCGATAACAGATAAAAAAAGAGAAAGCACCTTTGCATAATCCACAAATTACACAAACCTATTGTACATTCTATACGAAGGAAAGCGTTTGACTCTAGTGGCGGGTAGTGTTTTTAAAAACCACATTTAACTAAAGAAATATACGTCTATTTAAAACTAAAAATGAGCAATTGACAATACATTTAAAACCACACAATATAACTGAGCATAAACTAGCAGGATCGGTGCAGGGGAAAAACATGATTAATTAGAAGTCTAGCAACAGTTTTACATTAAGTCTAACAAAGGAAATTAGTTTCCATAAATAAAGGGTAAACGAAATATAACAAAACTAAATAAATCCTGTGGCGGCCGTTCCGTCACAGTTTACATTATCAAGGGCCTTGACACGGCGGGCCCGTTGGTTAAGTAATTTATCTTGACAGGTCTTCATGGCAAAATCGATGCCTTTCTTAGCCGACCAACCCTTGTTGGCGACGAATTGCTGGAATGATTCATCCACCTCAGGGGTGATGCATGTTTTCCCAGTGGTGGTGGGCTGAGGGCATTCTGCCCGCAGGTTAAATCTGGTACCCTTATCCAGAGGGCAGCGCATAACGTTGTCGACCCAGCGTTCAATATGGGGCTGTGGGGTCCAAGGGGTGGAGCTTGGGTGGGAAATCTCACAAAGATTAAATCTGGATTTCCCGCTGGGTCGTATATCGTATCCCCAACCTGCCTAGAGGAGGCTTCACGTCACAGATCTGAAATGGGGGGGAGGGGTAGTCCCTGCAGACATGGGAGCCCGTTGCATGGAACTTCCCTCCGACCCGGAGCCCCGGGTGAGGGAGGAGACGGGCGGAGGTGGGATTCCGACATCTAACGGCAAATGGCACAGAGTGCAAAGGAAGTGGGCGTGTCCTTGCGCGATTGAGGAAACAACGAGCTCCCTTGTGTGGGAACGCTCTGAACAGAGGGCTAACCCTGCGAGGACGGCGGTCTCCAAGCCAGGTCTGGTGGGAGCACCGACCCCCCCCCCCCCCCCCCCCCCTGCGGCTATCACCGGAGGGTAGTGGTGTCCCAAGCAAAGCTAGCATTAGAACTGTAACACAAGAACAAAGAAAATGCACAAAAAATACACAATAAACAATACTTTGCTGCTCCTCTAGGACTAGCTGACCTCTGGGCGGGACTATTCATTGGCTGGGAGAGGGTTGTGGGGTGTGGTTATCCCCTGTTGTGGGGGAAGAATGTTTTTCTTACTGTTAACTCTTTGCTGCTATGAGGAAAGTAAAGAGATGGCGAAATAGGAGCCTCAAAGTCCTGTGATTAAAATTATCTTTTTAAATATATAGATAACCCCTTATTTATTATCATTAAATATATCGGACGTCCTGTTGGTTGTTTACAAACAAGTGTGTAGGTATACCAAAGGAAGGAGAAATTACAGTTAAAGAGCATGGCAGAACCAAAATGAATTGTTACACCAAAATGACTAGCAAAGTTCCTCTCAAATGTCAAGTTTATCTAATTGCAGCCGAGTACTTCTTGCTACATATGGTAAACTGCTGAGATGTGAAAGGGATGCACCTTCTTGTAGGGGATTTTGCTTTATGTAGAGTTCTCTGGTGCATTTATAGTAGTGTTTATTCTTCTAGCCTTTTATACACTTGACAAGCTGTTGGCTGTGTGTGAGGGGCCACCATAATTTGCCAACACCCTCTCTGCAAAATGCAATGCAATAAGGAGGAATTGATGGCAGACTTGTCGGCACAAAAAGCATTAGTATTGGGGCAATCATTTTTAGCATTAACTTTGGAATTGTAATATTTATTGGCAGTGAATGAGATAGTAATGGCTCTATACTAACATTTTAAAATCGTAATTCTTTTTGTAGTCACTTCAAACAAGTCTACAGGATATTTGTTATCTCTTTGCCGGAGTTGCTCTTCCTTCTCTGTCTCTTTGGATACCTGGTATTTATGGTATTTTATAAGTGGCTGGCATGGTCTGTGGTAGATGCCAAGGTAGCTCCAAGTCTTCTCATTCATTTCATTGACATGTTCCTGTTTATGAAAAGCAAGGAAAACCTAGACCTTTACAGTGGACAGGTAATTGGTGCTCAAATGGTTTTGTTCCCTCTGTAATCTAGCTCCATAAAACATCTTATTTTAATTTTTTAATTTTAATCATGGAACTTTCTAGCAAGTAGTGCAGACTGCCCTGGTGGTCGTTGCGGTGGCGTGCGTCCCAGTTCTTCTTCTTGGAGACCCCACTTGTTTATATATTAAACACTGGAGGAAGAAAAAACACCATAGCCAGACCATGAACCAGGTATGGGATATCGTCAATTTTTTAAATACATAATGAGCATAAATAAGCTGATACTGATTACTCTTTTTAATTTGTAAGCATTCTGTAAATGATGAGGAAAGAAGCGCCCTTCTAACAGCAGAGCAAACTGACACTGTAGATGAAACTGGGCATCACGATCATGACCATGACCACAAAGAGGTAAGTTGTGCATTCTACAAACTTCCACTTATTCTAGCTTTGAGCTTGTGTTATATACAGTGTATTCACTTGCCATTTGAAACCTCCTTTCCCAATATGTCCTTTACAGTTTGATGCCTCAGAGGTGTTTATGCATCAGATGATACACACGATTGAGTACTGCCTGGGCTGCATCTCCAACACTGCCTCTTATCTTCGGCTTTGGGCGTTGAGCCTGGCACATGCGCGTATGTATCCAGATTTTGTCTCCCATTTCAAAAGCTTTATGGTTTCAGTGTAATAAGAAGAAAAAAAGAAAGATAGATAGATATATATCTCATACAGCGTAGGCGCCTATTTATAAACCAGATTAATATAGTGTTATGAAGTAGTTAAATTATAACTAATAAGTAGTGAGATGCTGCCCAATCAAAATCTGCATTAACCAAAAATGAAATTATAGATAAAACCTTTTGTAGCGCATCAAAAATAGATTTAAATTTAGACTTAAACAAAGAGGTATATCAAACATAAAGTGCTTCAGTCTTAAAGTGCTTCAATCTTAAGGTGACAAATATTCAATCAATGTACACATATAAAAGTGCAATGTGCCATAGAACACAGTAAAGTGCAACAATATATAAAATTCCAGCAGTGCGATGGGTATAAGAGAGTCTATAAAGTGCAACAGTGTCCGACTGTGCAAAATGTGCAAATTCAATGATATCCAGTACAACAGTATGAATACCAGTGGGAAAATTCCTTAAAATTTACTTCTCTTTATGTTCAAGCGATGCACAAATATAGTCCTCCTTTCCTAGTCTGTGTATCTCTTGCCATCTCTCAATAGTGGAGAGGATAGCCAGAAAGGGAAAAAAGTGAGAGAAAGGAAAAAAAAAAAAAAAAATTTGGAGGGGAGAGAAAAAATGAAGAAATAATCGTGCAGAAAGTCCCAATTAAATATGGCAAATCACTCGTAGGAATATGGAAACTCACATTTAGAAGAGCCCAAAAAATCCCTGGCTCTAGGTTTAGGAGCTTCCAGCCATATAGAGGGTGGTGTATCCCTTCTTAAATCTTCAACTCTGGTTGCGATGGCTACAATAAGATAATAGACAGCGCTCCCATAGTATATTACCGTATTATGATAAAAAAGAGGTGATACTGTATTGAACTCACCAGATATGGAGCCTCTTCCACACAGGCTCACTCAATACAGCGTCAGGTACACTATGGTGGATACCCAGAACCTCTTCTCAACCGTCTGAGGGCCAGATATCAGGAGCTTCCAAGCGGTGGAAAGTATATATCCAAGGAGAGTAGTCAATAGAATATAAACCATAAAAAATTTATTGCATATTAACCCCTTAGTGACCGGACGGTTTTACACAAATCCGTCTTTTAGTGACCGCTGCTGTTTTTACGTTTCTGCGCTGTTAGTGTTTAGGTCAAATTTTCCTCTTACTCGTTTATTCGACCCACACATATTATACACCCTTTTTTTCCACCATTAAATGGACTTTCTAGAAATACCATTATTGGCATCATATCGAATAATTTACTATAAAAAAAATATGAAATATGAGGAAAAAAATGGTAAAAACACACTTTTTTGTAATTTACTCCCCAAAATCTACAACCACCCAAAACGACCGCAGCTAAATGGGTTTAAAATTTTGTCCCGAGACTAGAAATACCCAATTTTTACATGCGTTTGCTTTTTAACCCCTTCACTGCTGAGACCGTTCACCTATGTGCGCTGCGCTCATTCTGACCATTTTGTGCTATTTATTTTTAGATGACAGCCTAGGTCCTATTTAATTAAACTCCCCCCAGACAAAAAAAAACTTTAAAAAAAAAACATTTTTTTATTTTATAAAATGGTTAATGCCATACACCGCTGGAAAGGGGAGGCTCTCCCCTCTCCAGCGGTGCAAACGGCATCTCCCTAGCTTCAATGGTTGGGGAGATAGAGGGCTCTGAAGGAGCCCCCCCTCCCCTCCATTGAAAAGCATGGGGACGCCTGCTGATGACGTCACCACGCAGCGTGGCGACGTCATCAGACTCGCCTGCCCATGTAAATCACATGGGCAGGCTTCCTCCCTGCCAGATCGCCGTGGGATCCGGCGAGGGAGGTGAGTATCGGGCGAGATGGGGATTAGGCGCCGCTGACGTACCCTGTACGTCCGCGGGTCTAAGGGAGACCCGAGTACAGGACGTACAGGGTACGTCAGAGGTCCTTAAGGGGTTAAAAAATGGACAGATGCATTACCGAGACGCGTTTCGGCATTAACAGCCTTCCTCAGTCGGTATATTTATGGTGCACTATTGTCCAAAAAAATCTCCAAAAACAGTGCACATTGCACTTTTATATGTGTACATTGATTGAATATTTGTCACCTTAAGATATACCTCTTTGTTGAAGTCTACCTTTTAAATCTAATAATAAGAAAACACTACATACAATGGGGCAATAATATGTCCTTTGAACAACTCTGACATAGCCCAAAAGATAACTGGAATAACCTACATCGATTGCACGAATGCTGATGTCAGACTAACGCAGTTAACGTCCTTCGTAGCATAGAATCATGATCAATAGACCCACACACGAAGTACGTGCGCAACCGAACTGCGCACGCACAACGCAGGTGACAAACTGACGCAAGTTAGGCAAGAACGGAAAACCGCTGCCACGTCCGCGTAGCGTTCTGTGTGAGTGAGATGTCAGACGCAGCACATTTGCGACGTCCAGCACCTTGACGCACAAAATGGCTTTTCATATCCTTTTCAATTTTTTTTTATTTTTTATTTTGTAAATATTTTTATTTAGATATTCAGGCATCAATACAATTAACATAGAATGGTAGAGCCCGGACAGCTGCCACCACGAACATAAATGGCAACATGACAAAATCCTATGAATTATGCATTACACAACAGAGTTTAAAAAATCTTGTAAAACAGTATTACGAGACGGGGTTAGCAAAGGTGGATGCAACATCACTGCGAGTTAAAAACCAGGTAGTGAGCCCAAAATCAGAACGAAGTTTAATGAGAACAGGGTCTAGCAAACAGACCATAAAGTCGTGCCAAATATTAAAAAATTGTTGAACTCTGGACTCCTTGTCCAAACTCGCCTGCACCCAGTCATGTTGGAATAATGGTATAGAGGCGGGAATAAAACATACCAAAAGTAGGGGTTGTAGGGAATATCCAGTGTCCCAGAATGGCCTTTTTTGCTACAGCTGAAAGAAGACTCAAAAGTACCTTTCGTGCACTAGGCATGGCATACGTTTCAGTACAAGGAAGAATGTTTAATAAAGCCCAGTCCGGGGAGGAGGGCACCCGAAGCTTCAGGACATGCGTCCCAAAACGTTGGATAGAGTCCCAAAAAAGAGCAATAACCGGGCAGGACCATAGACAGTGAAACAAGTTTGCATTGGCATGAAGGCATTTCATACAGTGACCAGAACTCTGTGGGGTAATACAGGACAATGTACGCACCATGCAGTATCTTGTACAACATCTCCCAGTATTGGGCTGACGGGATCTGTTTACGCGATTTTGTTTGTAGCAGATATGAGCGAGAAGGGTGATTGAGACGGGAGGCGTACACACCAGTCTGCCTGGCCTGTGGTAGCCGATGACCATTCAAATTGCGGTCTGATAAGCTGTCGGAAGGTTGCTATGGATGTGCATAACACCATTATTTTATCTAGTGGGTTACTAAACTCTGTCGACTGGAGATCTGATATTTGAGACGAGACAAAAGCCGACAATTGGGGATAGCCCCAGTGTATCTGCATCAGGTTATCAATTCGCAAAAATTTTCATATGAGGGAAGCTTATGGGAGGGTTGAGACAGAAGGTGTCTAAATTGTGTGAGACCTTTACATGCCAGTAACCGAAAAACCGGAGCTGTCGAACCATTCTGAAAACAGGGTTATTTAGCCAGGATTGAAACACAGAGGACTTGTAAGACAAGCCTAGCACCTTGCGAGCCCTGCACCAAGCGGATCTCCCTATCATTAGCAGCAGATTAGATTTTAATGAAGGGGGTATCAGGGAGGGGGGCAGGTGAAGAAATGCCGACAGCGATATCGGGCTGGCCATAGCACAGTCGAGGGCACTATCGGTAAATCTGGAGGAGTCAGTGAGCCAATCTGAAACTAATCGGTATAGTGTGGCTACATTATAGGAGTGGACATAAGGTAAATTGAGACCCCCCCCCTGATTATGTGGGAGCTGAAGCTTGCGGAGTGCTACACGCGGTCTCCCCCCACCCCAAATAAATTTAGAAAACAAGGAGTGTACGAGTGAAATATCACGACTCTTCAGCAAGATAGGTAGCATTTGGAGAGGGTACAAAATACGTGGGAAAGCGACCATTTTAATTAAGCTACCCATGTAGGATAGAGGCAATTTTATTCCAGGAAGCTAACAGATCCCTTAAGCTATTTAGCAGGGGGGGGGAATATTTACCCGATTTTAAAGATGTGCAATGTTGACGGGAATGAGTACTCCCAAATATGTGAACCGGTCGTCCCGACCAGCGGAAGGGGAAGGAGTCCGGTGGAAAGTCCCCCACTCCGGAACCCAAGCAAATTGCCAATGTTTTCTCATAATTAATTGTAAAGCCTGAGGCCGTACGAAATACTGTGTTCCAACAAAGTTGGGACGGCCTGAACAGGTTGAGAGAGGAAGATAAGTAAATCATCAGCAAAGGCCACCACTCTAACCTCCCGGGAGCCAACGTCTATGCCCTGAAAATCTGGATGAGTTAACAGCACCCGAAGTAAAGGTTCTATGGCCAGGTTAAATAAAAGGGAGGATAGGGGACAACCCTGACGCGTACCCCTCCCCAATGTGAAGGGTCTGGAATTAAAGTCGTTGGTCGTTACCATTGCCGAAGGGGGGGGGGGTGATAGAGTGCCTGAAAAAGGTTTTGTAGTGCTAGGCCAAAAAAATATTTTAAGAATCGGAGCATATAGGACCAGGAGAATCTGTCAAAGGCCTTATCGGCGTCACAGCTAAGCGCAATGGCGGGGAATCCAGACAGTTGCCCACTGACCATAAGGCCGTGAGGGCTCGTCGGACATTCAGGATTGAGTGTCGACCAGTGAGGAAGCCTGTTTGGGCCGGGGAGATAAATGTTGCTAAAGTCTTCTGGAGGCGTTGCGCCATAATGCCCAACAAAAGGTTTTTAAGTCAACATTTAGGCTAGGGTCAGACTAACGCATTTTTCACGTTGTCCGTGAAAATGTGCGTTCGAAGAATGGACGTATTTTTTCACGGAATACGCAATAGCGGTCATACGATGCGCAGTTTCATCCGTGATTTTGTACGGATCATCAATAAAACACTTCTTGCATCTGGACGTTATGTTGGCCGGACATTAGCAGCGTCTGATGTCTCCAATTCACGCACACACGCCGCTAGCGGACGCAGCGCACTCTGTACGTCAGTACTAGTGGTTTAACGTTCTCGAAAAAATGCGTTCATTTTCCACTTGCGTTGCGCAGCCGGACTTTTGTGCGACCGTACTTTGTATATTGGCCGTCATTGCCTGGCATCTGCTGCTAGCACGGCCGTGATTAAGTGCGCCAGAACGCGCGTTCGCACTGCCTCAGTCTGACCCTAGCCTTAGCAGTGAAATTGGACGGTATGAGGTCACGAGGAGAGGATCCTTATTAGGCTTGGGAAGGACTATTAACCTGGAAGCATTAAAAGATGTCGGCGGCATCTTGCCCTGCACAATATTATTGTAAAGGGTGTGGAGATTGGGGACAAGGTAACCACTCAATCAGGGCCCGGGGTTTTTCGAGAGCGAAGGCGGGATATGGAAAGTCGGATTTCTTCCTGGCTGATCGGGGCATTTAGCACTTCTCTAGCTTCCGGGCCGATTTTCCGGCAGGCCCGCTAATGCAAAGAATCTAGCTTGTGGTTGCCAATCATCTGCTTCCGTCTTATAGAAGTCTTCAAAATAGGATCTGAGATAATCGTTAATGCTAGAGGGGTCACTTAGCAGTCTACCCGACACTGTCCTTATCTGGGCAATAGGAGGAATCGAAGGTTGGTAAGATTTAAGCAAATTGGCCAGGAGTTTACCCTGTCTATTACCCCGTCTAAAAAGGCGGTTCCGTTGCAGGGACCAAAAATATTTTTCTCTCTCCTCCACTATTGTAGAGTAGCTCTGCTTGCAAGTTTTATGTTTCTGCTGATTGGGTCATGGGGTGGGAGAGGTGAGAGCTATATGCTTGCACCAGGGAGGAATGGGCCGCTTGTACTTTCTGGTTAGTTTCTTTGCGTTTACGTGACATATATTCAATGATACAGCCCCTCATAACAGGTTTAGCCGCTTCCCAAAATAAGTTTACATCTTCCAAATGTTCTATATTGTCGTCTAAATAGTTATTCCAACACATTTCCAAGTGGGACCGAAACTCGTTCAACTGCAAAAGTGCGTCAGGGAAATGCCAATTGAAAAAGCCGCGGTTCTGTGGTGGCGAAACATGTCGGAGTGAGGTTCTTTTAACAGTTTAATATTGTGGGTCTGGTCACTTTTGCCCACTTTGGTACCTATCTATGTTGTATGGCTTTTGTGCTGCTTGATGGTTCTATGGTTATAAATCTAGAAACATAGAAACATAGGTTCTTATCTGCCGACATTTTTCTTTCGGCCCATCTAGTCTGCCCAATTACATGGATACTTTACCTTGATTTATCTTTTGTTTAGGATAGCCTTATGCCTATCCCATGCCTGCTTAAATTCAATTACTGTTTTGGCCTCTACCACTTCAACTGGAAGACTGTTCCATGTATCCACCACCCTCTCAGTAAAATAATGCTTTCTGATGTTACTTTTAAACCTTTGCCCCTCTAATCTAAGACTATGTCATCTTGTTTTGCTACTATGTTTCCTTTTAAATATACTCCCTTCCTCTACCTTGTGGATTCCCTTTACGTATTTAAATGTTTCTATCATATCTCCTCTGTCTCGTCTTTTTTTCAAGCTGTACATGTTAAGATCATTAAGCCTTTCCTGGTAACTTTTCTCCTTCAAGCCGTACACCATTTTAGTAGCCCTTCTCTGAACTCTCTCTAAGATGTCTATATCCTTGTGGAGATACGGTCTCCAGTACTGCACACAGAAACTGCTAAATCAGCGATACAGCATAGATTTACTATGATTGCACAGTTACATTTTTCAGTACAATTTTTGTCTCAATGAATGTACATCAGGCATATATAGGAGCCAATTGTTAGGCTCTTCATAGCATTGATACTTTACACAGTCTATATAATATCTTGCTACTTTATGCGCATAATTATTCACATATCGGTCGACCTCTATACCCATTTAAGATGGTCCTCCGAAGATTATGAATTATTTAATGCTTTTTGATTTGATTGTATGAATGCCTGGCATATTGCTAACTGCCGCTCAGTAGCCTACATTAGCTAGACTGTGTTACTCGGTTTTATTTTGATTTGAATGCACAGACCAACAGGATTGCCTTAGTGAGGTAACCATCCCTATCTAATTCATATGGGGTTTTTTTTATGCGTTCGGTGTCATGTTAGTTTTTTGTACACCTATTAAAATTGATATTGGGTAGTTGGTGTCTACCATCTTTTTTTTATTTTATTTTTTCTTCTTTAATATTGCCGGGTTATGCCCATTGTAGACACTGGTTTTGATTCTATTCCGCAGTGCTTTTTCTTTTCCTTTTCTGATATTTTGGTGTCCGGTTCCCTGCAACACTCCCTGTATGACGCATCGATAGGCATGATCCACATGAGGTCAATCCGAGAAAAGGAGTCGTGGGGGTTAGAGTAAAATGAAAAGTCCCGTCCCTCCGGATGTAAGAAACGCCAGGCGTCTATCAGGGCTAGGTGGTGTTTCAAACAGGGCCTTCCATCGCCTGTCTCGGGGAGGGTACACGACGAGAGCCAGAGCGGTCAAGGATCGGGTCCAATACTGCATTATAATTATATTCAAGTAGTTTAGCATAAAGGTCTGAGTAAAATTGGAGGTGAGGCCGTTGTGGGGCAACGTTTACCACTAAATGTTTCTCTCCCTGCAAGGACAGCAACAATATGGAGTACCTACCCTCCAAGTCATTGTCTTCCGCCAGGACCACCCAGGGAAGGGACTTACTGAGCAAATTGGCCGTGCCCTGTTTCTTGTTAGTATAAGGGGTGGAAGTTTGAAAACGAAGCCAAGGGGGCAGTCAGGCGATTGGTCGTAGAGGCCCAGTGCGTCTCTTGTAGAAGAGTTATATCCGGTTTAAGCTTAAGTAGGTGGGATAGTACTTTCCGTCATTTAATAGGGGAGTTCAGCCCCTCCACGTTCCATGAAACGAGTCGAAACTCAGTCTTGTAAAAGGGCATAGTGTCCGTAATGACTTACAGTAGAAAAAAGGAATGGACGTCTGGCGTCACTAGGGCTAGAGTAATGCAATGCCTCCAGAAATAGAGGGAGTGGGACCATCCCAGCAGCGGCCCCCCACCCAGCCCATCGTAATACAATGTCACGTTGCCTACCTGAATCTATTTCCAAACATTTTTTAAGGAACCAAATAATAGAATAACAATTTAACCATAAAACAGTAGTTAAGAACAATAACCTAACCTGTAAACTCTCATCAGCAAGAGGAGAATAGGGTCATGAGAAATAACCGTAATCAAAAATAGAAAAAATGGAGCTCGGATCGGGAGTCCAAGATTCAAGTTGCAACCGATCGGGCACATCGGGTCGAGGTTCAGGGAGTGATTCAGATTCCGGGAGGAGGGCTGCGCTCGCCTCTTGTAGCGAATCAAAAAAATGCGTAGTCCCATTATAGAACACTCGAAGTCGAGCTGGATACAGAAGAGAAAACCTAATATTTTGCTCGACTAGTTTTGTGCACAAAGGAGAAAAAACCCAGCGCTTCACTGAGACTGCAGCAGAAAAGTCCTGAAAAAGACGCAGTTGAAAACCTTGATATTCAAGTGTCCGGAGACGGTGGAAAGCTTGAAGTAGCTTAGTGTTGTCTGTGTAGTTGAGAAGGCACATGATAACTGGTCTCGGGCGACCCGCCCTGGGGTTCAAGTCCGGTCCCACCCTGTGAACCCGTTCCACAGCAACAGGACGTGAAGAATCAGTAAATCTCAATTGAGATGGTAGCCAGTCCGCCGCCCAGTCACTCAACATCTGACCCTTCAGACTCCGGAAGACCAATGATCCTCAAGTTAATGCGAGGGCTACGGTTTTCCAGATCGTCCAGCTTTTCGGTCAACCCTTGAATGATCAGGTCCTGTTTCTCCAGTTGGGCCTGTAGTGGGTGAAACCCATCTTCCAGGTTAGATACTCGTTCCTCCACCTCAGTGAGCCTGTGAAGTTAGCTGAGATAAGACAGATTCAATGGTGGCCGCCAATTTACCAAATTTATCGTCCAATAACGGTGAAATAGCCGCTGAGATGTCTGCTACACTCAGAGGTAGATCTGAACGCGCAGCGAGCAAATGGGTCTTAGCAGGGGCTAATACATCCGACGTAGAGTCCATTGAGTCCCGGGAGCATGGGGAAGAGTGGCTGGGCGGCAAGCCACTTTTGGTAGCAGGTTTCACTGGCGCCTTGGCCGATGACTTCTTAGTGGACTTCCCGGTTGTGGCAAATCTCTCCATGACGATACAACAATTAGTTTTATAATGCAGAGTAGTAATAAGGAGGAAAGTCGCCCCAGAAAATTCCTGGGCCTCCCCTGCCACCCCTGCTGGTACAACATAAACCAGTGAAACTGTTACGCATTGAGTGCTATGCCTACTTTGTCTTATCGCCCCAAACTGGGCTTCATCAGGAGATGCAAGGTAACTGTGCGTCCTTGCTGTATATATGTGAAGGGGGTCGGGGGGGGGCACACACCTTTTAAATTTTATAGGCAATTGTCAACTCCAATAGTCACATACAGCAGCAATAATGGTCATTTGTATCAGGATCCCCTGGCAGAGTGTGCTTCCGAGTACGCGGCATATCATCCAATGGGATGCGAGTCACACACCGTGACATCAATAACTTGCAAAAGGGCGCATGCGCAATGGCAACAAAGATGGCGAGGTGTGCGCATTGACAGTTGCAACAAGCAGCTGGCAGAACAGAGCATGCGTGAAAAATATCACAGGTCATCGGTGTAGGCAGATGCGAGCTGCCTCATATGAAAGCTGACCACAAAACAATATATTCGCTATCCTTAAAGCAAGGATAAGGATAATGATGCACAGATGTACATACAAATACATAACAAAAACAAAGTGCAGTGTGTAATCGTTAAACAACAAAGATTAAAAACTATTGACAAAGATACAATCAGTAAAAAAAAGTCAAATGGGGAAAATGTGAACCCCTTTTTCAGACCATGGGGTACCAATGTATTGGAGGTATATATCCATTAAGCTTCACAACGGCAAAGTGTTGTATCCAGGTTGCCCTTTCTACGGCCAAGTTTCAGTGTAATAAACTGAATTTGTTTTATGAGACACTGTAGCCACCATAAATTCTTTTTGTGTATATATATATATATACCAGTCCTTGTTTTAAAGTCTGCCTCTCACAATCTGTTCATTACCCCGCAGAGCTCTCCGAGGTCCTGTGGAGTATGGTGATGCATAATGGATTCTCCACTCAGTACGTGTGGAGTGTTGCAATGTTTATCATCTTTGCATTTTTCGCTGTGTTAACGATAGCTATCCTGTTGATCATGGAAGGTCTATCAGCGTTCCTACATGCTCTACGTCTTCACTGGTAAGTCCTATTCTTTGGGGAGAACCGTATGATTGCACTGTTTTTTTTTTGTGGTTTTTTTGCATTGCTGTCTGTTCTCTTTGATTCCCAGTCTAACTATGCTATTTCCTCTCTCAGGGTCGAATTCCAAAACAAGTTTTACACCGGAGGTGGATACATGCTCACGCCATTCCGCTTCGAGACCATTTATTAGTCTGAAATCTTAACCTTTTGTGTGGGGTTATGGCCAAATGCAATTCTTATTTTTGCTACATTCCTTGATTCAGAAGTATTAACTAATCAATTTATTTATCTAGAATGATTCTTTGTTTTGAATGTTATTTCAACTTTATCCATTTTTGGTCCTGTGAACACCTATCCATGCATCTGTGACTGAAATGAACAGTGTATCTGTTTCTCTTTTTATAAATTTTGCAAGAAGAGCCACAGATGTGCTTCTCTTCCTATGTCAAAAGTGAGTAAACTACAACAAGTTAAATGCCTAAATCAGGGCTGTCAAACTCTGACGACCCCCTCCCCCCCCCCTGATATTGAACTACAACTCTAGTCATCGGTTTATTTAAAAAATCTGGTATTTTTAAGCCATTGGCATGTGAGGGGCTGGAGTTTGACACACCTGGTCTAAAGGCTATTTGCATGGAAACAAAACCAAAGACTTCAAGCAGTCCAACCTCTCCTGTAAGGGTTCTTTATCTAATACAGTAAACCTTACTAATCCCCACCACGTTAATCAAATCTAAAGTGAAGACCACAGAATTAGGAGCTACCTGACCATCCACTCAGTGTTTTATTTAGAGGTGTTGCAATAACATTTTTTTTTTTTTTTTTTTTCTTTGTCTGCCGATCTGATCTGACAGCTCAGTCAAAAACTATTTGAATGTGAAGGGCGTGCAAGGAGAGTCCTCCCATTTCACTACCATACGCAGAGGACGTTCCATGCATCTTGGATGCACGCTTGTGGATTTTCTAATGGGAAAAATACACTAAACCATTTCAAAAACGATCCAGGGAAGGCAGGATAGAATAGCAGTGCTTTTATATTTAAAATACTTGTTTTGCCAGGTGAAGGAGCTAGTGAAAACACGTTCTGGTGTGAATTGTTTTTAACTTCTGCTAGGCGAGGCAGGAGTCATTTGGAATCCCAGATCGCCATTCTTTACACCCCACTTGGTCAAATGTTATTTGAGAGGTCAGGGTCTGGCCTCTCCATTGATGTCAAACATGACTATGCAAAAGAAGGGTGTGACATTGTCAATTTCACGTA
Organism: Leptobrachium leishanense; assembly: GCA_009667805.1. NCBI lineage: Eukaryota > Metazoa > Chordata > Amphibia > Anura > Megophryidae > Leptobrachium > Leptobrachium leishanense. The sequence continues at coordinate 118,933,272 of CM019068.1, forward strand.
TAAAATTTGCAATATTGTTGCCATTACTCACCTTTTTTTCCTTCGCCGGAAGAAAGTTCAGTGTTTTTATGAAAAATACAATTTATATATAAAAAGTGATGCGCCACAATACTAGCCAAAAAAATTTGTTTTGGAAAAATTAGTAATTTTTTTTTTTAAATTATTCTTTTAAATCCTCTCATCCTAAAGATTAACCCATTGACTATATAAACGCAAAGGTTCAGATCATAAAATTAAATTTACATGCTGCAAACTTTTTCTTTTACGTTTCATTCTAGCGTTCTGACCGGTCATGATGTATACACATAGAAATAGTATATTTTGAATCGAAGTCTGCTGAAAACGTATATTTAAATTGTGTTTATACAATAAAACATGAGCAAAAAAATTGTGACAATTAGTTCAGTACACAAGAGTGAAATGGCTCAGCAGCAAAAGGGGTTAAGGAATCTGGTGTGCTGACTGCCGATTGGGGGGGGGGGGGGTTGGGTGTTTCTTTTGGCGGTTGGTCATCCATTTTGTCTCCCAGTTGAGGGCTGACTACAAACGCAGCCAGTTGCAGTTATAGAGAACCCGTTGCTTAGTTGTTAATAAACCTATTAAGGAAACCCAAGACGTCTTGTATTATCCAGAACACTACAGTGGCGACAAGGCTGTTGGATCTGCATGATGGCGCGGATTGGCACTCTACATGATTTTTAATCCAGACACTGACTCTTGAATCTCTTGGGTGGAAAGGTTTGAACAGTCTCTCTCTGCTAATGGCGTTTTGGAGTCAAAACCGGTAGTTGTGTTCCTCACAGCGATTTTGAGTAAAGGTGTACAACACAGATCTCTTGTATCCAGAAAAACCTGCGAGCAAGCAGTTAGCTGTTTTAGTTGCTTTACTGCGGGCCCACTATCAGTCACAGCCGAACCGTTTTACAAAAGACAGCAGGAGCCTGGGGAAAGCGTCTCCTCCTTTGCCGCCGCTCTCAGGAAGTTGGTGAGTACCTGTCAGTTTGGGGAGTATTTAGTCACAGCCCTCAGAGACCAGTTTGCGATGGGTTAAACTGTGAAGCTAGGATTAAGAGAAAAAGCTGACCTTACACAAAGCTATGGATATCACTGCCATTCTGGAACAAGTTACCAAAGAAGCTGATGCTTTGCATAGGAAACAAAAGACTGAACAAGAGGCGGAAATATTCCATGCAGATACCAGGCAGGGCTGGCCTTTGGGGTGTGCGACTGCACAGGGCACCATGGCAACTGGGGGCACCCTGGCAGCCGACGCAATCTGCATTCCCCATAGGCTCCTCCAGCGTCAGTCAGCACCGGCAATCCTGTTGCAGAGAGAAGCCATGACTCTGAAGCTTCCCCCGCAGCTGACCTGTGCAGAGGGGTGTGTGCGTGTCACGTGAGTGGCAGCTTACAGAGCCTGGCCTCCTGAAAGCTCCTTGTGCAGCATGCTGCTGCTGCTGCTAGGGAGAAGACCCAGGAACTTCAGTGGCAGCTCAGCAGTTTGCCCAGAGAGATCCCATCAAACCATGGAGGAGGTGAACCCACCCAATAACTACCCCCTCCCTCGAAGGGGGGGGGGTGTGAAGGTTCTCCTGTATCCAGAAACAGAGCCCCCGCTCTGAAGGAGAAAATCCTGTATCCACTGATTTTTTTTTAATTTCTGCAAGGCCAGGAATACACCATACTACTGTGTTAAACCATCCCTCCTGCTCATAGGCATCCCTACAGGGGACTACTGTATCTCTGTCCCTGTGCACCGTATAGATCTAGGTATCATTGGAAAGGGCAGATTCTGGCCTTTCCAATGTCAAAATCTTAAATAAAAACGTGCACGTAGACATAAATATTTTCATAGGGTTGAAATGGCTCAGTAGTGGAGGAGTTAGCGTTCAGACTATAACATTTTGTATTACTTTTGTTTTTGTATGGCATTTTAGGGGTAAATAGCTACATGCCACACTGTTTATTATTTTTATTGTATTTCCCTGGGTTTATGGAAGATAGAATCTTAAGGGTCTATTCATCTTTAGACCCTTTGCTTTTCGTCACATTTTGGGAAATTCATTCTGCCAAAAGTATTGCGACTTCCCTATTTAGTGAATGGTCACTGTAATTTGATAAAATTGGAGTCACTGAAGCAGTTCTCAGACATTGGAGAAAACTGCCGAATTGCAGCGAGTAAAATATTGAATTTAAGGATCATTGCACCACATTACTCTGGGGTTTTGGAATTTTATTTATATATACTTATTTAGGGCACGATCACCTGGTGTGAGCTATCCCTAGCGTTGACATTTTTTGCGTCAGCGCCAGGTTAATTCAGGCTAGCGCCAGAAAATAGATTGTTTGCATCCCACTCGACAATTGGGAAAATCACTTAATGCGTCTGTTTCGTTTGTGCATTAAATCCAACATTAAATTATTGAATTAATGTGCAATAATTAAGGCCCTAAGTTGCAACAATAATATTTATTATTCATTTGGGTATTCTGGACCATGTGATGTATGGGTTGTTAGACTGTGTAAGAATATATGGTGTGTGTGTGTGTGTATTGTGAGGTATCGACTGTTGTTGGTTGTGAATGATGCATTGCTTTTCTTCTGCCTTTCCTACTTCCGGTTATGCTCTGAGATGATTTTTCACTTCCTGTTGTAGGTTGGGGGGAATGTTCTGTGAGTTGTTAAATGGCGGCTGAAGCAGAGCAGTGTTGTGAGGCAACTCTGTGCGGGAACTATTCTACACTGATAAATAAACTACAACTTGCTTATACGGAAGTAACTGGTTTTATACAACTCAACCAATTAAGTTAGAATATAAACACAGTTGTGGGAAAACATCACAGTGCCGATGAGGATGGGACAACAGAGACTGAACAACACAGGGGAGGCAGAGCTGGGCATTTTACAATTAGACACTACAGCACAGAGTAAAGTACCAGGGAAAAAGACCTTTAAAACCGGACCAACCACATTACAAATGTTATCGCTGTGGAGCTACAACACATGAGGCAACTGAATGCAGATTCAAGGATGCCCGGTGTCATGCGTGTGGGAAAATGGGCCACATACAAAGAGTCTGCAGATCCACAAGAGAGGGGGGCAGAATTTGTATGAGACAAAGCAAAAGATGCCTACAGAGTGCAAATTCAGGAGTCTGAGGATTCAAATTTAAGAATATATAAGCTGGGCAGTAATTTGGCTGCATTAACTGTTCAGGTTGTTGTTAATGACAAGGAACTCACTATGGATTTGGATACAGGTGCAGCTGTATCTGTGATTTCTTGGAGAGACTGGAAACGCCTTAACATTTGTAGGCCAATACTTCAGACACCAGTGCGACTGCAAACATATATTCTAATGAGCTGTTAAAACCACTGGATGTGCGACTGTCACCGTTACAGTGAATAGGAGAAAGATCGATCTACTTCTATATGTTTTGCAGAATGTTTGGCTCCACTGTTTGGCAGGGAATGAATAAAGGCTCCTGGGATGCCTGAAATTCATAATTATCTATGTCATGTGTTGTATGAAAACCAGACAAGACTTGACTGGATTAAGGAGTTACAAGAGAAATATGCGCCCGTGTTTGATGGCCAATTGGGGAAGGTAAAGGGACAACAAGTTTCCTTGGAATTGAAGGAAGGAGCAACACCGAGATTTTTTTAAAGCAAGAAGTGTGCCATTTTCTGTAAGAGCAGGAGTGGAAGCGGAGTTAGAGATTGGAGAAGCTGAATATCTCCCGAGTTCACAACCGTGAGTGGGCATCGCCCATTGGTCCAGTGAGGAAAAGTAGTGGCGAAATACATATTTGTGGGGATTTCCGCATGGCTCTTAACGACGTGGGGCGTACCATGCCGTCCTGCATCGCGCGGGTTTTACCGCCGCAGGACAGCATAGTACGCCCCGCAGCGTTTCGTTCCTCTGCGCGCTGAAAAATGGCCCGCATCCCTTCCCACAATGCTGATCGCCGGCTGGGGGTCTGCCTGACAACGGGGAAGACCCTCCCAGCCGGTGATCGGCATTGTGGGAAGGGAGGTGGGCCGTTTCCCTCGTGGAAACTACCAGGCAGCCAATCCAGCACTTGGAGCTGACGTTGCAGCGGTGACAAGCTGTCACCTCTGCAACTGTCAGAATGTCTCAGCCAATGATTGTTGCATTGGCTGAGACATTGTCTCTCCCCTTTTCTCCTTTCCTCATTTCAGAGATCAAGAGAGCAGAGCAGACAGGGAAAAAAAATTACATCCAAAACCCCCTGGCACTGTATCCACTGGTGTATTTTGGCCTAGGCCAACAAGGCCCAGGCCTAGGGCGGCACTTTCCAGGGGGCGGCGGCCCGCTGGGTGGCCCCACCCCAAAAAAATTTTTTTTTTTTTTTTTTTTCAAATTTTGCAAACTATTTTACCAGGAAGGAAACATTGAGATGTCACTAATTTTCAAGTATGTCCTGGGTAGGCAAGGCCTAGGCTTTCACTTTCCAGGGGGCAACAAAAAACCTCACCACTAATTGGGTTACTCACAGAGCACCGAAATGACGCCAACATTTTGGTGTTCTGTAGTTCCCTGCACTTCGGGGAATAAAATTTCCCAACCCTGCAGTGAATTCACCATTCACCGCCGGGTCCCCAAAGTGCATGGAGTCGGCCGCTGTATGCTGCCACCGCAAACCCATGGCCTGCTGTTTTAAAAAGAACTACTGAACGAAAATGTCTGGACTTTACATATAAGATCCTATGATTGATAATAAAAAGTTCTGTTACAGAAAAAGGAGAACCGCTATTAAAAGAAAGGGGGGGAATTTAGCCCAAAAAATTCTGAAAAATCACTAAAAGGTACAAAAAAAAATCAATAAATAAATAAAGACTTTTTACTGCAGATTAAAATAATAAATGGTTTATTAGATATTGGATAAAAAACGGGAATATTTTTAACATTGAAACCTATGGGGTTCGCCTGAATAAACCTGCTGATTGAAACCACCGAACATCAGGACATTTCACTGACCTTTCTCTGCTGTTTGGTGTTCTCTGAATAGATTAACCATTACTTCTCTATGGGGATTTGCACTGCCTTCAAACAGCACTGTACTTGCTGGCAGTTCGCCAAACTTGTGTGTGAGCATATCACCAGAGCAGTGGTGTACTTAGAGGAGTGGCGGAGGGCGGGCCGCCCCAGGTACCAGTGATTATTGGGGTGTCATTAGGGGGTACTAGGAGGTGCCACTGTCACTATGTGTCAGCTTTGAGCTGTGCTCTCAAACAACGAGCAGCGGAGCATGACGTTTGCATACGGAATAAAATCGAATAGAATAAAAATCCCCCTCTCCTCCCTCCATAGCTCCTCCCCTGCCTCGCAGCAGCTCTAGGAGAGGGGAGGGGGATGTGATTTGTGTCCAGAGAGAGAAGATGACAGTAAACGGCAGGTAAGGGGGGGGGGTTTCAGCAGAATATGAAGCCCTGTCTGCTTACTGTTGTTTAAAGTGGACCTTTCCTTAACCAGCACTGCAGTGATAGAAATTTGTCATTGAGCTGCCTGGCTCCTGGTGAGGCTGCTTGCGTGCAGGTCACACTTGGTCCGGCCAGTCAGGTGGTACTGAGTCTCAGTACCACCTGACTGGCTGAACCACGTGACACGCATGCACGCAGCTGCCCGCCCTTTCGTTAACATGGACTGTCACTCTATTCTGGACTGAACACCCACCGGGAAGGGAATCAAAGCCACGGTGCACCCTCTGGCAGTGGCACCCCACTGCTGACAAGATGGCTCCACGCACAGGCACAGCCGTGATCCTAACGTGGCCTGGAGGGACCTCCTGCTGAGTCTGTACACAGTCCCTGCTGACTCTGCACACAGCCCTACCGCGGACATAGGCCGGTAAATGTAGAATAAATAATTGCTGTGTGCTCATATACACTCGGTTTGCTGGGAGTTTTACTGCAGTGGATTCTGATGCACTCATACACACCACACATTGCATTGCTGGGAGTTTTATTGCAGTGGATTCTGATGCACTCATACACACCGCACATTGCATTGCTGTGAGTTTTATTGCTGTGAATTCTGATGCACTCATACACACCGCACATTGCATTGCTGGGTGTTTTATTGCTGTGGATTCTGTGATACACACTGCATATTACTGTGAGTTTTATTGCTGTGCAGTTCTGTGATATGCTCATACACACTGCACATTTCTGTGGGTTTTATTGCTTTGCAGCTCTGATATGCTCATACACAGTGCCCATTTCTGTGGGTTTTATTGCTATGCAGCTCTGTGATACGCTCATATGTAGTGCACGTTTCTGTGGATTTTATTGTTCCACCAATTAGAGCGGCTGTGATCCCGTTTACTTGACATGCGTGGCTGTTCTTTGTAAAAATACTTGAATTTAAACATTTCATAATTTTCTTTATCTCAATAGATACATTTGAAATGGTATACAAAATATACAAGTAGGCACTTGGTATCCACTTTTAATATAAAGAGAGGAAAAGGCGGAGCTCTAAGAGGAAAAGGTGGAGCTTAAAGAGGAAGGGTGGGGATTAACCAGGAAGAGGTGTGCCCTTGACAGGAAGGGGTGCGTCAAATTTAAATTAGGGGTGCACGAGTTTAGTCAGGCCTAGGGCAGCACAAAACCTAAATACACTACTGACTGTATCCCTGATTGGCAGTGTACCCCTGATTGGCATAGAACCCCCTGACAGGCATCGTGAGAGCTGTGAATTTTTTTTTTAAATAATACTCCTTGCCAGTGTACCCCTGATTGGCAGTGTACCACTGATTGGCATAGAACTCCCTGGCAGGCATCGTGAGAGCTGTGAAAAACAAATCTATATTTTTTCTAAATAAAACCTCTTGGCAGTGTACCCCTGATTGGCAGTGTACTACTGATTGGCATAGAACCCCCTGGCAGGCATCGTGAGAGCTGTGATAAACAAATATATATTTTTTTAAATAAAACCCCCTGGCAGTGTACTCAGTGGCAGTGTACCACTGATTGGCAGTGTACCCCCTGGCAGGCATCGTGAGAGCTGTGAAAACAAATAAAAATGTTTTGAAATAAAAAAAAACTGGCAGTGTACTCCCTCGCAGTGTACCCCTGATTGGCAGTGTACCACTGATTGGCAGTATACTCCCTGGCAGTGTATCCCTGATTGGCAGTGTACCCCCTGATTGGCATAGAACCCCCTGGCAGGCATCGTGAGAGCTGTGAAAATCAAATAAAAATGTTTTGAAATAAAAACCCCTGGGAGTGTACCCCTGATTGGCAGTGTACCCCCTGATTGGCAAAGGACACCCCTGGCATTTCTGACTACCCGCATTGGCATATGACCCCTCCTGGGAATAGTCTGACCTTATCTAGAAAAAGATAGAAGTACCGGCCACTACAAGGACTGGGAGGGCTTAGTTTAGGTGTTCTAGTATTTTAGCATTGTACTCGACCCCATCAGTTCCCCGACCTCCCATTTAATTAGTTATAACAAGATCCCCATAAAAATGTCCTCCCACTTTTATTCCCCAGAAGAGGCATTTGAGATCCTGGCCACCTCTGAGTGACGCTCTCGCCGACAGTGACACCCTCACAGCCTCTGATACAGAGCCCCTTAGTGATGGTGACCCCCCCCCCCACCATCTACGGGGAGGCGCGAAAGCAATTGGGTACCCCCAAATATGGCTGCCCCAGAAATACCCCCATTTATAGCGACTCCTGGCATCACAGTAAGGGTAGAGGACTGTGAGCTTTTTCAATCTCTTCATGTCTGACGACGTATTCGAGATGGTGGTTGAGCAAACCAACCTGTTTGCCAACCAGTATCTTGATGCGCATCCGGATTCACATCGCCACAGGTGTAACAAGTGGCACCCAATGGATGTCATAGAGTTGAAAAATTTTTGGGCTCTAACCCTCGTAATGGGAATAGTAAAGAAGCCAAGTATCCGGTCTTACTGGCACAAAAACCCCATCCTGGCTACACGACTATTCCCAAGGGTTATGAAGAGGGAGAGGTACGAAAATCTCATGCGATTCCTCCATTTTAACAATAACGCACTGTGCCCACGAAGAAACGACCCAATGCATGACCGCCTCTATAAAATTCGGCCCCTTATCAGACCTATGTCTGCCGAATTCACAGATAATTATGTTCCTGACCAAAATATAGCTGTAGACAAGTCCCTTATGAAATTTAAAGGTAGACTGCTCTTCAAGCAGTACATCCCAAGTAAGCGATCCCGGTATGGCGTCAAATTTTATAAATTGTGTGAGTCCAACAGGCTACACATGGGCGTTTAGGATATACGAAGGGAAAGATGGCCACCTTGACCCCCCCCCCCAAGATGCCCCGATTCTATTGGCACCAATGGAAAAATTGTGTGGGATCTGGTCTATCCCTGTTCAACAAGGGCTATCATTTATGGGTCGATAACTATTTTAAAAATTACGTCACAACAATTTGAAAAACACAATATGCTTAAAATAAAACAATATATATCTCAATAAACCACTTGGCAGCTCAAAAGAGAACCGGCAAATGGCACTGGAGGAGTGGCTACAGAAAAATTAATCTTTATTAGAACGAATATAGACACTCTCAGATGCAAGGAAAAATCAATTAAAAAACATAAATATGACAGCAGACAAAGCAGGGTGTACTGGAATTGACGCCAGTGTATAATGGCTGTGCATAAAGGGGTGTGGAAAGAGGATTGCAATCAATGTATTAGGCACCATAATAGAATTCCATAATTGCACAAAGGGATTAGCATCAAAAAGCAAACCATAAATCACCTTCACAATCAGCACGCCAACACTGACCCTTAGCTAGTCGAGCTCATGCTCAAGATTTCTGTCCTCACCCTGCAAATGCTAGACACACAACAAATCACGGCTTAAAATCAAAGTTGATACATCAGCTCAACATATGTTTCGCCAACTGAACATTGGCTTCATCTGGAGCAAAAAAATAGTTAGTAATGTTGTATGTACCTCCCTCTTTTTATTCCCTATCTGGTCTGGAATCAACCAATCCGTGGTATAAGAAAAATCACATGTGTCTCCAAGCAGTAAAGCTGGTTGATTAGGTCCATGTGACTAAGAAGGACCTATAGTATGAATGAAAGGTCACATGAACAGCCAGATCCTATCTGCTGGGGGAAGGTCACATGGTGCACCAGTGGAATATTCCCTATTTGGTCTGGAATCAATCAATCAATGGTGTAAAAAATGGGTCGATAACTATTTTGAAAATTACGTCACAACAATTTGAAAAACACAATATGCTTAAAATAAAACAACACTAACATTATATATTTTCATGTGTTTATTGAACATAACACGTAAACCTTCACAGTGCAGGGTGGAAAAAGTATGTGAACCTTTGGACTTAACTGGTTGACCCTCCTTTGGCAGCAATAACCGCAACCCAACGTTTCCTGTAGTTGCAGATCAGACCTGCACAACGATCTGGAGTAATTTTGGACCACTCCTCTTCACAAAACTGTTTCAGTGTAGCAATATTCTTGGGATGTCTGTCAATCGCTCTCTTAAGGTCATGCCACAGCATTTCAATTGGATTGAGGTCAGGACTCTGACTGGGCCACTCCAGAAGGCATATTTTGTTTTGTTGAAGCCATTCTTTTGTTGAATTACTTGTATGCTTTGGGTCATTGTCCTGTTGCATCACCCATCCTCTGCGGAGCTTCAGTTGGCAGACAGATGGTCTTATGTTTTCCTGCAAAATGTCTTGATAAACTCTGGAATTCATTTTTCCATCAATGCCTACAATCCGTCCAGGCCCTGAGGCAGCAAAGCCGCCCCAAACCATGATGCTCCCTCCGTCATGTTTTACAGTGGGGATGAGGTTTTGATGTTGGTGTGCAGTGCCTTTTTTTCTCCACACATAGTGTTGTGTGTTTTTTCCAAACAACTCAATTTTGGTTTCATCTGTCCACAGAATATTTTGCCAGTAGTGCTGTGGAACATCCAGGTGCTCTTTTGCAAACTTCAAACGTGCTGCAATATTCTTTTTGGACAGCAATGGCTTCCTCCGTGGTGTCCTCCCATGTACTCCATTCTTGTTTAATGTTTTCCTGATTGTAGATGTGTCAACAAAAATGTTAGTATGTGCCAGAGATTTCTGTAAGTCTTCAGCTGTCACTAGGACTAGGATTTTTCTTTACCTCATTAAGCATTCTGCGCTGTGCTCTTGCAGTCATCTTTACAGGACGACCACGCCTAGGGAGAGTAGCAACAGTGCTGAACTTTCTCCATTTGTTGGTGCTGTATAAGTACTTGTAACTGTAACTTTGTATTTTTGTAACAATTCAATGTTCTTGAACCCAGGACATACTTGAAAACGAGAGAAATCTCAATGTATCCTTCCTGGTAAAATCCTTTATAAATAAATAAATAAATAAATAAATTTGTAGGCAGTCTGTTTTACCGTGGACACATGAACAACATAAAGGCTTTTGGAGATACTTTTGTAACCCTTTCCAGCTTCATGCAAGTCAACAATTCTTGATCGTAGGCATTCTGAGAGCTCTTTTCTGCGAGGCATGGTTCGCATCAGGCAGTGCTTCTTGAAACCAGTAAACCCAAAACTGGTGTGTGTTTTTAAAGGGCAGGACAGCTTTCAGCAACACATCCAATAATATCACACTGATTAGACTCAAGGTTGGCTCACTCCTGGCTCCAATTAGCTCTTGGAGAAGTCATTAGGCTAGGGGTTCACATACGTTTTCCACCCTGCACTGTGAATGATTACATGTTATGTTCAATAAACACATGAAAATATATAATGTTTGTGTTGTATTATTTTAAGCAGACTGTGTTTTTCAAATTGTTGTGACTTAGAAGATCAGAGCACATTTTATGACCAATTCATGCAAAACTCCACGTAATCCCAAAGGGTTCACATACTTTTTCTTGCAACAGTAGATAAAGGTAGTACGCAACAATACAAGAATAAATAATTATCTCAATAATTAATTCTTATGCTTAAACGATTGAGCAGTCTTCATCTTTTACATGCAACCGAGGGAATCGGGCATAGGAGACCTCTTTTTAGAAACTGCTGCACATGCGTAGGGATGAGCTGTTAGGTTCGATCTGTTCGGAGTTCAATTCGAACATCGGCTGTTTGTCGAACTCCGAACATTTCTGCTTGTTCACCCACAATGGACCACAATGCACTTTTCCACTGGCCTGAAGCTTGTAATTGGCTACAGCCTTGCACCTGACCAGAGGTCAGGTGCAAGACTATGCCAATCACGGCTCAATCATGGGCTCAGAGCTAAGTCCCGCAGCACACTATATAAGGCATCCCTCGCAGTCCCAGCGTGTGGTTTTTGAGAGGAGATTGTTCGGTTAGTGTGTTCTCACTGCCACCAGCTATTGTGGGGTTCTCATTTCTACAAAATAACTGGGAATTGTTGTAATCTGTGTGTTCTCACTCACTGCCAGCAGCTATTGGGGGGGGGGGGTCTCACTTCTAGCAGATATCTGGGAATTGTAATCGGTGTCTTGTCACTGCCACCCATCAGGGGGTCTCACTGATTTATAGGTGGTTTTATGGTAATTTTAATCGGTCTTGTCACTGGCTGCCAGCTATCAGGGTGTCTCACTAAGTTATGCCAGAGTTATGGAAATCTTTAATCTAGATAACACAGTTGAATCAGAGTTCGGTATATCTTTTTAAGGGGTGGAAGTTACTCCAGTGGCGCAAAAAGGGGAGGTATTAGCATAGAAACTGCGTGTAATGTAAAAAAGCAGTTTAAAAACAACTGTAGGAGCACAGTCTCAGAGCAGACCAATGATAAAGTGCTATCTTAAGTGTACACTAGAAAAAGTGCAAATGCAATCAGAAGTGCATATACTGCAAATGGCATCTAAAAACGTTGTGCACATTAATGGCGTACTGTGAAAAGTGCATTAATCTTAAACAGAACAAATTCCGTAATAAGAACAGTTCATAAAAGCACATAAAAGGCGTAAAAAAACAGCAGCACACGCTTATGTGCAAAGGTGCAAAGATAAAGTGCAATTATAATGCCACAAAAAAAGAGGAATAAAAAATAGTCCAAAGGTAGTGCAAAAATCTAGTAAACAGTCTTATTGGTGAATGGATAAAAGGAGGGCTTATCTAAAATGTGTGGGCCTCTCACTTATACCGTCCAATACGGAGATCCTCAAAATAGGGAAGAAAAGGGTCTTGTTCTTGTTGTCCTAGTGGATTCTGTGTTCTAGTGGGTTCCACGTTCTCGTAGTGCGGGGAAGGGAAAAAGGAAAAAAGAAAATAGTGCAATATTGTCTAGATATGTTAATCGTGGACAAATATAAGAAAAGTGCACACTTACACTTTCCAGAGCCTATGTATTCCAGGCTCTGGTTCGAAATGCACTGGGCCAAGTATAGAGTGGCCTCTGCCCTTCTTTTGAAGTTGTTATTCACCTCGGATATAAAGGAACAGAGTATTCATAGCGCAACTTGAATGGTGGCTAGATACATTAGTAAAGATAGAGTTGGTCTCACTCACCGATGGTGGAGCCTTGTTCCAGGCTCAACTTAATGGCAGATAGTGCTCCTTTGCTCGGTGGGCACCGACACCTCTTTAGCTGCACCTCTTTGGCGGTCTTCTACCGGCTCAGAAGGGTGGATGGAGTAAATGGACCGTAAAAAAACGGCAACAGAACCACGGATTGATAAGTTAAAAACGTGGTTTATTGAAAAATCGAAAATAACAATGGGGAGGAAGGGAAAAAAGGGGAAAAATGATGGAGGATACGCGTTTCGGCAGCTCACGTGCCTTCATCAGTCCATAATCAAGGAAAAAAGGGGCAATCAGAGGTATTCCACAGGTCTCCCTTTATAAGGATCAGGGGCTGACTGGCAACTTTCAGCCCGGGGGACAAGTACCAGCCAGAGGCCCGCCATAGTGCAGCAACTCGGGCCCTTATTTAAATAAAAACATACACGGGAAGCAAATTAAGTAATAAATAACATTTTATTACTGGTTAAAATAATTATAGAAGGCTTTTAATATATATATATTACACACACAAACATAATTTAGCCCAAATACAGAAAACAATGTTTTTAGTTTTGCGCTGTTGCACAGAAGGTCCCTGCAGCACACGTGAGAAGCTGCCAATCACTTTTCAGGTTTAAAAAAAGACACTGTACATTACTGCATGGATGTGCGGTGAGGTCAGCGGCTGGTGAGGTCAGCGGCGCCGGCTGGTGAGGTCAGTGTGGTGAGGTCAGCGGCTGGTGAGGCCAGCGGCTGGTGAGGTCAGTGTGGTGAGGTCAGCGGCTGGTGAGGTCAGCGGCTGGTGAGGTCAGTGTGGTGAGGTCAGCGGCTGGTGAGGTCAGTGTGGTGAGGTCAGTGTGGTGAGGTCAGCGGCTGGTGAGGTCAGCGGCTGGTGAGGTCAGCGGCTGGTGAGGTCAGTGTGATGAGGTCAGCGGCTGGTGAGGTCAGTGTGGTGAGGTCAGCGGCTGGTGAGGTCAGTGTGGTGAGGTAAGCGGCTGGTGAGGTCAGCGGCTGGTGAGGCAACATGTATACGTGAAATCAGTAAAACATGTCTGTTTTTGTATACTGGATTTTGTGTCCTTCTAATAAAACGTGCTATGTAACAATAGGATATTAAATAAAATCTTGTTTTCTGTATTGTTTGCAGAAAAAAAAAACAGATTGCTCTTCCAGATGCTGCTGTGTGTCAATGGGAGCAGTGCTCATTCACAGCAGGGCTGCTGGATGCTGTGTGTTTACAAAGCTGGGGGGTGGGGGGGTCTCAGCCTGGGTAATCACACTCACAGTGCTGTGCACAGTGTGTGACATGGAGTGAACTCAGGCCTGTCCCATCTCACAGGGACAATGAAAAAGTTTGAGTCAGAGCCGGGTTGAAGCAGGGGGCAGCAGCAGGACCAGACACCCAGGAGGAAGGAGCCAGGAATAGTGCTGGCAATGAGCGCACAGGAGCCGGGGAGACACAGCACAACTGTGTGTGTGGAGCAGCAGGGCTGAGAGGAGTGAGGCTGCGGGCTGAGAGGGGTAATATTATCGCAGGAGCAGATTCCAGGGGATTTGTGTGTGTGAGGAAGCGCCTGGAGCAGCAACTTCTTAACCCCCAGTGAAGTCCTACACACGTCACACAGAGGGCCTCCCTTTAATTTATTCACCCCCACAGCAGCAGCAGCAGCAGGCCAGATCGCCACCACTCACCTCACCGTCTTGAAGACTCTCTGGGCTGGCCCCGGCCGGGTCTCTGTGTCCTGGGTGGGTGGATGGGTGGGTGTCTGGCTTCCCCACTGTCTGCCTCCCTCGGCCCCTCCTCGCACTGGCAGGCTGGCTAGTGACATCTGCACTCGGCAAATGCTCCCACCTTCTGACGTCTCCCTCGGCTGCGCCCTCCTCTGCAGCGTGTGCACGGCACGCTTTGCATCACGTGGGGGGCCGGCCCAGCACTAACGCAGCTGCGCATAGGAGTCTATGGCCGTTTGTAAAAAAAACAACACAGCTCGGTCGGAACTCGGCCGGGGGGACGCTGGTCCCCCTGCCCCCCGGCCCAGTCCGCCCCTGATAAGGATGCAATGGGTTTTCAATTAGGGTGAGTCCAGTCTTTTACTTCCGGGTTCAAAGGTAACCTAATCTCATAGTGAGTATATCCATTAAATTCTGATCGTAAGTAACAGTGCATAAAATAAATTCGTATTTATAATTTTCGTATTTTTTAATCGTTCGTTCGGTTGTTTTAATCGTTCGTACGTGCAGATCTGTTTTCGTAAGTCAGAAATACTTCCGGGTTCGTAGGTCTCCCGTTCTCCGGGTTAAATTAAGAATATGGCGTTGCGTTCCAGCGTATAGCGCTTGCGTTCCAACTATATAATACGCTAAACGTGAAAAATTCGGTATCTCGAATGAGTAAAAATACGAAAGTTGTGCGGTTAAAGATACGATAACTATACGATAGGATAGATGAACGAAAATAGAACGAAAAGAAAGGATATTTAAATAAGAAAAAACATGGAAATAGGAAAAAATATGGGGTTGTGTTCCAATATCTGACACTTGAGTTCCATCTACCATTATGACAGCTGACGTGCAAAATTCAAATTAGGCTTCAAGTTGCCAATATCGTAAAAACTTGCCAATACCATAAAACTTGTCACTTATTATAAATGTTTAAGAGAACGATATGAATGATAATGTAATATATAAGAATGTATTAAAATGTTAATAAAATGTTAATAAAAAGGTTATTGAGGGCATACTTAAGAGGAAATATAAAATGTAAAAATACATATGAAATATGTATAAAACGTATAAAAACACAATGTATGTACTAAAAGGAGGGCATTAATATGGATATATCTATAAAAGAACTAATGTAAAAGAAGTATAAAAGTATATAAAAAGACAGATGTGTAAAATCGGTGTTGTAGGGAGGAAATGGTGGTGGAAAAACTAGCCAAGGAAATGACACAGCTCAAAGTCGGCATTTAAGCCTTGTGGATGTAGTGAGCCTAAATTAAAAATCCAACTCATTTCCTCTTTCCCGATCAGTTTGTCGAAATCACCACCTCGCCATGGCGC
This sequence comes from Leptobrachium leishanense, assembly GCA_009667805.1. Lineage (NCBI taxonomy): Eukaryota > Metazoa > Chordata > Amphibia > Anura > Megophryidae > Leptobrachium > Leptobrachium leishanense. The sequence continues at coordinate 118,948,863 of CM019068.1, forward strand.
TACAACTTTTTTTATTCCGATGAAGATCAACCCAGCTGGATTCATGGCGTGTTTGAGTTTAAAGTGTAACGGGACACTGTGATTGTCATTTCCATTCCTAATGTTCCGGACGTGTTCCTGTAACCGTATGTTTAGGGGTCTGGTAGTCCTACCCACATATTTCAGACCACAGGGACATATAAGCAAATATATAACATTCTTCGTAAAACAGGTAATTGTGTCTCTGATTTTAATTGTTCCGGTGGTTCCATCAATTTGTGTGATTATCTGTTTTGGACTTCTTGTATTCCGACAATTAAGACAATTCCCGCATTGATGAAAACCTTTCTTGATGTTGTGGAAATGGGATGTTGGCTTTGGTCTTCTAGTGTGTTTTTGGGCCAATGTCATTTTGAGATTATTGGCTCCTCTGCTTATCATCCTGGGGTTGTCGGGCAGTATGTCTTTTAATTGTGGGTCCTTTCTTAGGATCGGCCAGTATTTTCTTACCACTTTCCTAATTTGTTTGTTTTGCGCACTGTATGGAAAAATAAATGGTACATCTGTAGCGTACCCTATTTTGGTTTTCTGGTTCTTCTGGAGTAGAGTCGCGCGTTCTACGTTTTTCACCTCTAATCTACTGGTTTCGAGTCTGTCCGGATCATATCCTTTATCTACGAAATCTTTCTTCATTTTTTTGGAATGTGTTTCGTATGTAGCCACGTCCGTACAATTTCTTCTGATTCGTAGAAATTGTCCTTTAGGGATTCCTTCCAGCCACTGCGGTAAATGGCAACTGGTTGTTTCAATGTAACTGTTGACATCTACTTTCTTGAAGAAAGTTTCAGTCTTGATCATAATGTCTTGGATGAAAATGTTTAGATCCAGAAAGTTTATTCGCTCTTTACTCCAGGTGGTGGTAAGTTTGATTCCTCTATTATTCTGATCTAATATTTGTAAAAAATGTTGTTGTGTGTCTGTTCCGCCCATCCAAATAAAAAAGATATCATCGATATAACGTTTGTAACATATCAGATTATCTTGATATGTTGTTAGAAACGATGTCTCCCAAAGTGCCATGAATAGGTTAGCGTAAGATGGGGCAAACTTAGTCCCCATCGTAGTTCCGTTGAGTTGTAGGTAAAAATTTTCTTGGAAATAAAAAAAGTTATTTTCTAAAATCAAACGTATGCCCTCAAGTATAAAAACGATCTGTTCAGGTTCTAATGTATCGTTCTTTTTCAGAAAGTGTTCGGTTGCTTCGATACCCAGTTGGTGTGGTATAATCGTATAAAGTGATTGAACATCACTTGTTACTAAAAGTAGATCATTATCCCACTGGATGTCTGTCAATATGTTCAGAAGAGCCGTTGTATCTTTCAAGTGGGTTTAAGGTATTGGTGACGAAGGGTTGGAGTATATGATCAATATACTCTGATAGTCTGCTTGAAATTGATCCTACTCCAGAGACGATAGGTCTCCCTGGAGGTTTATTAATGTCCTTATGGATTTTTGGTAGGAAACAAAACACTGGTGTTCTCGGGTGTTTAATTTTTAAGTATTGATATTCTTGATTGTTCAGGATGCCTAAAGCATATCCTTCATCAAAAAAGTAATCAAATTTTTGCTGGATCTCATTTGTCGGGTTCTTCGTAAGCTTTTTGTATGTCATCTCGTCACCCAATATTCTGGTAGCTTCTTCTTTATAGTAAATTGCAGACATAATTACTGTGCCGCCACCCTTGTCAGCTGGTTTTATTTCGATTTCATTGTTAGATGTAAGTTCTTTTAAAGCTGTTTTTTCTTTGTTGGTCAGGTTGTTAGACTTAGTTGGCATCTTAATTTTACTAATGTCATTCAACACCATTTGTTCAAAAGTGTTCATTTCTTGAGAAATGAGTGACTTTGGAAAGAACTTGGATTTGTCTTTGAGGTTAATGTGTTGATACACCTGGATACTGTTTGGTCTCTCAATTGGATTCTTCAAAAAATATTTTTTCAAGCAGAGGTTTTTCTTAAACTTCTGTAGATCAATATAAACTTCGAATTTATTCATATTAATGGTAGGGGCGAATTTCATGCCTTTTTTTCAACAGCGTTCTTTGGGCGTCTGTGAGTGGAATCTCTGTCAAGTTATAAATCCCTCCTTCCTGCTTATCTTCTCCTTTCTCCCTCTTTCTTCCTCTAGTCCTCCCTGCTCTGCATCCTCTTCCTGGTATGGTCTTTTCCCTGGTGACCACCCTCTTCTCATTGTTACGAGGCTCCTGTCCTTTTGCGGGTGGTTCCCATGAAAATCCGTCTGCGGAGATTGTGGTGTTAGTGTGTGTTCTCACTGCCAGTCTGCCACCAGCTATTGGGGGGGGGGTCTAATTTCTACAAAATATCTGGGAATTGTTCTAATCTGTGTCTTGTCACTGCCACCCATCAGGAGGTCTCACTGATTTTATAGGAGGTTTCTGGGAATTGTAATCTGTCTTGTCACTGGCTGCCAGCTATCAGGGTGTCTCACTAAATTATGCCAGAGTTATGGAAATCTTTAATCTAGATAACACAGTTGAATCAGAGTTCGGTATATCTTTAATCTATATATCACTCACCATGTCAGAAAGACCAAAAAGGACAGGCAGATGCTCCCAGGCACAAACAAGAGGGCAAGCAGCCTCTGTGTCGGGAGGCTGTGCCTCTGGTCATGGTGGACGTGGTGCATGCTGTGCAGGGGCATGCTTGTCCTTTCTAAATGGTGCTGGCCGTCTTAAGCAGCAGCAACATACAGAGGATTTAGTGGATTAGCTAACCAGTCCATCCTCAACCTCCGAGTCCTCTGCCAGCCAGGCTTGTAGTGGTTTACAGTCCACCTCAGCTGCCAAAGCATCGAATGCAGCCTCCATGTCCACAGCTACTCCTGCCGTAGCCTCACTATCACACACGGAGGAGTCAGCTGAATTGTTTGACTACAGTGACAGTGACATGCTGCTTGAGGATGCGCAGCAACTACAGTGCTCTGATTCAATTTCTGAGGTTGAGGAAGGGAGTATAATCAACCTAGAGGAAGGGGGTGCCATTGACACACAAATAACTGCCACTCATGTTGCCCCAGCAGCTGCAGCATACTGCCAAGTTGGCTCCAGTGATGAGGAGATAGGGGGTGATGACAATGATGATGAGGTCACTGACTCCACCTGGGTGCCTGATCGAACAGAGGAGTCAAGTGAGGAGGAGGAGGAGGCACAACAAACGCGAGGCACAACGTCCTCTATGAGCAACTGTAGCCAGTCCAAGGCATCAGAAGTCACAGCTGCTCAGGTGCAGAGCTCTGTTGTCTCGCATCACACGTCTAGGATCTCTGCTGTCTGGGAGTTCTTTAAGAAATGTGCAGCAGACCGCACCGTTGCTATTTGTAATCTATGTCAGATGAGGATCAAGCGTGGGAAAGACACCCCACGCTTGGGTACCACGTGCTTGAGGCGACATATGACCACCTGCCACGCATCCCGTTGGCACAATACTTTGCATAGGTCCTCCTCATCTGTCTCTACCCCACTATATGTCCTGCCATGTCATTGCCTACAACCTCCACTGACAGGGATGATGCCACAGTAATGGGTGTACCAGGTCATTCCTCAAAATGTGACAGCATCCCATCAGCTGAAGATTTACGCAGTCAGATTACGTTTCCCCAGCTGCTGCAGCGTAAGAAAAAATATAGTCCCAACCATCCCCAAGCACAGCGTCTAAATGCCAGTTTAGCAAAATTTCTTGGATTACAGCTGCTGCCTTTCCAGCTGGTGGACTCGGCTTCCTTCCGTGAATTTGCTGAATGTGCTGTACCACAGTGGCAGGTTCCAAAACGCTATTTCTTTTCACAGAAGGCCATTCCAGCACGTGGAACACAATGTTATGGAGTCATTGGGAAAGGCAGTCAGCAGCAAGGTACACTTGATTTTAGACACGTGGTCCAGCAAGCATGGACAGGGCCATTACATTTCCTTCATGGCACACTGGGTAACTCTGATTGCAGCTGGTAGGGATCCAAGACGGAGCACTGTGCTGGAACTTGTTCATCCACCACGCCTCCAGAAAGCTGCTAAGGCTAGGGTCAGACTAGCGCAGTTTTAACGTGCGTTTAGCCGCACGAAATCACGGCCGTACTAGCAGCAAATGACGTCCAATGCCGGGGAACATACGACGAACGGCCGCACGAAAGTTCGTCCGCGCAACGCAAGTGGCCAACGAACGCATTTTTTCGAGAACGTCAAACCGCTACTACTGACGTACAGAGTGCGCTGCGGCCGCATAGCGGCCTGTGTGTGTGATTAGGAGAAGTCAGACGCTGCTAATGTCCGGCTAACATAACGTCCAGACGCAAAAAGTGTTTTATTGATGATCCGTACAAAATCACGGACGACAAGGCGCATCGTATGACCGCTATCGCGTATTCAGGGAAAAAATACGTACGTTCGTTCGACCGCACTTTTTCACGGACAACGTGAAAAATGCGTTCGTCTGACCCTAGCCTTATATGAGGTCTGTCTGCTCCACCACCTCTTCTTCCTCCTCCTCCTTCTCTGTCTCTGGCGAAGTGGCAGTTAAACTGATGAGTGGCAGGGGCTACGCAATGGCTCAAGCAAAAACAAATGCCATACTGTGCTTGAGCTGGTTTGTTTAGGGGACCGGAGCCACACCGGGCCAGAATTTCTGTCAGCTCTGCAGGGGCAGGTGCAGAGATGGTTAACACCACACCAGCTTCAGCTGGGAATGGTAGTCTGTGATAATGGCAGCAATATTCTCTCCGCCCTATGCCTGGGTAAGTTGACGCATGTACCATGCCTAGCACACATCCTAAATCTGGTGGTACAGCGTTTCCTAACCAGGTACCCAGGGCTTGCAGAGATTCTCAGCCAGGCCAGAAAAGTCTGCAGCCACTTCAGACGGTCATTCCCAGCAAGTTTTTGCCTGGCAGAAATTCCCCCTTCTCACAAACCGTCTGATCTGTAATATGCCCCCCAGGTGGAACACGACATTAGCAATGCAGCAGCGTCTGCACAAGCAGCAGAGGGCCATCAATGAGTACCTGTGTGAGTATGGCACAAGGACAGGTTCAGGTCAACTTGTTTAACCCCCCGCAGTGGCTGATGATCAAGGATGCATGCACTGTACTGTCACCATTTGAGGAGGCAACGAGGATGGTGAGCAGGGACAGTGTATGCATCAGTGACACAATTCCTTTAGTGTTCCTGCAGGAGCGCACTCTGCGGGGAATTATAGATGTGGCACTAGAGGCAGAGCAGCGGGAGGAAGAGTAGGCCTTCCCTAGCTCTCAAGGCCCCAGTCTTTCCGCAGACAGCATTCCTGCAAGTCCTCAGATCAGACAGGAGGAGGAGGAATATTTAAGTAGTGGGGGCATTGAAGGTGGAGATTCCTCAAGGGAGGGTTTTGTGTGCCCAGAAACACAAGGACTAGTACGTGGCTGGGAGGAGGAAGTGCACGATGGGGTCATCCTCCTCATTGACCAGGAAGACTCGGAAGCTAATGCCACCTCCAACGTATGCTGCATGGGCTCCCTTATCCTGCAAAGCCTGGTAAAGGACCCCAGGTTTCGTGCTATCAAGGAGAGGGATCATTACTGGTTGGCAAGCCTTCTTGATCCACGATACAAGGGTAAAGTTGCAGAGCTCATCCTGCCCGCACAGAGGGCGCACAGGATGAAACAACTTGAGGATGCTCTAAAGCGATACTTGTGTAACACCTTTCCAGGCACTGGTAGGTTACCAAGTGATGACACAGGTGCTTCTGAGGCTGTGGATGATCAGAGGAATAGTGGTGAAGGCCGGGGCCACTTGACTGATGCCTCTTTTTTTAAATATTTTTTTAGCCCACGACGCCCAGGGACGTCAAAATGTAGGCACCCATTGCCAGTGTCTTCACCGTATGGTGCAGGACTACCTAGGGGCAAGGGTAGACCTGGATACCTTTACAGCAGATGATCCACTGGCTTACTGGGTGTTGAGATTGTATCACTGGCCAGAATTTAGCCAATATGCTATGCAGCTACTAGGTTGTCCTTCATCCAGCGTGCTTTCTGAAAGGACGTTCAGTGCCGCTGGAGGTTTTGTCACAGACAAAAGAGTGCGTCTGTCCACCGACTCTGTAGACCGGCTGACATTTATAAAAATTAATCAGTCCTGGATCAGCAGCTATCAATCCCCTGATGCTGACGTAACGGAATAGATCAGGGATCCTTTCTGCATTCACAAAACCTCCACCACTGCCCTCTTCCACAATACCACAGAGGGGTTACTTACGGTGTGAAGGCACTTGCTGCCACCAAAGGCACAATATTTGGGTGCACTGACACTGACGCCTATTCCAGATTCATATTTTAGTATTGGACCGCAGGGTCCAACCCTGCACTCTTCCACAATACCACAGAGGGGTTATGGTGTGACGGCACTGTTTCCGACACTAAAGGCCCAATTTTAGGCACCTATTGTTACTTTCATCCAAAGCCTGCATAAGTTTCACCATAATTTAGCCCGAAAATCACTAAACTTGTTCTGCGTGTCTCAAAATGTATCCTTTTCATACAGACTGTCGCCCCAAGCAGTTTATGAGTAGATGAAAGGAAAACCATTTACGTTCATTTGAAATGTCTTTTTTTTTTTAAATGTTTCTATACATCCGACAAATCCGCCAGTTTTCGGGCAGGTTATGGGGACCTCCTAGTCACGATATTTGAAGGAATTTTCTGTTTTTATTCTTAACCTTTATTTCATGGAAAACTCACTGTTCCTTTAAAAAAATTTTTTTTAACTTTTTGTCCTTGTTTCCTGTCCCCCAGGGCACTACCCGGACCCCCATACACATTCTATGGCAAATATCTTGCATATATACCCTCTTGTAGGGCACTCTAAAAATCTAACTTTCGAGTCCCATTGACTTGCATTGAGTTTGGTTCGGTTTGCGTTTACTTTTGAAATTGTTCGAATGCGAACCGAACACGGGTGTTCGGCTCATCCCTAGCATCCACATACAGATGTAATTGACTCGCCAACAAGAGGCTCAATCTTGCCCTTTTTCTACCCTTTCTGCGGGGCCAACCCAGATTCCCTGAGTGCCATCGTATCAGGGGTGATCAAGGCCATCCCCGATAAGACCCTCAGTGCACCTTGTGATCTCTTATCTCATCTGATTTTTCTGTCTACTCAACGCATTTAGGGCTATATTACAATGTTGGTGCTAACGTAACCAGAGCTGTTAGCGTAAAACCTCCATTGGCTATAATGGCTCTAGGAAGTTTACAACAGCTCTGGTTAAGTTAGCACCAACTATGTAATATGGCCCTTAGAGTTTCCAAGAAACCCATGTGAATAAGTCCTCTGACGTCCCAAGGGGACCGTATCACGGTTGTCTGCATTTATTGTTTTCCGTATCACCCATGGTCTTCTGGGATATTGCTTGTGAGTTAAGCGGTGACTCCGCAGGTATGTTTTGAGTACTTTGTGCAATGTCAATTAATGTGCAATTATCCTAAATTCCTTAGGAAAAATAAAGGCTTTCAGTAGTCTTTACGGTAGGCAGGACTGCCCACTAGCTTCATGTTAGAAAGCTGCTGCAGTTGCTGGAGGAGACAACTCAGTGTTACATAAGAACTTCTTATCTTCTTGTGGTCTAAGGAGCACACGGTAACTTACGTGTTTTATATTGTGTAAAATGTTGTTTTAGATCACTTTTCATTGACAATGTGATGTTAATGATGTTACTGGATTTATCATTTCTGTTGGAAAGACATGTTCATTTTGCAGAAGGGACTTGTAAAGGACTGTTTATGCATATTTTGAACATTATATGGTTTTTAATTTCTTTTAGGTTTCACTGTGTCAGCTACAAATGCGAGACAGAATACAAGCGAAGCGTGACATTTCTTTAGACCTGTGTAGCTAATACACCTAATGGAGCCCCACTATAAATTGTCAACACAGACCCTTTCTGCCGTTCTACCCAAACATATATAACCACCGTTATATCCAAACCGGACAAGGATCATGATCTCTGTGCAAATTATCGACCTACATCACTCTTAACCCATTCACTGCTGAGCCATTTCACGTCTGTGTGCTGAGCTCATTTTTACCGCTTTTGCTCGTCATGCTTAAACGCGATTTGAAGCCACGTTTTAGATGACCCAGACATATTATATATCTCTCTTTTTTTGGGCAGATTGATATCATTATTATATGTATACGTCATGCCCTGCCTGTAGATTATAACAAAAAACGCATTAAAATTTGAATTTTTAATCATCTACAGCATGTAGTGTTTTCACATTTTATCATCTGAGCCTTTGCGTTTATATTTTCCATGGTGTGCGCTTGTTAGAAAAATTAGAAACCGGTCAGGAGATACGGGGGTTCAAAGTAACCCCCTATCTCCACCAGGGGATTTCCTTGGGAAACCCCGGGCAGCTAGGGGTTTCCCGGCTAACTGACGTCATCACGCCATGATGTCAGGTGACGGGTGGGACCCAGAGGTGGAGCCGCCATCCAAGATCGCGGTCTGATCTAATTTGCTTATGGTATATCACGGCTGCGCAGAGAAGGAATCATTCCGAAAGCCGGTGGAGGTTTTTTTTTTTTTTTCTTTTAAATCAGCATCCAATTAGACCAGCGGTTTTGCATTTTTCAATGATTGTTTAATCACTGTTCATATGGGAATGTATAAAAAGGGTATTATGACATTTGTGAACTAGCTCCTGAGGAAGTGGGTGTGCCCCACGAAATGCATTAAGCAAAGTTCTGTACGCCAGAGACCAAGCCGAATATCTATGCTGAGCAAGTGTTCCATTCTAACGAACTTCAGTCTATGCTGAGCCAGCATTCCATTCCATTCCAACGGGCTTTGATCTATATGTTGATGGACTGCAGACGGGAGGTTCTGGCCATTGTGGCAAATGCTGTTTTGCACATTTACTTGTGCTCTATTTTTTTGCATGCTATATTAACCAACTAAGAAGCAAAAGCGCTCTTTCAAGATCTCAATCTAACTGTATCTGGGGTGCTCCAGAGGAATTTTTTCAATTTCCGCCTATCTTGCGCCCTTTTCTTTTTTGTCTTTATTCTGTTGTAGCGCTGTGGTTCAATTGAATCTTGAATTACGAAACCTTGTATTTCTTTAACGCTGCACGTTTCTCGAATTACGAAACCTTGTATTTCTTTTCCGCTGCGAGTTTCCTCGAAATACGAAGCATCGTATTTCTTTTCCGCTGCGCGTTTCCCGCATTACGAAGTACTGTAAATATATCTACGAACACCGTGTTATTCATTATATGCCATTTATTCTAGTAAACTATATAATTTATAAAATCCACAACGGTGCTGGAGTATATTTATTCCCTAGTGCAGGGAGACTGACCCGAGGTTCAATTTCAGCGGCTCCTCCGGGAGTGAGCGCTACACTGTCAACAAGGGTACCTTGTTAACCCTTAATTAAGAGGCTGCAGTGGGAAAGATTCTACCTGTGAATTATTTTGCTATATCACAGAGATTTGCCTTTGTTTAAGCTCGAGTCGGTCTACTAAACAGTGAGTTGGGGTGAAGTAAGTCGTTTGACTATGCACCTCAAAATGGGATACAGTCCAGAGTCTCAGGCCATCAGGTTCAGGTATTAGGCATCCTGGGTAAAAAGTCTTGGTCTGTGGTGGCAGTGTGACGAATAGTACAAGGAAAGTGGGTATAGGGATTGTGGGCAACGTAGTCAGTGCTCCGGGTCAAGTGTAGACGGATACGGTGTTGCAACCCTGTGGCCACTTCATCACGTTGCGTGCCCTTCTGGAGTGAAGGCGTTGCTGTGACAGTTAGGCAAGCACGCCTGGGGGAATGCGGGCCACGTAGTCATTAGTTTGGGTCTAGTTTAGACAGTGGTTTGTTTAACCCTGCGTTTCCTTCGCCACGGCGCGTGTTCGTGACATCCTCTCTCCTGTTCCGTGTGTGTAACGTATGTATATTTGTTATTCTGTCTCTCCCATTGTACAGCGCTAAGGAATTTGTTGGCGTTTTATAAATCACTAACATTATATACCACGCTTCATGCATCCTGACCAGGCCAGTTTTATGCTGGGAAGAGTGCAAAGAGACAATGGCACCAGAGCATTTAACCTTGTTCCAGTTGCCTCCACACCTGCTTTGCTCAACACAGATGCAGAAAAAACTTTTGATAGCATACCCTGGCCCTTCGTGTTCCTGAATACATGGGTTTTGGCCCAAACATTCTCACATGGATAAAGGTTCTTTAAATGTCCCCAATCGCTAGAATTAACTTGAACGGTATCCTGTCCACCCGTTTACCATGTAGATAGGTATACAGCAGGGGCGCCCTTTCTCACCTCTTCTATTTGCCCTATCCCTGGAGCCCCTATTGCAGGCTATTCAGAATGAGCCCTCAATACATGGGATCTATGCCAAGGGCCCCAAACTCAAAGTGGCAGCCTACACGATTTGCTGTTTTTTGTTCGACAACCGCTTATTTCTCTCCCATCCCCAACTCCCCTCCTTCAAATTGTATAGCACATTAAGCAACTACAAAATTAATATGAATAGTATGGAACTCCTAGGAATCACAATGACACAGAACAGAATGCACAGAAGGTGCATACACCTTAACCAGTTGACTCTGGAGACGTGGCTGAGCATGTCTTCAGCTTTCCCACTAGGATGGGGACAACGGGCTCGGTGCGTCATCGCAGTCTCGCATCCAATATGTAAAAGGAAATTGATCACATGTTACCGACGGTTTGATTCTCATGATCTAGGGTTAATTTTAGTTAAGTGTACGTCTGTGAGAAGTCAGTGACCCTACAATGATCTGGCACTATTTATATATTAACAATTAGTGGATATTGTTCGAGCAGAAGCCAGATGGGTGTCACTAAGTAACTGTTATCTGATTGCAAGACAATTTATAGTTTGCCTAGTTGTAATAATTGGTAATATATCTAAAGATCCTCGCTTTCACAGGATGCAGTCCTCCGTATGCATTACTACACGGTGAAGGAGTTGATCATGAAAGCATACCGTACTTCAGCACTCCAAGACCCATATGTGGACTTCCTGCTGTTCCCAGATCTTTTGTCCCCAACGATGTCTCGGAGACGTGAATTTCAATAGGTGACCAAATTACTTCGAAACCATGGGGTGCAATATCGATAGGGCTTTCCATCGAAACTGCTGGTCTGGCAGGAGAATCAGATCCATGTGCTTTCTATGGTGACGGAGGGTATGCGGCAACTTGTTGCGTGGAACCTGCTGAGTGAATATAAAACGCCTAGAGTGCCATCTACCTCACCTTCCAAGGTGTTTCTGGAACGGCATAGAGTTGACACCCATGACTGAACAAATCTGCTCTCGTTCTGATGCTTCATGAGCAATTTTCCTATCCGACACTTTCTCTACGGTGCCTTCTATGTTTTTTCCACCGTTCACCCCAGCTTCCTTTTTATTGATGTTATGGAGTTCTTGATTCATCTATGATCCTCCAGACAATAGAGGTGCCTCCTTCGATGAGAGGGGGGCCATTTGGAGTCACAATTTCAGCTCGGAATGGTGCAACACAATGTTTGTAGTTTTTTTTTTTCTGGAGTTTTTTGGTTCCCTGGACTTGATGGTTTTTGGACTCCCAACCCCTGGATGCCTTCCTCCTCAGATTGGAGTTGATCCTGGTTAATTTTTTGTGGTGATTTTGTAGGAGATTATGCCTTGGCTGTACATGGTTCCCCTTTTGGGATTACCTTTTATTGCCTTTTTATTTGCCGATTGTTGGATTTTTCCTTGGTTTTGCCCCCCCTCCGCCGGAATGATTGTCTACGTATCTCCCGGACACATGTGGACATGGGCATCCGCAGCATGGGGCAAGGGGGGGCACTTGCCCCCCATGGATCAACAGGCTTAAATTATAATTTATTCACTGCAATGCTACAGTTCCTGGGCTCTCCACTAGGCTGCACAAGTGTCACATCCCCACTCCACCTCCAATCCACCACGTGCTCCCACTCACTTTGCAGGCTGGGAGAGACAGGGCTGAGATGCAGGTGCAGCTGCTATGGACCACTGGATGGAATGCTGGACACAGGAAAAAAGGTAATGAGTGTCAAATACATTTTTATTAAGCTTGATGCCAGTGTCTTTATGAGGAGAGGCCCCTGGTCTGAGGTCTAGTTTGTCTGGGGAGGAGGGACACAAAATGATTAATAGTAATCTGGTGGGGGACTCTGTTAAGCTCACAGAGCTTGCATGAGGTACAGACCAGGGCAATATTGGCAGTATACAGGTGCTCTAGGCAGGGTCTTGCCTGGGCAGTAGGGATGAGGACCCTGCTCCAGATCTTATAATCTAAGAGGAGAGGGGGGCCCTGCTCAAGAGCTTACAATCTAAGATGAGCGGGGACACTACTCCACAGCTTACAATCTAAGAAGAGCGGGGACCCTGCTCCAGAGCTTAAACTCTAAGAGGAGAGGGGTGTATGTGTATGCAGGGAAGGTGTGTATAAATATGTGTAGGAAGGGGGCTGGTGTGTGTGTGTATATATATTTGGAGTGGGGGCCTGGTGTGTGTGCCAGTATCTGGGGGGGGTCATGGTTTGTGTATACAGAGCTGGCTCTGTGTATATAGCGATAGTCTTAAAATAACACTTCCTTTAGTGCCTTGATCCTTGGTGTACGACTAGTGCAGTGGCGGAAGTACCAGGGTCGCAGTGGTCGCAGTTGCGACCGGGCCCTGGCATTCTGCCACTGGAGGGGGGCCCATCGCCGCCGCCAGATTCCGGCAAAAAGCGCCGCCAGCTGTTCCCCTCCCTGCGAGTGGCCCGCTGGCTTGCAGCTTGGCCGCTCGAGTGGGATGGGAACTAGCTGACCAGCGCACGAGATCTCGCGAGAACTCGGCTGCGCTGGTCAGGTGGTTTCCGCTGAGCGGCCAGGCTGCATGCTTTCAGCGGCCGCTCACCACGGAGAGGAACGGCGGCAGCAGAGGAGCCTGAGGTGAGCTGGGGGGCCCTATATACCCATAAGTGCTGGGGGAAAATCTATCCATTAGCTGGGGCAGTATATCCATGAGCTGGGGCAATATATCCATGAGCTGGGGCAGTATAGCCATGAGCTGGGGGCAGTATATCCATGAGCTGGGGGCAGTATATCCATGAGCTGGGGCAGTATATCCATGAGCTGGGGCAGTATATCCATGAGCTGGGGCAGTATATCCATGAGCTGGGGCAATATATCCATGAGCTGGGGGCAGTATATCCATGAGCTGGGGGCAGTATATCCATGAGCTGGGGCAGTATATCCATGAGCTGGGGGCAGTATATCCATGAGCTGGGGGCAGTATATCCATGAGCTGAGGCAATATATCCATGAGCTGGGGCAATATATCCATGAGCTGGGGCAGTATCCATGAGCTGGGGCAGTATCCATGAGCTGGGGGCAGTATATCCATGAGCTGGGGCAATATATCCATGAGCTGGGGCAATATATCCATGAGCTGGGGCAGTATCCATGAGCTGGGGCAGTATATCCATGAGCTGGGGGCAGTATATCCATGAGCTGGGGCAATATATCCATGAGCTGGGGCAGTATATCCATGAGCTGGGGCAGTATATCCATGTGCTGGGGCAGTATATCCATGAGCTGGGGCAGTATATCCATGAGCTGGGGGCAGTATATCCATGAGCTGAGGCAATATATCCATGAGCTGGGGCAATATATCCATGAGCTGGGGCAGTATCCATGAGCTGGGGCAGTATCCATGAGCTGGGGCAGTATCCATGAGCTGGGGGCAGTATATCCATGAGCTTGGGGCAGTATATCCATGAGCTTGGGGCAGTATATCCATGAGCTGGGGCAGTATATCCATGAGCTGGGGCAGTATATCCATGTGCTGGGGCAGTATATCCATGAGCTGGGGGCAGTATATCCATGAGCTGGGGCAGTATATCCATGAGCTGGGGGCAGTATATCCATGAGCTGGGGCAATATATCCATGAGCTGGGGCAGTATATCCATGAGCTGGGGGCAGTATATCCATGTGCTGGGGCAGTATATCCATGAGCTGGGGCAGTATATCCATGTGCTGGGGCAGTATATCCATGAGCTGGGAGCAGTATATCCATGAGCTGGGGCAGTATATCCATGAGCTGGGGGCAGTATATCCATGTGCTGGGGCAGTATATCCATGAGCTGGGGCAATATATCCATGAGCTGGGGGCAGTATATCCATGAGCTGGGGGCAGTATATCCATGAGCTGGGGCAATATATCCATGAGCTGGGGCAGTATCCATGAGCTGGGGGCAGTATATCCATGAGCTGGGGCAATATATCCATGAGCTGGGGCAGTATCCATGAGCTGGGGCAGTATATCCATGAGCTGGGGGCAGTATATCCATGAGCTGGGGCAATATATCCATGAGCTGGGGGCAGTATATCCATGAGCTGGGGGCAGTATATCCATGAGCTGGGGCAATATATCCATGAGTTGGGGCAGTATATCCATGAGCTGGGGCATATCCATGAGCTGGGGCAGTATATCCATGAGCTGGGGCAGTATATCCATGAGCTGGGGCATTATCCATGTGCTGGGGGCAAATATATCCATGAGCTGGGGGCAGTATATCCATGAGCTGGGGGCAAATATATCCATGAGCTGGGGGCAAATATATACAGGAGCTGGGGGCAAATATATACAGGAGCTGGGGGCAAATTTATACAGGAGCTGGGGGCAAATTTATACAGGAGCTGGGGGCAAAAATATCCATGTGTGGCCTGGGGGCAATATATGTCCATGTGAGCTGGGGGCAATATATATGTCCATGTGAGCTGGGGCAACATATATATATCCATGTGAGCTGGGGGCAATATACAATATATATCCGTGTCAGCTGGGGGCAATACTATCTTTTTTATATTGCAGGAAAAAAAAAAGTAAAAATATAGATCTTTTTTTGAGGGGGCCCTTCATGGATTCTGGCACCGGGGCCCTCAGGTTTCTAGTTACGCCACTGGACTAGTGTGATGCATTGAATGGCGTTAACAGACTAGAAAATGCAACACTCAGATCAGACACTTACACCTTTCTTCCATTAGGCTTCATGTTTCACAGCCTCTGTATTACTACGCTTTATTTTATGACTGTCCCCTTCATGACATTGTCAAAAGGGCAGAATATGGATGCTATTGCTAGGGCTTGCAATGCCTGCCTTCCTACGATGGAAGTACCTGATGTTCTTTTATGAAAATCTACTCTCATAAAGGTCTAAATATGCCCTTTAAACGTCATGCCCTTTATGCTTAGCTTAAACAAATCCCTGATTTAGTGTGCCTCCAGGAGACTCTTTTCCGCCGCCTCTCCCACCCTAAATTATACCTACCCCAATATACCACTAAGTATCATGCTACATCCCCTTCCAAGTCTCGGAGTCTCTTTGCTGGTACATAATAGAGGTGGCGTTTGCATTGCATAGAATTCTCAAGGACGTTAATGGGAGATATGTGATATTAGTATGTACCCTTAACCATGTCCTGTACGTGATTGCTAACGTCTACTGCACCAACGCCTCTTTCTTCGTTGAGTATTGGATAAGCTTACACAGGTACAGATGGATGGGCCATGTTATTGTGTGTGGCGACTTTAACCCTTCTTTTGACCCTGGTAGGTCATCATCCTCTCCCCATAGACCACTCCAACCTGACGTGGGCCCCCTTTCCAACCATCATATGTATGTCACCTTACTCCTGCTTCCTCCTAATGAAGTGGATTTCACATATTACTCTGTCTCACTCCTCATACTTACTCCAGAATTGACTACGCGTTTGTGCACTCCTCGGTTCTCCCTCTCGTGTCTGATAGTTCCATAGGTTGCATCTCCTGATTCGACGCGTCTGTTGGTAAATCTCCTTGGAGATTGAATGAATCCATGTTAGCCAGACCTTAAGTTTGTCAGGAATTGTGAGACTCCCTGCTTGCCAAAAGTTTTGCTCACCTGCCTTGACTCGCATATGAATTTAAGTGACATCCCATTCCTAATCCATAGGGTTCAATATGACGTCGGTCCATCCTTTGCAGCTATCACCACTTCAACTCTTCTGGGAAGGCTGTCCACAAGGTTTAGGAGTGTTAATGGGAATTTTTGACCATTCTTCCAGAAGCGCAGTTGTGAGGTCACACACTGATGTTGGACGAGAATGCCTGGCTCTCAGTCTCCGCTCTAATTCATCCCAAAGGTGTTCTATCGGGTTGAGGTCAGGACTCTGTGCAGGCCAGTCAAGTTCATCCACACCAGACTCTGGCATCCATGTCTTTATAGACCTTGCTTTGTGCACTGGTGCACAGTCATGTTGGAAGAGGAAGGGACCAGCTCCAAACTGTTCCCACAAAGTTGGGAGCATGGAATTGTCCAAAATGTCTTGGTATGCTGAAGCATTCAGAGTTCCTTTCACTGGAACTAAGGGACCAAGCCCAGCTCCTGAAAAACAACCACACACCATAATCCCCCCTCCACCAAACTTTACACTTGGCACAATGCAGTCAGACAAGTACCATTCTCCTGGCAACTGCCAAACCCAGACTCGTCCATCAGATTGCCAGATGGAGAAGCACGATTCGTCACTGCAGAGAACGTGTCTCCACTGCTCTAGAGTCCAGTGGCGGCATGCTTTACACCACTGCATCCAACACTTTGCATTGCACTTGGTGATGTATGGCTTGGATGCAGCTGCTCGGCCATGGAAACCCATTCCATGAAGCTCTCTGCACACTGTTCTTAAGCTAATCTGAAGGCCACATGAAGTTTGGAGGTCTGTAGTGATTGACTCTGCAGAAAGTTTGCGACCTCTTCGCACTATGCGTGTAAGGACCGTACTACGGGTTGTGTAGCAGGTTGAGGTTGTGAGCCCAGGATGCAGTGATGAGGCAGGTTTAAGGATAAACAAAGAGTGTTTATTATAAATAAACACCGTGGCATGGGATCAGACAAGGTAACAGAAATAGAGACGTCAGGGTTCAGCAAGGGGTCTGGTACACGGGGAGTCTTAGATGGGGGGAGGCAGAGGAGGAGCAGGATGGAAGGGTACCGGTGTATGAAGTAATGAATGTCCAGAATAAAGCAGAGGATCCTTGGAGTCTTTGGTAGAGAGTTTCAGGAGGTCTCAGGGAGCTTTGGCAGATTGGTCTAGCAGACAGGAACTTCATTGAATGTGGAAGTCAAGGGTTGAGGGTGGGGACTCCCTTCTATGAAGGGTTAATCAAGGAGGATAAAGGGCAGGTTTGGATCCAGGGCCAGGACGTCAAAATGAGGAAGGTGCATTGTTCATACCAGAGCCTTGAAATCTGCAGGGGACATGCAGGATGTGAAACCAAAAGGGGGCGCCAGGGGGTGAGGGCCTCCAGGACCTTACAGAGCCCCCCCTCTAAGGGCCGGACTCCGAACGGCCCAGGGCGAGGTCAGGGTCTTCACTGACGGCAGTCAACGAGCTCGGCAGAAGTGGATCATTCGGCTGCCTGTACACTGATGGCACACGGGCGTCAAAAACCAGGGCCTGTAGTATCAGCTGGTTCTCCTGGACGTCCCGTACATGTTGGGACAGGGTGGCTATCTGGCCAACGAAGCCTGCCAGTGTACCCACCACCCAAGCAATCTCGGACTGGCCGGACTTGGAGGTGACTTCGGAGAGAACCGGCGGGGCAGCGCCCTTGGTGAGAACCGGCGGGGCAGCGCCCTTGGTGAGAACCGGCGGGGCAGCGCCCTTGGTGAGAACCGGCGGGGCAGCGCCCTTGGTGAGAACCGGCGGGGCAGCGCCCTTGGTGAGAACCGGCGGGGCAGCGCCCTTGGTGAGAACCGGCGGGGCAGCGCCCTTGGTGAGAACCGGCGGGGCAGCGCCCTTGGTGAGAACCGGCGGGGCAGCGCCCTTGGTGAGAACCGGCGGGGCAGCGCCCTTGGTGAGAACCGGCGGGGCAGCGCCCTTGGTGAGAACCGGCGGGGCAGCGCCCATGGAATGGACCGGCGGGGCAGCGCCCATGGAAAGGACCGGCGGGGCAGCGCCCATGGAAAGGACCGGCGGGGCAGCGCCCATGGAATGGACCGGCGGGGCAGCGCCCATGGAAAGGACCGGTGGGACTGCGCCCATGGAAAGGACCGGTGGGACTGCGCCCATGGAAAGGACCGGCGGGGCAGCGCCCTTGGAGGGGACCGGCGTGGCAGCGCCCTTGGCGATCTCCTTGGCACTGCACGGCTCTGCGGCGGCGTTGAGCGACGTGGCCTTACGGCGACGACGACGACCCCGTGGCGATGACAGCTCAGGAGAGCCTGCAGGATGCAGGGCAGCGACCTCTGGAGAATCTGCGGTGTGCAGGGCGGCAGCGGCTGGAGAATCTGCGGTGTGCAGGGCAGCAGCGGCTGGAGAATCTGCGGTGTGCAGGGCAGCAGCGGCTGGAGAATCTGCGGTGTGCAGGGCAGCAGCGGCTGGAGAATCTGCGGTGTGCAGGGCAGCAGCGGCTGGAGAATCTGCGGTGTGCAGGGCAGCAGCGGCTGGAGAATCTGCGGTGTGCAGGGCAGCAGCGGCTGGAGAATCTGCGGTGTGCAGGGCAGCAGCGGCTGGAGAATCTGCGGTGTGCAGGGCAGCAGCGGCTGGAGAATCTGCGGTGTGCAGGGCAGCAGCGGCTGGAGAATCTGCGGTGTGCAGGGCAGCAGCGGCTGGAGAATCTGCGGTGTGCAGGGCAGCAGCGGCTGGAGAATCTGCGGTGTGCAGGGCAGCAGCGGCTGGAGAATCTGCGGTGTGCAGGGCAGCAGCGGCTGGAGAATCTGCGGTGTGCAGGGCAGCAGCGGCTGGAGAATCTGCGGTGTGCAGGGCAGCAGCGGCTGGAGAATCTGCGGTGTGCAGGGCAGCAGCGGCTGGAGAATCTGCGGTGTGCAGGGCAGCAGCGGCTGGAGAATCTGCGGTGTGCAGGGCAGCAGCGGCTGGAGAATCTGCGGTGTGCAGGGCAGCAGCGGCTGGAGAATCTGCGGTGTGCAGGGCAGCAGCGGCTGGAGAATCTGCGATGTGCAGGGCAGCAGCGGCTGGAGAATCTGCGATGTGCAGGGCAGCAGCGGCTGGAGAATCTGCGATGTGCAGGGCAGCAGCGGCTGGAGAATCTGCGATGTGCAGGGCAGCAGCGGCTGGAGAATCTGCGATGTGCAGGGCAGCAGCGGCTGGAGAATCTGCGATGTGCAGGGCAGCAGCGGCTGGAGAATCTGCGATGTGCAGGGCCGCAGCGGCTGGAGAATCTGCGATGTGCAGGGCAGCAGCGGCTGGAGAATCTGCGATGTGCAGGGCCGCAGCGGCTGGAGAATCTGCGATGTGCAGGGCAGCAGCGGCTGGAGAATCTGCGATGTGCAGGGCAGCAGCGGCTGGAGAATCTGCGATGTGCAGGGCAGCAGCGGCTGGAGAATCTGCGATGTGCAGGGCAGCAGCGGCTGGAGAATCTGCGATGTGCAGGGCAGCAGCGGCTGGAGAATCTGCGATGTGCAGGGCAGCAGCGGCTGGAGAATCTGCGATGTGCAGGGCAGCAGCGGCTGGAGAATCTGCGATGTGCAGGGCAGCAGCGGCTGGAGAATCTGCGATGTGCAGGGCAGCAGCGGCTGGAGAATCTGCGATGTGCAGGGCAGCAGCGGCTGGAGAATCTGCGATGTGCCGGGCAGCAGCGGCTGGAGAGTCTGCGATGTGCAGGGCAGCAACTTTTTGCTTTTGCTCAACCCCCAATTCCAGGAGGCATGGGTGCGTCTCCAGCTCTTGGGGTTCTGGTTTCACAGACAACCCGACAACTGTGGGTGGCATGGAGAACAGGGTACCAATGAAGGCAGATCTCTGGTATGGTGCCCTCGAAGTGGTTGTGGTAGCTGGAGTCCTGTAATTGGGAACCGAGCGGCAAGGATAGATGGCTTCCCGGAGTCTCAGGGCCGATTCGAATACCTCCAGGTCTTCTCTGCGAACCACAGTCCCGTTTGAAGCATATGTGCAACAAGGAGATAGAGGGCTGGGTTCTGGCTTCTTGGTAACACCAGCCATGATGTATTGGTTAGGCTCAGTCTCCATGGGCATGGCTGACTCAACATCTATGGAATCTTGCTCCATTGGCACGTCGGGGTCGGAATCCGGTTTGGCGTACTCCATAGGGGTTTCCTGGTCTGACCCCTCAGAAGAAGCGTCTTGGGTAACATGGTCTCTGGTAACTCTTGGCCCAGGTTTCCTGGGAGCAGGGACACGCTTTGGTGCAGGAGGTTTAATTACCAGGCTTCTTCTGGGAGTTGGCTGGGACACAGGTTTTTCTTTGGGTGCAGATTTCTTATACCTAACATTTGATGAATTTATTTCCTGCAGGGCAGGTACCGACTTCCCCAATGAAGGCTTTATGGGCTTGTTAGTGGGTGCAGTTATTTTTGGCTGGGTAGGTACCGGTTTCTCCAACAATTTCTTTGCTGGCTCGACAGGTGCAGGCTTGATCTGAACAGGCTTTGCAATAACAGGTTTAGAAAAACTTTTTGTACCTGGCTTAGGTGGGCGTAGCGGGCAGGCCGAGATCTGATGCAAGGGGTCCCCGCAGTAGAAACAGAGGTCTAGCGCCCTCCTCCTTGCCTTTTCTTCTGGGGTCAGTGGTCCTTGACTCCCTCTGTAGCAGGAACGCGCACCTTAGTTGAGGTGCCCCTTGGGTTTTGCTGCGTGTAATCAAGCAGAGAGTCCAGATACTGCTGGGTTTTCAGGAAGGCATCTTTTAAGTTTTCCACCATGGTGTATATCACTGCGGGCTCACAGGTTGTTGACTTCCACATTCTGTAAGGACCGTACTACGGGTTGTGTAGCAGGTTGAGGTTGTGAGCCCAGGATGCAGTGATGAGGCAGGTTTAAGGATAAACAAAGAGTGTTTATTATAAATAAACACCGTGGCATGGGATCAGACAAGGTAACAGAAATAGAGACGTCAGGGTTCAGCAAGGGGTCTGGTACACGGGGAGTCTTAGATGGGGGGAGGCAGAGGAGGAGCAGGATGGAAGGGTACCGGTGTATGAAGTAATGAATGTCCAGAATAAAGCAGAGGATCCTTGGAGTCTTTGGTAGAGAGTTTCAGGAGGTCTCAGGGAGCTTTGGCAGATTGGTCTAGCAGACAGGAACTTCATTGAATGTGGAAGTCAAGGGTTGAGGGTGGGGACTCCCTTATATGAAGGGTTAATCAAGGAGGATAAAGGGCAGGTTTGGATCCAGGGCCAGGACGTCAAAATGAGGAAGGTGCATTGTTCATACCAGAGCCTTGAAATCTGCAGGGGACATGCAGGATGTGAAACCAAAAGGGGGCGCCAGGGGGTGAGGGCCTCCAGGACCTTACAATGCGCCTCAGCATCCGTTGACCCCGCTCCATCAGTTTACATGGCCTACCACTTCGTGGCTGAGTTGCTGTCGTTCCCAAACACTTCCACGTTCTTATAATACAGCTGACCGTTGACTGGAATATTTAGGTGTGAGGAAATTTCACGACTGGATTTGTTGCACAGGTGGCATCCTATCTCAGTTCCACGCTGGAATTCACTGAGCTCCTGAGAGCGACCCATTCTTTCACAAATGTTTGTAAAAACAGTCTGCATGCCTAGGTGCTTGATTTTATACACCTGTGGCCATGGAAGTGATTGGAACACCTGATTCTGATTATTTGGATGGGTGAGCAAATACTTTTGGCAATATAGTGCATCTCTGAGCTTCATATTTTTGTACATCCAGGTAGCAATCACTAATTCTATTTCTAGAGTAATAAAAATTTATTTAGTGGATCCTCCCCTAATAACGAGAATTTAGCTTCTAATCTTCGGCTTTTTATATTGTAGGTTATAACATCCCTGCTTAATACTTCAATCACAATAGTTCTTCCAATTTTAAATATATATATATATATCTGTTGCAACAAATACTTAGGACAATTATCCGGTTACCAGACACTTTATATATATTTTTATACTGCAGGTTAGAAATATTTAAAAGGACACCTCGCACGGATTTACGGGACAGAGAGGCGCGATGGGTAAGAAGAGCGGAAAGACGCCCGGTAAGATGGAGGGCCCCCTTCAGACTGACATTAGGGAATCGTTGGTTGGAGGCTTGAGGAGCTGATGATCACCCCTCAAAGACCAGATTTGGGCCTGTCTGAGGTGGAGACCCGGCCTCTTTCCCAGGCCGGAGAAGAAAGGGTTGGGGACCCGACTCTCAACCGGGAGTGTCACTGTGGAAGTTGCGAGTACAGGGGAGGATTTGGGTACCCCTCCGCACTTAACATCAGAATCGGTGGCTGGACCCGCACTCACTCGTGGACTCCCACCTGAGCTCTCCCCTCAGGCTGCTGACTCACTACGTCCGCCGTATTTTGGATGAGATGAGGGCCCTTTGGAGAGCGGACCTCCTGGAGGTTATGGGCGAGGTTGCTACCCTGAAGACCACAGTGTGGATGACACGGTAATGGCACAGGCCAAAATGGTCACTCGCATAGACTCCCTTCAGGTTCAAGTGGACCACCTGGCTCGAGCACTGGAGTCGGTGGAGGCTCGACACAGAAGGCGTAATGTACGTTTTCGGGATTCCAGAATCTGAGCCTTCTTCCTCTCTCCTGGACTACGTTAACCGGGTGGCCCACGGACGCTCCTGAGATCTTTGGCGCTTCGCATCCGCAAGGCGGCTGCAACTCCCGCAGGAGTACCGAGGGACACGATCGCGGTCGCTATGGATGTCTCTGTTAAAATGCGCCTGATGGCTATCCCTAAAGCAAGATCCTCTTTTATTTTTGAAGCTACGCAGTTGTCGCTTTTTTGCAGATTTGCCCTTTTTGACGATCGGAGCGCGACGATGATTTCGGGAGGTGACGGCCCATTTACGATCCGAAGCGGTCCGATACCGCTGGGGGGTGGTGGGCTCTTTGGTGCTCGTGCATGATAACATTACCCACACCGTGTCTGCTCCGGAGGCAGCTTGGGCTCTGCTTCCCCGTCTGGGTATCCCCGAACCCTCAAGGCGGGACACGGGTTGAAGCCAGTACTAGTCAGGCAGATCTCTCGAGTCTACGGCCTAGCGTTTGACACCTGGACTTTGCAGTTTCCTGGATTACCTCCTCTCTGATATGGAACATTTTATTTTATGAGAAACCTTACTTCCTCCTTTTACAGCCGAGTACATTAGTTTTGATTTTCCCCCCCCCACCCTTACACCTATGATGACTTTCGTGTTGCACATGGGGCTTTCAAGTCTTTCACGACGTACGTTACGCTGGCGACGGTGCCTCTTCCTCTCCCTTTCTATTTTTTTTTCCCTTAATTTGTTTTCTTATTACATACCGTTGATTTTAGAAGTGACCCTGCCACTTAGTGGCTTGATACACCACTTAATGCTGTTAAGTTGATTGTTGTTTGGATGTGAGCACCCTTCTTACTGGATGTCTATTGTTTTTTTCTCCTGGTGTATCTCAGCGGACTGTTTTGATATCCTTAGGTGATTTTTACTTTTTTATATCTTATTGTATGCTGACTATTTTGCTAAATAAAAATTTGAGAAAAAAAAATATTTCAAAAGGTCACGATCTAGCGATAATCTGAGACAAATCTCCGTCTATATCCATTGCAACATATACACACCTATATACATATATCTCTTACATTAATCCCACTATTTTGCTTTCTATACATTACCTGTCCAGTCTGGATTCAAGCGTTTCTGCAATCTTCTTAATTATCAGTGGATATAATGTATTATGGAGAATGTGAGATATTATAATATGTTAGAAATTTGTTTGCATCTTTAATTTCTTTGTCTGAGTTTTCTCCTTGAGCATACCTCGTAAAATAATTTGAGAGAGTGAATGCATAAGAGTATGAAATAATAAAAGTCCCGAGAGGGAGAAGTGAAGTGTGGTCTGAGTTGAAATGAAGAGAAGTGAAGTGAAGTGATGTTGTGGAATGAATGACCTCTACTCATTGTGTTCTGTTCAGTTATAGAGTAAATTACATCACTTATTACGTACCTCTCTATTTTGCATATCGTCTCTTAATGACTCTATGAAAACTGTCAACCTTTACTACACCACAAGAAGGCAGTGTTGATTTTCAAATAAAATATAACCATATTATATTTAATTTTCTTATCCTAGTTCATAGGTCAATCTCTCTTAACAAAGGACATTCTAATATTTCCAGACAGTGTGTCTCTGTCATATTTGATTTAATATTTAGAATCCCCGCTCATAACCATTTCAAGGTTTTTACTGAGCTACTTATCAATACAGACATTCCTTTTACTTTTAAATCAGCAGAGACTACTTATATTCTTCAGTAATTACCTGTTATATAGTTATACTCTATAAAATATATATTGGAGTTACTCTTAGTTTACTGTGCTACTAATATAGAATATATATTGATTAAAAGAATATATTTTTGTGGATAGCATAGCTATACTTGCATAGATAGTTTAAAATTTATATGCACAAATAAGAAAAAAATTATTTTAACACAGACTGCTTCATAAGACAGACCTATAAATTTTTCTATGACATATCTTAGCAATTCATCTATACAATATATCAAAGACCTCCTCCCTAGTCTAGCGATTATATTTTTAAACACATTTACCTTCAAATGAACTTGTTTCTAAAAAGAAATCTGAGTTCATTCTAAAACTAGGTGAAAGTTGAGAAAGAAAATTTATATAAAATATAGATTATACGATAAACAAGATGGCTACAGGCATCCATTTTGTGTTTCTCTGAAAAATTAAGCAAGATGTACACAAAAGAATACGCGGGGCGGGCTTGCAGTGTAAATGCAAAATTTATGGCAATAAATCTGGCAGGCTTCTGGCTACCAAAGTGAGGGTTCATTCCCAACTATCCAGGATTAGTATGATTCAGACTAAACCTGGTGGTTTCGTCTACCAACCCCAACTGATTGACGGCCAGATCGCGGCTTACTATACCTCAACTGTATAACCTTGACCTGGACCCCACCACAACCCGCCCTACTTGACGTCTTTCGGTACCTGTCCTCTATTGACCTCCATCAATTGTCTGTAGACCACCATTATTATTATTATTATTATTATTATTCTTTATTTATAAAGCGCCAGCATATTCCGCAGCGCTGTACAATAAGCACAGTATAGACAGGGTTACAATACATTGAACAACATTTGACAAACAGTACAGGAGGAGATGAGGGCCCTATTCCCGTAGGAACTCACAATCTGGGAGGGTTGGGGTTGGAAACAGGAGGAGAGGACTGTAAGGTGAGAGTGATTGATGGTTGCGTCAGTGAGTTGGGTGGTAGGCCTCCCTAAATAGGAATGTTTCTCTGACTCTCTGACTACCCCGACCACTGCTTTAGAACTCTGAGGTATGGGCTTCGTTGTCCCGCATAAGTCCCTGGGCCCTGACGGGTTCACCTCTCAATATTACAGGTCCTTTATTGACTAGGGATGAGCTGTCCAGTTCGGACGGTTTGGAGTTCGATCCGAACTTAGCCT
Source organism: Leptobrachium leishanense (assembly GCA_009667805.1). Taxonomy (NCBI): domain Eukaryota; kingdom Metazoa; phylum Chordata; class Amphibia; order Anura; family Megophryidae; genus Leptobrachium; species Leptobrachium leishanense. The sequence continues at coordinate 118,974,398 of CM019068.1, forward strand.
GTTCGATTAGATCGCGAACTCTGAACATTTCCGGGTGTTCGCCGCATGTTCGACCACAATGCATCACAATGGACCACAATGCATTTTCCCACTGGCCTGAAGCTCGTAATTGGCTACTGCCTTGCACCTGACCACAGGTCTGGTGCAAGACAGGTTCAACAGTATGCCAATCACGGCTCAGAGTCCTGATTGGGCAAATTTTGCCCAATCATGGGCTCACAGAGCTAAGTCCCGCAGCACACTATATAACGTTTCCACACATAGCTACAGCACGCATTTTGAGAGGAGATTTCAGAGGAGATTGTTGTGTGTTGTTACTGCCGGTCTGCCACGCTACTGGGGGGGGGGTCTCATTTCTACCAAATATCAGGGAATTTAGGTGTGTCTGGTCACTGTGCCAGCAAGTTTTTTTGGGGGTTACAAATTTCTTTAAAACATTTGTGAATTGAGGTGATCTTCTGTGTCTTGTCACACAGCCAGCAAGTATTTTGGGGGTTAAAATTTTCTTTAAAACAATTGTGAATTGAGGTGATCTGTGTCTTGTCACACAGCCAGTACCACGCAGTATTTTGGGGCTCACTAATTTCTACAAAACATTTGGGAATTGTTATAATCCGTGTGTTCTCACTGGCTGCCACCCATCAAGGGGTCTCACTGATTTTATAGGAGGTTTCACTGCCACCCATCAAGGGGTCTCACTGATTTATAGGAGGTGTCTGAGACTTGTAATCTGTGTCTTGTCACTGGCTGCCAGCTATCAGGGTGTCTCACTGAGTTATACCAGAGTTCTTTAAATTTTTATACCAGAGTTGAATCAGAGTTCTGTATATATTAATCTATATATCACTCACCATGTCTGAAAGAACAAAAAGGACAGGCAGACGCTCCCAGACACAGATAAGAGGGCAAGCAGCCCGTGTCGGGACGCTGTGCCTCTGGTCGTGGTGGACGTGGTGCATCCTCTGCAGGGGCACGCTTGTCCTTTCTAACTGGTGCTGGCCGTCTTAAGCAGCAGCAACATACAGAGGACTTGGTGGATTGGCTAAACAGGCCATCCTCATCCTCCGAGTCCTCTGCCAGCCAGGCTTCTAGTGCTTTACAGTCCACCTCAGCTGCCAAAGCATCTAATGCAGTCTCCATCTCCACAGCTACTCCTGCTGTAGTCTCACTATCACACACGGAGGAGTCAGCTGAATTGTTTGACTACAATGACAGTGACATGCTGCTTGAGGATGCGCAGCAAGTACAGTGCTCTGATTCAATCTCTGAGGTTGAGGTAGGGAGTATAATCAACCTAGAGGAATGGGGTGCCAGTGATGACACACAAATAACTGGCACTCGTGTTGCCCCAGCAGCTGCAGCATACTGCCAAGTTGGCTCCAGTGACAAGGAGATAGGGGGTGATGATGACAATGATGATGAGGTCACTGACTCCACCTGGGTGCCTGATCGAACAGAGGAATTAAGTGAGGAAGAGGAGGAGGAGGCACAGCAAACACGTGGCACAACATCCTCTGTGACCAACCGTAGCACTGTAGCACTAGCCAGTCCAAGGCATCACATGTCAGAGCTGCTCCGGTGCAGAGTGCTGTTGTCTCAAAGAACACATGCAGGAACTCTGTTGTCTGGGAGTTCTTTAAGAAATGTGCAGTAGAGCGCAGCGTTGCTATTTGTAATCTATGTCAGCTGAGGCTTAAGCGTGGGAAAGATACCCGACACTTGGGTACCACGTGCTTGAGGCGACATATGAACAACTGCCACACATCCCGTTGGTGCAAAAGTTTGCGTAGGTCCTCCTCCTCCTCATCTGTCTCTACCCCCACTGTATGTCCTGCCATGTCATTGCCTACAACCTCCACCGACAGGGATGATGCTACAGTAATGGATGTACCAGGTCCTTCCTCACAATGTGACATCATCCCAGCAGCTATTACGTTGCCGCAGCTGCTGCAGCGTAAGAAAAAATATAGTCCCAACCATCCCCAAGCACAGCGTTTAAATGCCAGCTTAGCAAAATTACTCGCATTGCAGCTGCTGCCTTTCCAGCTGGTGGACTCGGCTCCCTTCCGTGAATTTGCTGAATGTGCTGTACCACAGTGGCAGGTTCCAAAACGCCATTACTTTTTACGCAAGGCCATTCCAGCACTATACCAGCACGTGGAAGACCATGTTATCCAGTCATTGGGAAATGCAGTCAGCAACAAGGTGCATGTGACTTTAGACACGTGGTCCAGCAAGCATGGACAGGGTCGTTACAATTCCTTCATGGCACACTGGGTAACTGATTGCAGCTGGGAGGGATCCAAGACGGGGCTCTGTGCTGGAGCTTGTTCATCCACCACGCCTTCAGAAAGCTGCTTGTATGAGGTCTGTCTGCTCCACCACCACCACCTCTCCCCTCTTCTCCTCCTCCTTCTCTGTCTCTGGCGAAGTGGCAGTAAAACTGACGCCTGACAGGGTCTACGCAATGGCTCAAGCAAAAAGATGCCATACTGTGCTTGAGCTGGTTTGTTTAAGGGACAGGAGCCACACGGGACCAGAAATTCTGTCAGCTCTGCAGGGGCAGGTGCAGAGATGGTTAACACCACGCCAGCTTCAGCTGGGAATGATCGTCTGCGATAATGGCAGCAACCTTCTCTCCGCCCTACGCAAGGGTAAATTGACGCATGTACCATGCCTAGCACACGTCCTAAATCTAGTGGTACAGTGTTTCCTAACCAAGTACCCAGGGCTGCCAGAGCTTCTCATCCAGGCCAGAAAAGTCTGCAGCCAATTCAGACAGTCATTCCCAGCAAGCATTCGCCTGGCAGAAATTCAAAGAGAATTCCACCTTCCCACAAACCGTCCGATCTGTGACATGCCCACCAGGTGGAACTCGACATTAGCAATGCTGCAGCAATAGGACCGCAAGGTCCACAACTGCATTCTTCCACAATACTACAGAGGGGTTACTGTATGATGGCACTTGCTGGCCTGGCACCAAAGGAACAATATTTGGGTGCACTGCCACTGACGCCTGTATCAGATTCATATCCTCAGAGGGGTTACGGTGTGACGGCACTGTTGCCGACGCTGAAGGCCCAATTTTAAAGCACCTATTGTTACTTTCATCCAAAGCCTGCATAAGTTTCACAATAATTTAGCCAAAAAAATCACTAAACTTTTTCTGTGTGTCCGAAAATGTCTCCTCTTTTCATACAGACTGCCGCCCAAAGCAGTTGTTTATGGATAGATTAAAGAAAAAGCATTTACCGTCATTTGAAATGTCATTTTTTGGTTTTTACATATTTCTATACATCCTAGAAATCCGCCACTTCATGGGCAGGTTATGGGGACCTCCTAGGCACGATATTTGAAGGATTTTTTGGTTTTTATTTTTAACCCTTATTTCATGGAAAACTCACTGTCCCTTTTAAAAATGTTTTTTTTAAAACTTTCTGTCCTTGTTTCCTGTCCCCCAGGGCACTACCCGGACCCCCATACACCTTTTATGGCAAATATCTAGCATATATGCCCTCTTGGAGGGCACTCTAAAAATCGAGCTTTCAGCCCCATTGACTTGTATTGAGTTCGTGTTCGAGTTCGAACATTTGGAAAGTTTGAGTTCGAATGCGAACCGAACTCGAGTGTTCGGCCAATCCCTAGTGGAGATCACCTGCTGAACGGAGTTGTCTAGATGGGACGTGCTTGCGGAGTAATGAAGACATGTAGGGAGGGGTTGAGTTATTGAGTGATTTGAACGTGAGTATCAGTATTTTAAACTGTATCCTGAAACGTACAAGAAGCCAATTGAGGGTCTGGCAGAGTGGGGAAGTACGCGATGTGCGTTTAGAGAGAAAAATAAGCCTGGCCCCTGCATTCATTACAGATTGCAACATACAGTGGCAAGATCAAGTATGTGAACGCTTTGGGATTATGTGGAGTTTTGCATGAATTGGTCATAAAATGTGCTCTGATCTTCATCTAAGTCACAACAATTTGAAAAACACAGTCTGCTTAAAATAATACAACACAAACAAGGCTGTAGCCAATTACAAGCTTCAGGCCAGTGGAAAAGTGCATTGTGGTCCATTGTGGGCGAACATCCGAACGGGCGATGTTCGAATCAAACTCCGAACAGATCGAACAGCTCATCCCTACGCATGTGCAGCAGTTTCTAAAAAGAGGTCTCCTATGCCCGATTCCCTCAGTTGCATGTAAAGATGAAGAAGACTGCTCAAAGAATTAATTATTGGGATAAGCTGGAAAGCGTTACAAAAGTATCTCCAAAAGCCTTGATGTTCATGTGTCCACGGTAAGACAGACTGTCTACAAATGGAGAAAGTTCAGCACTGTTGCTACTCTCAGTAGGCGTGGTCGTCCTGTAAAGATGACTGCAAGAGCACAGCGCAGAATGCTTAATGAGGTAAAAAAGAATCCTAGAGTGTCAGCTAAAGACTTACAGAAATCCCTGGCACATGCTAAAATTTTTGTTGTCACATCTACAATAAGGAAAACATTAAACAAGAATGGAGTACATGGGAGGACACCACAGAGGAAGCCATTGCTTTCCAAAAAGAATATTGCAGCACGTTTGAAGTTTGCAAAAGAGCACCTGGATGTTCCACAGCACTACTGGCAAAATATTCTGTGGACAGATGAAACCAAAATTGAGTTGTTTGGAAAAAACACAAAACACTATGTGTGGAGAAAAAAAGGGGACAGGACACAGACATCAAAACCTCATCCCCACTGTAAAACATTGCGGAGGGAGCATCATGGTTTGGGGCCACTTTGCTGTCTCAGGGCCTGGACGGATTGTTGTCATTGATGGAAAAATTAATTCCAGAGTTTATCAAGACATTTTGCAGGAAAACGTAACACCATCTGTCCGCCAACTGAAGCTCCGCAGAGGATGGGTGATGCAACAGGACAATGACCCAAAGCATACAAGTAATTCAACAAAAGAATGGCTTCAACAAAACAAAATACGCCTTCTGGAGTGGCCCAGTCAGAGTCCTGACCTCAACCCGATTGAAATGCTGTGGCATGACCTTAAGAGAGCGATTCACACCAGACATCCCAAGAACATTGCTACACTGAAACCGTTTTGGGAAGAGGAGTGGTCCAAAATTACTCCAGATCGTTGTGCAGGTCTGATCTGCAACTACAGGAAACGTTTGGTTGAGGTTATTGCTGCCCAAGGAGGGTCAACCAGTTATTAAGTCCAAAGGTTCACATACTTTTTCCACCCTGCACTGTGAATGTTTACATGTTCTGTTCAATGAAAACATATGTTTGTGTTGTATTATTTTAAGCAGACTGTGTTTTTCAAATTGTGACCTAGATGAAGATCAGAGCACATTTTATGACCAATTCATGCAAAACTCCACGTAATCCCAAAGGGTTCACATACTTTTTCTTGCCACTGTAGATACACTATATCAGGGTTATTCAAAGAGAATCGAAAAGTCACCGCACGTTCGGTGACTTTTCGTTCTCTTCAATTCGTCTGGATTCGGCAATTCTATTTTGGCGACCCTGCGGTGTATTCAGCAAGCACCACAGGGCCGTTGTAGTGCAGTATAAAGCTGCCGAACACTCACCGCAAAACCGAGGCGAATGCACACCGAAACCCGCAAAAAAATCTGGATTAACCCCGCCGGAGAAACCCGAGCAGGAGCCGATCAGAGCCAGAAAAACCCGACACCGCAGACGAATGGAGTAAAAAAAAAAAAAAAAAAAAAAAACAGTATGCTTAAATGTTTGAAAAGTGAAACGCTGTTTGCAAACAAACTACTGAGCGAAAATGTCTGAAATTTACACATGAGGTCCAATGAATGATAATAAAAAGGGGCTGTTGCAGAAAAAAGGTTAAAAATAAAAAGGAAACTTTTTTTGCAAAAAAATCCCGAAAAATGCTGAGAAGATCCTAAAAAGATCTATAAATAGACTTTGTACTGCAGAATATTATAATAAACGGTTTATTAGATATTGCATTAAAACGGGAATATTTTTAACATTGAAGCCTATGGGATTCACCTGAATAAACCTGTTGACTGAAGCCACCGAATGGCAGGGCAACTTTTCACTGCTGGTTTACGTTCTCTGAATAGACGAGGCTATGGGGATTTCACTGCCCTCGAACAGGCACCGTATGTGCAGGCAATTCGCCAACATTTGGCAAACTGCCTGCTCTCTGGATAGCCGAATGGCCAGGAAAGGTAACCGAACGCTGAATTTCAGCGTTCGGTTACCTTTCGCCAGCAATGCGGAGCTCTTTGAATAACCCTGTATGTCATTCATATGGCTTTGTGTTCGTGTGGCCTCAAGAGATTAATAAAATAAAAATTTATAGATATTATACATTCTGCACTATGTCCATGGTCCAAATGCAACACACTGTTAAACACAACATTGCTGGCGATTATCATGCAATAGCCTTACTTGTTTACAAATTACAATTACATAAAGAGGATGAACATGTATTTCTAGTTCTAAGAATATTGCCACTAGAAATTGACATGTCAACGATCCTACGAGGCAATAAACCCCATCACAATTTTTATTTTTTGTTACTCTAGGAGCTGAATTAAATAGCAGCTGCTATTGATGTCGCCACCTAAATGGCTGTATAGGCTACGTGAATTTTGAAGCATAATTCCTCATTCATAGCAAAAAGGACAGATTAAATATCTGCCCTAGTTAGCTCAAGGTACAGTCAGTGGCATCACTAGGGTTGGTGTCACCCGGTGCGGTAACTTATGGGGTCACCCCCCGAGTTTTACGGATTTTTTTTAAATACTCTTACTCCTAAATCAGTACTCCCATATAACACTGAATGCTCATACACACAGCGCACATTACTGTGAGGTTTATTGCTGTGGAGCTCTCTCATATGCTCACACAAATTTTTGCCAACTGCCAGCAAGTACGGTGCCTGTTCGAAGGCAGTGAAAGCACACATGGATATATATTGCCCCCAGCAGCTCACACATGGATATATATTGCCCCAGCTCACATATGGATATATTGCGCCTCAGCTCACATATGGATATATTGCCCAGACCAGCTCACACATGGATATATTGCCCCCAGACCAGTTTACACATGGATATTGCCCTAGCTCTCATGGATATTGCCCCAGCACACATGGATATGCCCCCAGCACACATGGATACTGCCCCAGCTCCTCTCATGGATATGCCCCAGCTCCTCTCATGGATATTGCCCCAGCTCCTCTCATGGATATTGCCCCAGCTCCTCTCATGGATATTGCCCCAGCTCCTCTCATGGATATTGCCCCAGCTCCTCTCATGGATATTGCCCCAGCTCCTTTCATGGATATTGCCCCAGCTCCTTTCATGGATATTGCCCCAGCTCCTCTCATGGATATTGCCCCAGCAGCTCTCATGGATATTGCCCCAGCAGCTCTCATGGATATGCCCCAGCAGCTCTCATGGATACTGCCCCCAGCTCACCTCCTGCCGCCGCCGCGTGTTCGGCTCCCTCTGAGCGTCCGGCGGCATGGAGCTTGGGCGCTCGCCTGGGGAAGCCACGTGACCAGCCGCGATCTCGTGAGAACTCGGCTGGTGACGTGGTTCCCCCAGGCGAGCGCCGAAGCTCCATAGCTTCGGACACTCGCAGGGAGCCGAACAATGCATCGCAGGGTGAGACACCCGCCCTTAGGGTGACGGTGTCACCCTAAGGGCGGGTGTCACCTGGTGCGGGCCTCTCACCCCCCGCCCCCACCTTGCGATGCCACTGGGTACAGCATATGTATACGGAATAGTGTAATACTAAAATTGTTCTCTAGGGGGGGGGGGTTTAAGGGATAACATTATCTGACATTGAAAACCTGGCATGGTTTGCAAATTTTCCAGGTACTTAACCAGTGTGCCGCAGGTGTGCAATAGCAGAATAAGGTGTGTAACCGGACTGTGACAAGAAGGGAAGATAGCACAAAGGTGAAACGTATTTAAAAGTACTTTCTTTGAATACAACCTTAAAGGAGACACTACTTATCCTGACCACTTTAAGTTGTCAGGAAGAGTGGAGTACCACCCCCCCCCCCATTGAAATCGCTGCCTAAAGTGGAGGAGTTTCATTTTTGGTGTTCATTTTTATATATGAGATTCTAGGAAACACTGAAATGTGGAAATTCCTCTTTTTTCCTCACCACATCCATCACCTCTTCATTCTTATGGCAGCTCCCATCTCCTTGAATCAATCCTCCGGTACATCATGGCTACACTAAAGACACTCAGGGTTATCCAAAGAGATCCGAATTGCTTGAGAAAGGTAACCGAACGCTGAAAATCAGCGTTCGGTTACCTTTCCTGGCCATTCGGCTATCCAGAGAGCAGTCAATTCGCCAAATCCTAGCGAATTGCCTGAACATACGGTGCCTGTTCGGTCCCTGTTCGAGGGCAGTGAAATCCCCATGAAAAAGCACTGCTTCGGCTATTCAGAGAACACAAACCAGCAGTGAAAGGTTCCCCTAATGCCCTGCCATTCGGTGGTTTCATGCGGCAAATTTATTCAGGAGAATCCCATAGGCTTCAATGTTAAAAATATTCCCGTTTTACTTCAATATCTAATAAACTGTTCATTATAAAATTCTGCAGTAAAGAGTCTTTACTTATAGATTTTTTAGGATACTTTAAGCATTTTTCTGAATTTGTTTTTTTAAAAGTCCTATTTTTTTTTTAAGTTTACTTTTTTTTTCTGTAACAGCCCGCTTTATTTTTTTTTTAAATATTCATTTTTATTGGGTTTTCACAGAATAAACACTGAAAGCTTACAATATCATGACTTAAATCCAAGCCAAAACAGCAGTGAGTAAACATGAAAATGAAAACACAAAAAATTTTGTTTTTTTATCCATTCCAATATGTGTAGGAAAATCTATGCAAAATAGAAAAACTGTGACAAAGCATTAAAAATGTAGTATATCTAACATTAAAATAGTTTGTAAACAAAAACCTCTCACGCTTGCAACCACCCACTGAAGAGAATGCTTAAGTACATCAAACATTGGAAACCTCCTTAATTGTGCTAGGGGGCGACACGGGACTGACGATATGACGTGTGGGGATCGCGTAGTACGACCAATAGAACCATCGCAATGTATGTGAGGGCAGAAGACCTTCCGAGGAGAACATCAATTCCTCAAGTGTGCGTATCTGTTCTACCGCATTTATCCATTCTGTAATAGTTGGTGGTAGAGGGTCCCTCCAATGCGCTGGAATCAGCGCCTTCGCTGCGTTCAATAGTCTGATCTGGATTGATTTTTTATATATTTCAGGAGCAAGGAGCGTGTGGTGTAAAAGGTATGTTTCAGGGGTGAACGAGATGGGGTCTGAGACCAGATCCGAGACGATGTTATTTATACGTTCCCAAAATGGGACCATTACCGGACAGTCCCACCAAATATGTATCGTAGTGGCTCCTTTCATATTACAGCGCCAACATGAGGCCTCGGTCTCCGGGAACATTTGCATAAGTTTAGCCGGGGTGCGGTGCCACCTGGTAAGTAATTTATATGCTGACTCTTGGAATCTGGAAGCCCTTGAACATGATGTGTGAGAGAACAAATTTGGTCCCATTCGTCATCTGAAAATTGCATACAGAGGTCCGTCTCCCACCCTATCCTGAAATGTTGGATCGTGCCTCGAAGACGCTGCAATAGTGAGTAAAGGTGGGATATGCCATGTTGAGGGACCTTGCCAGTCATAGTTAATGTCTCATATTCGGTTTGAGGTCTCTGATAAGCGGAGAGCGGAGCAAGTCGAGATGGTTTCATCACCACCGACTTATTACGAACCTGAGTCAAAATGGAATCCGGGTATGTCAGGGGGATCTCATTCATTGGTTTGGGTTGGCCGTCTTTCAAGAACGTGTCAGGCCGTACTTTATCCGTAGACCCTAAATTTGGGTGAAGATGGGGTGTGAAAGAGGGTAATCTGTTGACTGGCATAAGTGGGGAGGGGAAGGGAGCTATGGAAGTGCATCGTGTAAGTCGCCGCCACACAGCCATGGTGGGTAGAACCGTTGGGTGATCTGAAATGAGTGTGCGGACCATGGCATACGGTAACCACGGTAAGTCAGCCAGAGTTATACTAGAAGCTTCTTCCTCCAATTCAACCCACTGGTTACTCCTAATTCTGCTGTTCCACTCCAACTGACGCAGCAAATGTGTTGCTCGGTAATAGAGCAGCATGTCCGGCAGCCCCGCTCCACCTTTGTGTTTTGGAGCCGTGAGGATCTCCTGACTAAGTCTAGGTGCCTTTCCTCCCCAGACATATTGGGTGAAAATGCTCTTAAGACGTCTGAAATAAGTGGACGGGATAGCTATCGGTAGGGTCTGGAAAATATACAAAAGGCGTGGAAGAATATTCATCTTTAGAACGGACATTCGGCCAAACCAAGTAACGTGTGGCATCTGCCAATTACTTAAGTCTTTCTCCACCGCCGTCAGTATGGGTATATAATTAGCTTGAAATAAATCAGAACAATGCGGCGTGAGATTCAGGCCCAAATATCGTAGAGAAGTTTTACAAGCCCTAAATGGAAAGAAGGACAGCAAGCTCTCCCTCAGGGATTCCGGGCAATTTGCCATCATATACTCTGATTTCCCAAAATTAATTTTCAGATTGCTCAGAGCCCCATACTCCCGAAAGGCTGCCAGTATATTCGGGAGTGAGATAAGTGGTTGAGTCACAAAGAACAGCATGTCATCAGCGTAAGATGCTACTTTGTGAGTCGACGCTTTACATCTAATGCCATGAATATCTGGGGCGGACCTGATCGCTTGAAGAAAAGGTTCTAGGGAAAGAGCAAAAAGGAGAGGAGATAAAGGGCAGCCCTGCCTGGTGCCGTTGGAAATCTGTATTGGGGCAGACAAAATCCCATTAACACTAACTCTAGCTGTAGGATTGGTGTATAAGGCCTTAATCCACGTCAACATGGTTGGACCAAGGCCCATGTGTTTCAGGGTGGCAAACAAATAAGGCCAAGCAACTCTATCAAACGCCTTTTCTGCGTCAGTGGAGAGGAACAGCGTCGGACCCCCCTGCTTCCCGGTACTACGATGAATCAGATTGATCACTCGAACCGTATTATCTCGGGCCTCCTGTCGAGGGATGAACCCGGTCTGATCTCCGTGAATCAACATAGGCAAAAATTGGTTTAGGCGTGTGGCTAATATTTTCGCGAAGATTTTCACGTCAATATTTAGTAAGGAAATAGGTCGGTAACTGTTACAATATTCTGCATCTTTCCCAGGCTTAAGTAATACTGTGATGTTAGCAGACAGAGAATGCGGGTGTAATCCTTCCCCCTCCACCACCGAATTAAAGGCGCGTAGCCAGTGAGGGGCCAAAACGGCGCTATTTTCTCTGTAATATCTCAAGGTGAGGCCGTCCGGTCCCGGGGCCTTACCCAGCGGCATTGATTTTAAGACCGCCTGAAATTCTTCCAAAGTAATTGGAAGTTCCATAGATTTGCGCATGGGCGAAGAAAGTTTAGATTCTATATGTTGTCGCAAATATGCGTTGATGTGAGAATGAAGAGACGGGGTCAGTTGCTGGGAAGAGTTATATAAGTCCGTGAAATAAGAATGAAATATGGACAGTAGGCCTCCCGGGAGTGTAACCGCTTGACCTTGGCTGTCCCGCATCTTGTGAATATAAAGCTGTGTCCTTTGTTTCCTCAGTGCACGCGCTAACAACCTCCCACACTTATTCCCTGACTCATAATAAATCCGTTTTACCCGGGTAAAGGTTTTTTGTGCCTGTAAATTGTAAAGTGTGTGCAACTGTGCGCGGAGGGATAAAAGGGTCTTATAAGAATCCTCTTCCAATAATAATTTATGTCTCCTCTCCAAGGCGCTTATCTGAGTTATCAGTTCTATCGCCTGGGCTGCGCGTTCTTTCTTTAATCTAGAACCGGTAGAGACGAAAAAACCCCGGACCACCGCTTTGTGGGCCTCCCAGACGGTAGTGGAGGGCATTCCCGGGGTGACATTATCCAGAAAGTAATTCTGTAGCAAGCTATGAACAGCGGGTAGGGTGTCAGGAGAATTAAAGAGTGTTTCGTTAAGACGCCATACTCTCTCTTTAGGGGAGAGCAAAGGGGATTGAATAGTCATTGAGACCGGGCAATGGTCGGACCAAGTCGCTGTACCAATCGATGCGGAGTGCAACAGGTGCAAGGAGTCAAAAGGCAGTAATAAATAGTCCAGCCTTGCATAGGAATTATGTGCCGAACTGTAATGTGTGAAATCACGTGTGGAGGTATGTAAAGCTCGCCAACAATCCGTGAGCCTGTGTTCAGTCAGGGTAGTATTAACACGACGCAGTATGTTATGTGGAATGCCGGAGCGGCCAGTAGATGTGTCACACCTGGGATCCAGAGGTACGTTTAGGTCGCCCCCAACCACCACTATGCCCTCGGAAAAAGCGCTAAGTCTGTCTAGGGCGTCATGCAATGTCACGTGTTGACGGCGGTTTGGCATGTAAATAGAAACAAACGTATATGAAACGTCGCAAAGCGTGCCCTTCACAAAAAGATATCTCCCGTCAGGATCCACTGACGTGTCCTTAAGCTGGAATGGCACATCCTTTGACACCAAAATAGCCACCCTTTTGTCTTGTTTCCTGCGGTGTTACCGAAGTAGCCCGTGGGGAAATATTTGCTACGAAGAGTAGGAGCATGCCCTGTTCGAAAATGTGTTTCCTGGATAAGTACTATCGAAGCACGTTGTTTATGAAATTCCTGTAAGGCTATGTGACGTTTAGTAGGAATGTTCAATCCCTGTGCGTTGATGGATACTACATGTAAAGAGCGTGGGTGGTACATGTTAAGCAGTCAAAGTAAAAAAGCGCAATAAACAATAACCAATTAACCAAGCGTGAGAGGTGTGAGTCAAAAGCGAAATGACAGTTATCACAAATTTACATCAACGTGTCTACAATAGGTAAAATTGAATCCCCCAAAAGAACAAAAAGAAAAAAAAAAAAAAAAGGAGGAAATACCCTTTGTATGCCGCAGCCGCGACTTGACACGAGTAAAGGGAGGGAACGTATCCAGAAACCGAGGGATTGAAATGTCATCCCACTTTAAATAGATGAGAGAAGAGAAAATTTTCTCTCTTTTTTTTTTTTTTTTTTTTTTGTTTATGTTATCAGAAAAATAAAAAGGAAAAAAGAAAGAAAAACCCCCCCGCCACCCCCCTGCCAAAAAGCAACCCAATTTTAGAAAACCGAAACCTCCCAAACACATCCCCAGAAGAGCTATGGTTTCAAACATGTTGAAAGGGAGCAATGCCCTGAAACCCATGTCCCTAGAGAAGAGAAAAAAACGTGAAACCTGTAGTACTGGATGGCGTAACAGCTACAACCAGATCGTGCAGATCGTCCATGTCCGTGATGCAAACGTGTCCATCAAAGGCCGGATCGAGGTGCGGCTGTAGGTCCGGTCACCGAAACATGGTACAAGGCCCAGTTATAATATCAGATCCCGGAATCACGGTTCCTGAGAGCTCGGGGGCAATGAATCAGCGACCGAAGCCGGCCTGGAGCGAGGGCGTCGTTGACGTTGGTCACGACGGGGCAGAGGTGGCGCCGGAAGATAATATTCGATCGGATCAGGCCAGGCGATCCGGGAGTCCAGTCGCAAATTCAGATGGTCCAATGCTGACAGCATGTCCTCCTCTGATCTTATCAGCACCGGTCCGTCGGGCGTGCGTATTTGGAGACCGAAGGGATATATTGGTGTCCTTCTTGAAGCAGGGCCAATGTTAGTGGTCGAAGAGCTCGTCTGGTCTGCAAGGTGATAGGAGACAGATCCTGGTAGAAGGACACCTCCGATCCCTCAAATCGAACTTTCTGCAGGTTTCTCGCCTTCTGCATGAGCTCTTCCTTGACCCCAAACCGCAGTAAGCAGCAAATGACATCTCTGGGTGGGCTGCCAGGTGGACCCCTGGGACGAAGGGCACGATGATAACGTTCCATGTCTATGGTTATGTCCAGAGCACGGCCCAGTACCTGATTAAACAGGCGTAACAATGTGCCACCAAGGTCCCCTGGTGAATCTTCCGTCTCTGGCAGACCCCGCAATCTGATGTTACAGCGGCGTCCTCTATTTTCCAGATCCTCCATATGTCGTGCCAGAAGCCGAACAGAGCGGTGATGGGCATCCACGCGGGCTTCAAGTGCTGGCAAACGGGCTCCATGTCGTTCCAATGCATCCTCTGCCGCCCCCAGGCGGGTCCGAATCCCCAGGAGATCCGCTCGGAGGCCCTGGATTTCACCCGCTAGTGACGCCTGCATGCGGGCGGTAGCCTCCTGCAGATCCGCTTTGGTGGGCAATGAGCGGAGGATTTGAGACAGGTCAGGTGGGACTTCCCACGTGCCGGCCGCTGAGGTGGGAGAAGCCGAGCCAAGGCTGCGTGGCTCCGGCGCCATGTTGGGGCCTAGTCGCCGATCGGGCATGTCCTCCGTTGTGGTGAGGTATTGCCTTATAGAATGCAGGGAGGGGTCCTCTGGTCTCCTCTCGGTTCCCGGTGCTTGCGAGGTGCGTTTGGGTTTGACCATCTCGGTTCTTTTTAGCTATGATAGCTGACTTAGCAAGGGGGTAGCGCGGAGCTCACCTCTCAAGCGTCCATTCCTCTCCGCGGCCAGACCACGACCCCAGCCCTCTTTATTATCATTCCCTGGACCTCCTGTGTAAATTTCAGACATTTTCGCTCAGTAGTTTCTTTGCAAACAGCTTTTCATTTTCACAGATTCATACAAACGGTTTTGCTAATTTATTCACTGCCTCCTCTGCGTCTCAGCTGCTTCGGCTCTGTGTGATTCGGCTCCTGTTCGGCTGCTTCGCTGCGTGTGATCGGCTCCTGCTCGGGTTTTTCGAAGGTTAATCCAGATGTTTTTGCTTGTTTTCAGCGTGCATTCGGTGGGTTTTGCGGTTCGTTTTCGTCAGCTTTTCGTCAGCTTTTCCCAGCAATTCGGAGACCCTGTGGTGTTTGCTGAATACACCGCAGGGTCACCGAAATGGGATCGGCAAAAGGAACCGAATTGAAGAGAACGAAAAGTCACCGAACGTGCGGTGACTTTTTGAATCTCTTTGAATAACCCTGACTGTGTTGAGAGCCAGCAGTGACATCAGAGGAAGGGGCGGCTCTAAGGGTAGTACCAGGAAGACAGCTCAGAGAGAGGATGCAAACCGTGTGTCTCCCCTGTGTTAACTACTGAAATAAACACCTGTTGAACCCAGCTTGCTGTGTTATTTGGATCTCATGACATGGTGTCAGAATTTCTTACCTGCGCATCCATTTTGATCTGTGAAGATGTCCAAGTTCACTCCACCAGAGCCTTTTGATTTCTCAGCCTGCAGCATGGCCTACCTGGAGGCAGAGGTTTGCACACTTCAGGATTGCTTCTAAGCTGGATAAGGAGAGCGGTGAAGTACAGGTTAACTCTCTTTTATATTCTATGGGGAAAGATGTGGAGCCTGTGTACAATACATTTACTTTCCGTGAGGGGGAAGAATTTGACTTTGAGATAGTCATGGATAAACTCAGCGCCCATTTTGTGCCCAGGAGAAATGTGATTCATGAGAGAGCCTGTTTCCACAAGCGAGCCCAGCGTGGAATCATTTGTGTGCAGCCTGTATGAATTGGCGGAGTTCTGTGAGTTTGGTGCTGCGAAAGAGGAGCAGATCAGAGACAGAAACGTCATAGGTATTGCAGACTCAGAAGTTTCGCTGAAGCTGCAGCTGGAGTCTGCGTTGATGCTGAATGAGGCTATACAGATAGCGCGCCAAAGTGAACTAGTAAAGAAGCAAAGTGCAGAGATGAGATCTGAAAGCATGGTGGAGGAGGTGCAGCAGTTCAGGAGAGCTGTAAGTGACAGAGTGTGAACAGCAGACCGCAGGTGACAGACAGGGCCAGAAGCGGTAGGATGCTACAGGCTCGTTGCACGCGCTGTAACCGCGCTCATGGAATGAAGATGTTATGCCCTGCTAAAGACAGGAGGTGCAGAACAGAGTCGGCCATTTTGAGGTGGTTTGCAAATCAGAGTCTGTTAAAGAGATGCATCTGGACAGTGACCAAGAAGCTCAAGAGGTGTCCTTTGTAGGGTCTGTGATTAATCAGTCCGGCTCCGAAGAAGATTGGCGTGTTACACTCTCATTGATGGGTGCAAGGATTGCTTTTAAAATTGATACGGGAGCGGACATTTCAGTTATTTCTTTTGCAACGTTCATGAAACTGCCACAACTACCGCAGCTTGAGAAGGTTTTGATAAACGTTCACAGCCCTGGCGGTCACATCGATTGTGCTGGGAGATTTCTTGCTAGCAGTGAGTACAAAATAAAGAAATTTACCCTGTGGGTGTACGTGATCAGAGGAAACTGAGTTAATAACCTATTGAGCCGGAATGCAGCCTGTAGCCTGGGCCTTGTTGCGCGAGTGCAGGAGATCACGGAGGACATGTTTGGAGAACTTGGGCTGCTGAATTGTGAGCCGGTCCGCATAGAGTTAAAAGTGAATGCTATCCCGTACAGTATCGCTGCGCCTCTTAGGATTCCATTTCCACTTTTGCCCCGGGTTGAGGCCGAACTTTTGAGGATGAAGAGTATGGGTGTTATTGAGGAAGTCACTGAAGCTACTGACTGGTGTGCTCCTATTGTGCCTGTTGCTAAGAATGGGAAAGTTCGTATTTGTGTGGACTTGAAACGCCTGAACGAGGCTGTAAGGCTAGGGTCAAACGAAAGCATTTTTACACGCGAATGTAAAAAAGTGCGTCCGAACGAAGTGACGTATTTTTTCACGGAGTGCGCGAAAACGGTCATACGATGCGCATTTTCGGGCGTGATTTTTTACGGATCTGCAATTAAACGCGTAATCTAATTTACCAAATCAATAGGTGAATCAAAAATTAAGGTGAAGGGGTATAAAAAGCCATTTCGTGGATGGTGGCGTTTCACCAAGATGGATGCACTGCAAGTGTTTGTGTTTGCTGCAACGGGCTACCTGTACCTCCAGCACAAAAGACAACGGCGAACATGGTTTCATCCCATCAACGCTGCCAGACACACTCATGGCCACTTTGTGACGCTGTACAGGCCACTGCGAGAGAGGACCCCGTGAAGTTTTTCAACTACATGCGGATGTCCATCCCCTCATTCGATGAACTGTTGTCACAGTTACGGGAGCCGCTGACCAAGAGGGACACCAACATGAGGGATGCCATACCACCGGAGGAGATGCTGGTCATCACTTTGCGGTAAGTACTTCCAAACACCTGTATGCATGACTTCGCTGGCAGTCAGCAGACATTAGGGATGTGCGTTTCAGGTTTCGGAATTTTCACGCAATTTCCCGATTCGTGTTTTCGGATGCGGCCGAATTACCGAAAATTTGAGATCCGAAAACGTCAGATCCGAAACGTTTTCCGAGCCGACCCGAAATATTTACGAAATTTTCGAATGGACTTGAAATGAGTTAAATCGAAATTTATTGCTTTGAAACGAGGAGAACAGACGTTCTGAAGAAACGAGAATTTCCGAACTTACGAAAAGTCGATACATAAAACGAGCTAAGTGACACGCAAATACGAAACATGGTCGAAATTCCGAGAAAAAAGTACACGGCAAACGAGTCGAGCCGAACCGAATCGAAACAGCGATAGGTAGAAACGAGCCGAATCGAAAAGTTTAAAAATCCGAAACATCGAACAGAATCGACCCGAAAAAAATAAAAGGTGCACAAGCCTAGCAGACATGTGCTCGGTGTGCAGAGTCCCTATTGTCGGTCTGTAGTGACATGTACGCAAGCACATTCATACCCACCCACACGCAGGCATCACATTTCAAGACACGTCCAAAAAACCTCTGACACTGACAAGAATGTATGTAAATAGAAATATATTGTAATAAGAAAATAAATGAATTACATATTTGTAACATATATACAAAAGAAAATAACATGAAGGACAAAACATAACAGTGACAACAGGAACAGCATGTCAACCAAAAACATAAAACAGACAAGACACCTCACAAATCCTGGTACAGAGGAGCATCTGGCTCATGAGGACCATGTGTGGATCCGCGGCAGTAGCCAGACTCTGGGGGAGGCCCAGCAACATGGGACAT
This sequence comes from Leptobrachium leishanense, assembly GCA_009667805.1. Classification (NCBI taxonomy): domain Eukaryota; kingdom Metazoa; phylum Chordata; class Amphibia; order Anura; family Megophryidae; genus Leptobrachium; species Leptobrachium leishanense. Next base: position 118,992,539 of record CM019068.1, read on the forward strand.
GGGTGGGTGGGTGGGTGGCGCCTGGCTGTGGCTGGCATCACCAGTGGCCTGATGGCGTTGTGGCACCGCACCATAGTAGACCGCAGCCTGTTCTGGATGGGACAGGATCTCATGGATGAGGTCCAGGGATCTGCGGCGGTACTCCACCTTCTGCGCCAGGGTCATCTGGTCCAGCAGGGATTGACAGGAATGGACAAAGGACATGTCCTCACTGTCAGTGATGGTGCAGCGTGGAGGTTGTGGATTGTGCGACCCCATGAACCTGACCATGGCCTGCTCGAAGTCGCTAGGCGGTCCCCTCCTCCTGTTGTGAGCCGGTCTGGTGCTGTCTCTCGGTGTTGCAGCTGGCACCGGTCCGGTCTCCACCTCCCCCTCCACCTGCGAGTCCGTGCCACCCTGGTCAACCTCCTCCTGCCAGCTGGCAGAACCCCCTGCCGGCAGGTGTTGCTCCTGTGACCCAGAGGTGGATGGCTGGTCAATGCTGCTCGCAGTTGGCCTTGGCTCCTGGGTCCTCCTGAGGAACGACAATTGTTCGGCGTAAAGATAGCTGTGCACCTTCACCTTCCTCCTTGCCCCAGCTCCAGAGCGCACAGCTGCCGCTTCCTTTTTCAGGACCCGGGTGTAGTTGTCCCTGATAGTGCGCCACTTGTTGCTAATTTCATGTGCTGCAAAACATAATGAGAGTGACATTAGGTTCGGTTCATATGATGTGATCATAACACAGATTTAATTCATATTTCCCAGGTATCTTGCTAGTGGATGCAGTTTGAAGGATCTGCATTACAACTTCCGCATTGGCAGATCAACAGCTGGTGAGATCGTCCGCAAGGTGTGCCAAACAATATGGGAAACCATGAAGAAGCAATGTTTACCAACACCCACGGACAAGGCATGGGTAGCAATTGCAGCAGGATTTTGGGGGAGAGCCAACTTCCCCAATTGCCTTGGAGCCGTGGATGGCAAACATGTCCGCATAGTGGCTCACTGTATCAAAATTATAAACATTTCTTTTCCATTGGCCTACTGGCGGTGGCAGATGCCAACTATAATTTTGTGTATGTGGATGTCGGATCATACGGCAAAGACTCTGACTCCACACTGTTCAGGAACTCTACACTGTGGGATGAGTTCGAGAGTGGGACCCTGCACATACCCAGACCCGCACCATTGCCTGGCAGTGACGTGGTAGTCCCCTATGCCTTCGTGGGTGACGAAGCATTCGGCCTATCCACACATCTCCTACGGCCCTACTCAGGGACACACCTGACTGTGAGGAAGCGGGTGTTTAATTACAGGCTGTCGCGGGCGAGACGGTATGTGGAGTGTAGCTTTGGCATACTGACCAACAAGTGGAGGATTTTTCATAGACCGCTTGATGTAAATGTGGACTTGTGTGTGGATATAGTGAAATGCTGTTGCATCCTACATAATTATGTTCGTGCGAGGGATGGTTTTAATTTCGCTGATACCCTCACAGTTACGGGTCTGGATGAATATGCAAACCATGACATAATAGCTGTGAATAGACACAGCAACAGGTTTCGCGATGCTCTGGCTAATTATTTTACTAGCGATGCAGGGCAGGTGCCCTGGCAGCTGGGGAGCATTTAACATGTGACGGCACTTATTATGTTTGCCTTTACTTTTATTGTACATGCAATTTACATGTGATTATGAATTAAATAATCATGTACTCACTCTGTAGCTTCTGCTCTCTGTCAGACCACGTATCATAGTCCAGGTACACCTCCCTCGAGACTGCAACCCATGCGCTGGCCTTTCTCAGTTTGTCCTTGTACAGGTCACAAGCCGTGTCCCAAATCTCGGGATGCTCCGCCACTGCCGCTATCAGACGCTCCACATCAATATCCACACCAGCCATCTTCTGCAATTGCCAGGTACAACAACAGCCACCACAGGACACTTTTTTCGTCTGGACGTTATATAGGCCGCACATGTGCAGCGTCTGATGTCTCCTAATCACGCAAACACGCCGCTATGCCGCAGCTGCGCAATCTGTACGCCCGTACTAGCGGTTCGGCGTGCTTGAAAAAATGCGTTCGTTTTCCACTTGCGTTGCGCGGCCGGACTTTCGTGCGACCGTACTTCGTATATTGGCCGTCATTGCCCGTCATTTGCTGCTAGTGCGGCCGTGATTATGTGCGCCAGAACGCGCGTTTAAAGTGCGCTGGTCTGACCCCAGCCTAAAGAGGGAGAGATTTGTACTGCCAACATTGGAAGACATAGCTCCGAAGTTGTCAGGGGCTAAATTCTTTTCCATGCTTTGCTTCCAGCGGTTTCTGGCAGATTCCCCTCGACCCGGAGAGCCGTAAGCTGACTACTTTCATTACGCCGGTAGGTTGATTTTGTTTCCACAGACTCCCCTTTGGGATATCTTCCGCACCAGAGATCTTCCAAAGGGAAATGAGTTCCCTCCTGAGCGACCATGAGGGCACAGTGGTAGTTATGGACGACATCCTCGTGTACGGGTCCACTCTAGAAGAGCATGATCAGCGACTGCAGCGTGTACTGCAGACCGTAAGAGTCAGGATTGAAACTGAACAAAGATAAACGTCACTTTGGGAAAACAGAACTGTGCTACTTTGGCCATATTATCAGTGGAGACGGTATTAAGCCAGATGCTAGTAAAGTTCTCGCTATTGAGCAATTGAAAAGCCCTTCCGATGTTCATGAACTGAGACAAATACTGGGTCTTGTGAACTACGTGGGCAAGTTTCTGCCGGAACTGTCCTCAGTGTTGCATCCTATTACTGAATTGTTGAAGGACGTTGCTTGGACCTGGGGACCTCCACAGGCTGAGGCCTTTGCACTGGTCAAGTCCATGTTGGGGTCCGCCCCGGTGCTGGGGTTCTATGACCCTTCTAAAAAGACTGTGGTTAGCGTGGACGCTAGCAGTTATGGGCTAGGAGCAGCCCTTCTGCAACTGAATGACGACAAGCTGCAGCCTTGCAGCCTAATGCTCTCGTACATTAACTGCGGCAGAAACAAAATACGCTCAGATAGAAAAGGAGCGTCTGGCTGGAGTTTGGGCCTGCGAGCGCTTTCAACGATATCTGGTGGGCTTGGAAGGTTTTAGTCTGGAGACTGATCACAAGCCTCTGGTTCCATTGATAAACTCCTATGACATTGACAAGGCACCTCTGAGATGCCAGAGACTTCTGATGCGGCTGCTCAGATTCAATGTTCGGGCGGTGCAGCTGCCGGGGAAACAACTGGTAGTGGCAGACGCATTCTCCAGGCTCCCGCTGGCTGCAGCTGAAGAGTCATCTACAGAATCAGATGTGAAGGTGTATGTGGATTCGATTTTGGCTTCTAAGTCCATCTCTTCAGGGAGATTGGAGCTGATAAAGAGAGGAACACATCTAGATACTGATCTCCAAGAGGTCATAAACTACATAAAGAACGGCTGGCCCGAGAGCCGGGCAGTATGGATGCCGCTGAGTGCTTTCCAGACAGAGGGAGCGCACCTTACTGAACTAGATGGTTTGGTGCTGTTTCAAGACCGTTTTGTTACACCAGCCAGTATGCGGCGAGAGATGTTGAGTCGAATTCACGATGGCCACTTGGTCATTTCTAAATGTAGAGAGAGAGCTGCCTCTGCGGTGTGGTGGCCTGGAATCAGCACTGACATTGCCGAATATGTATCAAGATGTGCCTATTGCCGTGAACGTCGGCCTACACAGAGGAGAGAGCCTCTACTTTCTATCCCGCTGCCTGCAGGCCCCTGGCAGAAGATTGCAGCAGATTTATGTGAGCTCAACGGGAAAAAGTATCTGGTTGTTGCTGACTACTACTCAAGGTATTTTGAGATCGCACCGTTAGTTGAGGCGACCAGCGTGGCTGTCATCACATGCCTGAAAAGCATGTTTGACAGATGGGGGGTACCGGCTGAGCTGGTGAGCGACAATGGAATGCAGTTCGCTTCTATGGAGTTCAGGTCCTTCAGTGGGGACTACGATTTCCTTCATTCTACAGTCCACATTACCCACAGGCCAATGGGATGGCTGAGAGGGTGGTTCAGACCGCAAAGTTCATTTTGAGGCAACCAGATCCTTATTTCACCGTCCTGGCTTAAAGGGCAACACCCATTCAGGCCATGGGATGTAGCCCTGCACAGTTGATGATGGGGAGACAGATTCGTACCACGCTGCCTTCGGTGGGTGCATTGCAGCCTTCCTCCCCTGTTCTGTCTGAGAATGTTCAGAGGAGGGATGAAGAGGCAAAGCGGAACTACAGATACTATTATGATAGGAGACACTCTGCGCGCCATCTGCCTGAACTGTACCCGGGACAGAGTGTCCGAGTCAAACTAGATGACGAAAAGAGGTGGAAGACACCGGTCATAGTTGTAGGGTGTGCTGAGCAAAGGTCCTGTGTGGTCCGCACAGAAGCAGGGACTGTTACCCGCCGCAATAGACGGCACCTTCAGGTGGTTCCTGAGGAGCTAGGTGCCGAGAATTTGCAACCACAGCCGGTGGAATCTCCGGTCTTAAGAGGTACACCCACTCTGCAGCAGGATTCCGGCGAGAATACATCACTGCCTGACTTGGAGTCGCAACCACTCTCACAGGGATCTGGAGAGGGTCCTTGCAAAATGACTTTGAGTGGTAGAGTTGTGAAGCTTCCAGTGCTTCCAGTAAGAAAAACACACAGAAACCGGTGCAATATGAATGACAATTTACTTGGCAAACATAACATTTGCTTTACAGTAACAAAAAGACTAACATACAGACAGTTATGGGATAGTAATAGTCATATCACAGTACATTAAACTAAACAATAGAGCAATGAAATGAAAGCCTGCTTACTACGCTGGCTGGGGGGCTGCAGAAGGTCCCACATGGTCAGCACCCCAGGTATCCACAGCTTAAGAAGACTTAACTCTTGGCTGCCCATCCCTTTTATACCCAGTGGGAGTCACCAATAGACAAACCTCTCTACCAGTAGGTAAAACCTCTCTAAAGTAGGCTGGTTTAATGACATCACAGCTAGCCACACAGGGCAAACAGCCTACACACTGCCCCTAGTGGTCCTTCTTTGGTATGTCAATCAGTTAATATTAAAATATGATAATTTATGGCAGAAATCATCCATGATCATTACAGTGTGTCATGCAGAAATGCAGGACTGTGTGCCACCTCAGGCCTGTAGACGTCAGTCGGCGCATGGCAGACGGCCAGTCTCCAGGTACCAACGTTTGCCCCAACGGCCCAATCCAGGTCTTGGGCCAGCACTGCCCCCCCTCAGCACATAAGCCCTCAGTCTCGATCGGCACCGGCAAGAGCGGCATCAGTGTCTCGGAATCCGGTGTCAGCGTCCTGGCCGGAATGCCGACCTCATCACAGCTCCCAGAGACAGCTGTGGTACAGGCCTCAGCGGGGTACGTGGCCTCCACCTCCTCCATTCTCGGGGCTTCCTCTTCCAGGTGACGTGAGCATCGCCCGGCGCCAGACGCCTCTGATGAGCAGGCAATCCATGTCATCCCCCTCCAACAGCAGTAAGCAGGCCTCCAGGCCTGTAAGAAAGGCATCAGTACCTGCCGTGAAGGTAGGGGGATCCGTCTCGCCGGCCAGCTGCCGGTCTGCCCGTTGCTCCCATCGGGCCTCCATCTCGGGCAGTGTTTCCCAAACCTGTCCTCAGGACCCTCAACCAGGCCAGATTTTGCAGATCACCTTGGGGAAAACCAGACTGAATCCTGCAATCACTGAGCAGCAAATCATATTACCTGTGCTATGCTTCAGCTATCTGGAAAACCTGGCGAGGTGGAGGGTCCTGAGGACAGATTTGGGAAACCCTGATCTAGGGCAATCAGGAGACGTGGGCCCTCCGTCTCCCTAGTCCCCAGTGTAGGCTCAGGTCGGGTCGAGGTGGCATGACAGCCGGGGCAGAGGAACAACAGGAGCCGGGACGAAGGCCGCAAAATGACCGCCGGCACCTCGCTTTAGCCACATACCAGCTGCTGTAAATGGCGTCTCTGGTCCGGAGGGGGGGACAAAACGGCCTCCGGGAAACTCTGTTCCGGTGGCCAGCTAGCTTGGGTCCTCAGAGGAAAAGTGCACTGCATAAAAGTCTTCAAATGGACCCCAAAAGTGGCAGACGTTTGGAGCTCCCTCAGAACACGTCTGCTCCAGATGATAGCCGACCACGCCCCCGCCTATATGATGATTTTAGTGGGTGCAGTTTTATGCTTGTGTACACACTCCCCCCCCCATTTTTACTTCTCTTGACTAAGGTGCAATGGGCTCATATCCATGTCCAAACTCTCACCGCTCTGGCTTTTAAAAAACTACAAACACTTGTGAGAATCTGATCTATAGAACCTCGGAAATTTTTCATAAAAAATAAGAAGGGGGCAGAATCCTAATTTGGTTCTCCATGAAGAGACGCTCAATATAGGACCATAAGAAAGTATATATTTAGTGAATGTCTCTCAAGCCGTTTAGGATAGACATTGTCAAAATGACCCAAAAATGTCTGGTTTACCCAAAAACTTTGTGTAACGTTGATAAATCCGCTACTGCAGGTGACTGTCAAAGTTTTAAGACTTTAGCACATCAATATTCTAAAATACAAAGTAACTCAAATCTTTGCTTCCTGTACCTTTTAACCCCTTTATATTATGAAGGCCTGGAACAACTCAGGCGTAGGGCCCTTAAGTTGCCCCTGATGCCAGGACGCAAGGAGGAATTTTTAGTCAGTGTAGGGGTTAGAGCGTGTAGGAGTTAGAGCGGGAAGAGGAGGGGCGGGGTTTTCAGGAGGAGATAAAAGACACGTGCTCAGTGGCTCTGTGTGCCTTTTTCTCCTAAGGTAACTGAAGGAACGAGATCTGCAGCTGCTACAGTGTGTGTTCGTGAGGTGATGGCGGTGACCTGGAACAGCTTATGCGGGAGGTTCGGGTGGCTGTGAAGACTCGGTGTTGACTGGGCGAGGAGGAGAGTGCTGGAGGTGCTATCGTGGGAGCCGGATGCAGGGATACAGCCGTCAAGGGCTTCTCATCTGCCGGAATGCTTGAGCCCGGATGGAGACTTCAGCCATATGCCGGCATCTGGGAGGACAAGGTCTGAGTCGATGAGAGGCAGAGGGAGAGCGGCCAGTCGTGTGGAGGCTGGGGCTGACGCAGTTGGGCCTGGCGCGGGCTCGAGCTCTACAAGGAGGGTGTCAGGTAGGAGCTCGAGGCCTGTTTCTGTTTCTACGGATTCTTCAGCTTCAGGTCGGAGAGGTGGATTGGTAAGAACGAGCAGGAGGGAGGTGGTTCGGCGGAGAAGGGGTTAGTCCACAGGACTGAGGGAGCGGTCAGCTGGGAGGAGTGCTGCGAGTGGGGCTGGAGCTTCCTAGTCTGTGGGGGGTATTGGGGTTTTGGGGACCTTGGTTACACGGGACTTGGATTTGGGAGGAGTAGCAGGTGAGGAGGTGATGGGAGATCAATTGTGGATGATGGCTCAGGTAGGGCGGAGAGGAGTATGAGTGATGGTGTGTGTGGGGGTGTAGCCAGGAGTCATCGTGTACAGTGGGTACGAGGTGGTGGGATGGGGATGTCAGCGTGTCAGATTACATTCGTCCCCAGTTTCTGCCATGCGGGACCGGAGTCCTCAGGCAGCGTCTGGCCTCCAGGCTGATGGAGTTGAAGGATCTGGTGACTCGGCTGTGGAAGTGGGATTGGCGAGCAGGGGGATCCTCCAAGTGTGGAGACAGGTAATGGGGTCGGGGGGGATATGGGTTAATTTTTGTCTTTTTTACAGGTTGCCTTTGAGTCTTGGTCGGGTTCGAAAGATTGAGGGGGTCGAGGATTTGGCACAGGCTTGGTGGGCTTTTGGGGGGGTTAGTGAGAGCGATGAAGTGCGTAAGTAGCAATACGGTTACGTCTGAGGGGATGGGGGGGGGGCGTTCGGTCCTCCGGGGAGTCATTGGGGGTGTCGGACGTGGCGAAGAGGAATGCTTACGTTTCTTTTGCAGGCCCTCTCGGGCTGCATTTGAAACAGGAGTTAAAGGAGAGGATTTGGCGAGGGGAGTATGTAGGGCTTTTTTCTTTGTTACCTTTAGATGAGGCAACTGGAGTTAGGGACGAGTCATCCAAGGAGGGGTTGAAGGAGGAGGAGGAACGGAAGAAGAGACCTAAGTCTTTTGGCAATTGGCTTCAGGCTTTTTGAATTTTGGCCAGTGTTTTGGGTGAAAAGAACTCTCAGCATTGTTCAGCTCTTTTTTGTTACGTAGATGGGATTTGGGAGGCCTATCGTATTTATGGGGGATGGAAATACGATGAGCAGTTTCGGCAGCGTTTGGCGGCTCACTAGGGTATGGGGTGGAATCAAATGGATATCACTTTGTGGTTACGTTTGATGGTGGGCACAGAGGGCTTTGCCCTTTCCAGGAGTCGCTGGTGGGGGAGGGTCACGTACTTCACCGGCAGGTCAGAAGAAGGGATTTTGTTGGCAGTTTAACGAAGGGCAGTGTAAATTTGGGAGCGGGTGTAAGTTCTGGCACAAATGTTCGAATTGTGGGGGGGGGGGTTCGCACTCCTTGTCCAGATGTTTCAAGAAGGCTAGACCAGGGGGTCAGCCTTTTGTGGGGTCTGGTGAAGGGGGCCTCTCTGGTGAGATTAGACGCGATGTTGCCGTGGCTTTACGGAAAACGTAGGGATGCAGAGTTTTTACGAGAAGGTTTTGAGTGTTGTTTTAGGATTCCTTTTTTTGTTAGGCCAGGAGGGGTAGGCTGAGGAATTTGAAGTCTGCTTGGGTGCATCCGGAGGTGGTGCGAAATAAGATTAACAAAGAGGTGGGGGCTAGTCGTTTGGCTGATTTGAGGATTTCTCCTTTGGGGGTGGTTCCGAAGCAGACGGCGGGATCTTTTCCTTTGATTCACCATTTGTCTTACCCATGGGGGGGGGGTCCGTTAATGATGGCTTCGGTGTCGTTTCTTTTGATGCGGCGGTTGATATGGTGAGTTCAGCTCGAACAGGGGCTCTGATGGCTAAGGTTGACATTGAGTCGGCTTTTAGGCTTTTACCCATTCATTCCTTCTTGCCATCACCTTTTGGGGTGTTGGTTTGAGGGTGGTTTTTACGTAGATCTGTTTGCCCATGGGTTGTTCTATTATTATTATTATTATTAATTAATTTATTTATAAAGCGCCAGCATATTCCGCAGCGCTGTACAATAGGCACAGTATAGACAGGGTACATTGAACAACATTTGACAAACAGTACAGTAGGAGATAAGGCCCTATTCCCGTAGGAACTCTCAATCTAGAGGGGTTGGGGTTGGAAACAGGAGGAGAGGACTGCAAGGTGCCTTTGAGCATTTTAGCATGTTTCTTGAGTGGGTAGGGCACGTGGTGGCAGGATCTAAGAATTTGACGCATTGCTTGGAGGATTTTCTATGCAATGGCAGGGAAGGGTCGGGTGAGTGTCTTCACATCCTTCGTTCGTTTCAATGGATGGCAAAGCAATTCGGAGTTCCATTAGCGGCTGATAAGACCGAGGGCCCGGCGGCAGTCATCACTTTTCTTGGGGATAGAGATCAGTTCGGTTGATCTCGGTTGTCCAAGGTTGAGGAAGCTTTGGAGGCAGGTGGAAGGGGCTTTGTCGGTTAGGAAATTACGCCTGAGGGATTTGCAGTCGCTTATTGGTCGCTTGAACTTTGCCTGCCAGGATATTCCGGTGGGGATAGTTTTCCTGCGTGGTTTGGCTTTGGTGACTTCTGAAGTTCAGGAAGTACCATTTTGTTCAGATATCAGGCAGTATGAAGGAAGATTTGGAGCTCATTCTTGTCTCTTTTCAATGGGGTGGCCATGTTTCCTTCCATAGAAACGTTAGCCAGGGAGCTGGAATTTTTTTTTACGGATGCCTCAGGGGGAGTTGGTTTCGGGGTGTTGGTGTGCATCGCGTTGGCCGAATATCTATCTAGTCATGGTTGTCATCTGTGTTGGTTAGGAATTTGGCTTTTATGGAATTGTTTCCGCTGGGTGGTGGCCTTAGAACTTTGGGGGAGCAGTCTCGTGGTTAGGAGGCGTTTCGTTCAGATAATATGGTGGTTAATTCACTTTCGGCCTCATTGGAGCCGGTAATTCGGTTACTTTAGACGTTTGCGCTTCTGTTTAAAATTGAATGTTTTATGCAGGGCACAGCACGTTCCGGGGTGCCTTAATTCAGTGGCGGATGCTTTGTCTCGTTTACAGTGGGACAGGTTTTGTTCTTTGGCTCCGAATGCAGAGGTAGTGGGGACCCCTTGCCTTTGGCTTGGAGTTTTTGGAAGATGGGTGAGGGGATCTGTAACGGGCGCTATGCCGCTCACCCCAGATCAGCGTAGTTTGGATCTTTATGGACAGATTTCTACGATATGAAATTTCAAAGCAAGAAGGACTGTAATACCTAGAATCTCCAGCCAGTGAGGGAATACAAAAAAAAGCACAACGAAAGGGGCACCAGGTACTCAACAAAAGGGCATAACCCAAACAACATGAAAAACGAATCAATTTGCACAAAGTGCAACTAGAGTACCAGGAGTAGGTTAATTTTAATAATACACATAAAGAGACAATGAATGAAAAATTGCAAGGTTGGTGGTAGAGGGTGTGGAGGGTGGGACAAGGACCACCAATCAATAAGCAAAATTGCACAACGAAAGGGTAAAAGGGTCTATACCTCGGCGGTTCAAGCCACCTACATAACCAGTAATGTAATAAGGAGTACCAGACAGCATATAGCAAACCCAAACAACTACCCTCCCAACCAAAATACAGTTAAAAACAACAACAAAGAGGCATAGCTTGACGCGTTTTGCCCGTCTGGGCTTAGTCTGAAGCTGAAAAACCCTGAATACCACTCAACACAAATGGTTTCGTGACCAAGAGGTTGCTGAGTGAAAGCACGTTAACTATATTCAAATAGATACAATGATTTAAGACAGGAGTATAACTGGATTCAAGAAAAGCGTGATTATTGGTATATTTCAGATTGCTACCAATAATGGTTGTGGTACATGAGGTATATGTAACAGAGGTAATACTCTTATACTTGTTCTCAAGCATATAGAATGGGTACTCTCTATGTTCAGCAACCTGCAGGGCAGGTCTACAATTTAGGTTACTTGAAAAATTCTATTTTTCATTATAATTACCATAAACCTTTTCCAAGTTTCTTCTTATATATCAAAACCGAAGTAAGAGCTGCGCTACGCCATGGCGGAGACCCCCAAAAAGAATCAATCACAAGACTGTGTTGGTCTTTTCTCAGAAGTCTAGCTTTCCTCATTAAGATCTATTTATTAAAATTCACAGAATTTATAGCCAATCAGTGTACAGATACATTACAACATCAAAGTTTAGCCACTCAGTTAACTTACTACCATATATGGTTCACAAGAAATCCTTTTCCCATCTTCCCGCTTCTGCGCACATTTTCCTGCGCTGAACATAACAGGAAATCGGCCACAGCTCATATCCTATAGAAGGAACAACGGTCTATGCAGTATTGACACTAACAAAAATGGAGGGGGGGAATTTCACAGCCCATTTTATAAGAACAGGCTTTTTAAGACAAAATATTTATTATATTTACAGGAAATTAAAATCTAACAATTCTTTCCTTTGATCACATATCACCTGTGATCATCTAAAAGATAAACCAAATTTAGGCAATTAAACTAATTATACCTGGGCTACAGTGTCCTTGCCTAAGACCTTTAGATCATTCTAGATGCTCAGAGGGGAAGAAAAAAATTCTGGTATTTACTCCTAAAATACCTCAATACCTTTAGAATGTACAAAAGGGATTCCCCAAGGAGGCCCTTTATGAGCATAAAATACACTTATCTATCTAGATTCAGTCTTCCAGCGAACCACTTGGAGCGTAGGCAAAAATACCTAATCTAGACATTAAATAACTATTTATTCCCATTTCCCAAAATATAATTCACCGAACAAGAAAATTGAACTTTTACATTCAAGTTATTATACTTCTCTAATAAATCAACATGAGTCAGATCTATATCTGTGTGTTTTCCTGTGTTCAGCTTCACTCCACAAAACGCATACACCCCTGCATTCATACACACACTCAAGAAATACATTCTCATTTTCACAAATCCAATCCTTTCTCACACTTATCTAGGGGATTAAATAAAAAATAAAAAAAAAAATATTCCATAATCTAATACCGTAGTCCACAGTGCGATATCAGGGTGTGGTCTTTTTTTCCAACATCCCAGCTTGAGACGCATAATCATTGAATGTCATCAGAGCTCCCACCATAGGGACTCCTGAACAAGCTGTCTCTTTGCACTGGTTGCTTATTACCTGTGACCTTTGACCTTGACACAAAATGTCCATGATTCGTTCCATATGCAGTCATTGTGACTGTCAGGTTTCTTGATGATGTGATACGTTTTTAGCAACAATAAAGAAAATAAAAAAGAAAAAATATGGTATACCCCGCTAATCATATACATCCATTCATTCATTGTCACTCTCAAATGCACGAAAACAAAAAAAAATTTAATTTACACAAGAAGAGACACAGATAATAAATTTTAAAATTTCCCCGCAAAGCCTATCGGCCTCACGCAACGAGAAAAAAATTATACTACTGACTCATTGTTAGAGAAAAATATATATACGCAACTTTGGCTCAAAAGGGAAATAGCCGAAGTGCATATTCCACCCATTTTAAATATCAAAAAAAATATTTAATTACTATCCTAGTCAGTCTTGTTCGGTGTTTTGAAACAAACCTGGTGTTTATAAAACACACCAATCCTCAAATGAAATAAAATAATAAATAAAAACAGCATTAATTTTACCGAATCAGAACTTTCCATTTACCACTATATATGTCATGAAACGTATTTATGCAAATGCATTAAATTATATGTTCCTAAATACATTAATTAACTCTAATTTTAATTGGATGTGATCTTCAATAATCCTAAATGTGTCAGGGAATTTTGAACAATATTGATTGTAACCAAACAACAAAAATAATAAAATAATAAAAGACACAAAATAATTATCACTTAGGCTGGGGTCAGACCAGCGCACTTTTTTTTTTTTTTTTTTTATTTCAAATTTTTTTATTTTGCAGTAAACCAAGGGCCACAGACTGACAGTCTGATGGCCTCGCAGGGCCAAATAAGATATTCACAAAGAAAACCACAGAAAACATAAGGGGGTGTTCTCATAGGAAGCAACAGGAAACCGAAAATTTAGGGGAGGGGGGGTACAAACAAGGGGGGTGCAGAAACTCGTCAGAAGGGTAGATCCAGCAAAAACAAAAGAGAGCGATAGTGTTCGCCGAGGGGGCACCAGGGAAGAGGAGGGAAAAAAAAAAAAAAAAAAAGAGGGGGGGAGGAAGTGGTAGTGCGGGACTGCCAAACATATCATGGCATTCCTGGCTCACCCCGGTAACCTAAAGGGAACCGAGGGCCATGGAAGAGAACACGTGGCCGGGAGACCTGGGGCCAAAAGGGCAGACAGAGCCTAGGTAGCCACCCTAGTGGCTCGCCCAGGCTACCTCCCAATGTCCCACACACACAAAAAAAAAAAAGGGGGAGGGGGGGGATAGGTGAGTCCCAGTGCTCCAACAGACGAGCAACCTTGAGCCCAAAAAGCCAGCAAGTAGGACCATAAGATCTTACCGGAGAACTTAAAAAGGGGGAAACAAAAAAAAAAAAATTAAAAGGGTAGGAACACAGAACAAGCATGCACAAAAATCACATCTAGTCCCGAAAATCAAAACATGTCCTCAGGTTGCAACAAAATACAGCAAAAGACCTCAGAACAACAATGGTATCCCAGAATAGGGGGTGGGGGGGGGAGATCTCATACATAAGTTTGCCGAAAAAATAGAAAGTCCTCCGCAAAAGAAAAAATAAATAAAATTAAAATTAGGGGTGGTCTCGGAAAAAACTCTGCTTGTGAGGGGGTGAATGACAGTGGGGGTGAAAAAACACAGCAATGGGGACTGAAAGTGTCTCATCAAATAGCAGAGGGGGTGTCTTCATGGAGGGGATCATTTCTCAGAGAACAGATGAATAAACCTATCAGGGCACAGAAAGGTAACTGGGCAAGGAGGGTCAGAGGACTCCACCTAAAAGATGAAGTCTCTTCACCCCGAGTCCAGCGCAGCCACAGCTCATGAGCCTCCTCCATTCCCGCCTGGCGGCGAATCAGCAGGCATGAGGGGCAAATGAGTGTTCAGAAAAGTTTGGGCCTCCTCAGGTGTATGTACATGGGACGTACGATCAGCGTGTAATATCACCAGGGAGCCCGATGGCCCCCACCGATAACGGATACCCCGTTCTCTCATGATAGTCGTCTCCGCACGGAAACGTCGCCGTGCCATCAGCGTGAGAAACGGCAGGTCCCGATAAATGGAAATCCGCATATCCTCACACGTCACCAACGGTGCATTCCCAGCCTCCTGAAGGATCCTTGTGTGAGTGGAGACGTCCCGGACCGTGATAACAACATCTCGGGGGGCTGCAGCGGGAGCTGCAGCTGCCTTACGGATCCTAAAGGCAGAAGTAAGTGGAGCCAGACCGTCTTGGGACAGGTGCAGTAACTTCACCACTACACTGGTTACACAGGTAAGAAGGCTCTCATCTTTAACGGTCTCGGGGATCCCCCGCAGACGGAGATTACGACGTCTGTGCCAGGCTTCCATAGTCATCACCGCCGAAGTCAAGGACAGCACCTGTGACTGTAGCTCTTCCATTGTCGTCGAGTGCTCCCGGTGCCCCTCCTCTAAGACGTCCAGGCGTTTTCCCAAGGTTGCCGAACTCGTAGAGATCGCCGAGATATCAGCCCGCACCTGGGCGAGATCGGAGTGCCATAGTGCCCCAAGGTCCACGTACAACTGACGGAGGTCTTCTTTCGTGGAGAGCTGCGCAATCGAGGTCGGAGTGGCTTCCGAGCACATCGGCTGCGGGGTCGGTGAATCCGGGCGCTCCACATTCTGAGCAGCAGGGCGGGTTTGGGACGGGATGCCTAGCGACACTCTGATGTCTGGGAGCCCCGGGGTGACAGGTTGCTCCGTTGTTTTGCCGCGTTTGCCCATGGTAATGTGCAGGAACAGCCACGAGGTAGGCCGCAATCAAAGATGGCCGCCGGCCGGGAAACAAAGTTTCCTCCGAAAGTCGTCTTGGGGGGGGGTCGGAAACAGCGCTTGGGCAGCAGGAAACTTAGCTGAACAACTCTGGAGCCAGACCAGGTCACGGGCAGAGAGCCGAGTCTGCAAACTACCAGGTTATAATAAAATCGGCACGGGAGCTCCGCTACCACACGTCCTCTCAGTCCGGCTTCCGGGCACGCCCCCCGACCAGCGCACTTTTAACGTGCGTTCTGGCGCACATAATTACGGCCGCACTAGCAGCAGATGACGGCCAACATACGATGCACGGCTGCACAAAAGTCCGGCCGTGCAACGCAAGTGGAATTTGAACGCATTTTTCTGAGAACGCTGAACCGCTAGTACTGACGTACTGAGTGCGCAGCTGCGGCATAGCGGCGTGTGTGCGTGATTAGGAGATGTCAGACGCTGCTAATGTCCAGCCTACATAACGTCCAGACAGAAAAAGAGTTTTATTGACGATCCGTACAAAATCACGACCGACAATGCGCGTCGTCTGACCGTTTTTGCGCATTCCGTGAAAAAATACATCAATGCGTTCGGACGCACTTTTTCACGTTCGCGGGGAAAAATGCTTTCGTCTGACCCTAGCCTTAGACGACAACACAAAGATAATGTATTTTTATATGCTGATGGATTATCTTCTTTCTTTGTCTTCTGTCTTATTGGTTGAAAATAACAGTTTTGTAAAACTGACATGTCTTAAGTTTTATTTCCAAATCAATGATCTTCTTTAATCGCATGATTTATTGATGAGTTGTCGATAAACTAGAATGTTTTATTGCCTGGTGTCTGATAATTCCTTATTATCCGGTTGATGTAACATTGCAATGTGAAATGATAATGTGTTAGAGTAAATTTCCTTCAATTCCAACAGCTTTATCAATATTGGTATCAGATAATCTTCCATCTAGCTTGATCAAAGTTGGCATGCATGGGTAATTTTCACCTAAAGTAAAGACTTGGGAAAAAAATGTATTATTAACCCGTCAAAAACTTTAACATTCATATGGTTAAAATACTTTTAAAATGGAGAAAAAAAATGCAACACATTTTTTGGACACAAAGAAAAGGAGTGGTCATGAAAGAGAAAAAAATGGAGGAGAGGAGGGGTCATGAGAGAGACAAAATGGAGGAGAGGAGGGGTCATGAGAGAGACAAAATGGAGGAGACTAGGAAAAGAATGTGAACTTCAATTAAAATAAAAAAACACAACAAAAATATCATGAACTGGGAAAGAAAGTATAGAAGGGCATGTTTAAAACTTGACGCGTTAATTAGCACAAAGTTCTCAGAGGAAACTCAGAGAAAAAGATTCTTAATAAACATCAATAATCTTTATTAAGGATATTGGTTAAAAACAAACATTCAAACGTGAGGTGTTTGTGCAGCTATTTTACAACCTGTTTTATTCCCTCCAAGAATATTCAATGGGGGCACTTCACACCAAAAGACAAAAACATCAGACAGCAAAAAATAAAACTAGACATCTGGCTACCACTGCAGAAAAAGAAAACAATCAAACAATACTCAGATACCAAACTACAACCTTTCATCTCCCTTAGTCAACTAAAATAAAAAAAAAAAAAAAAAAAACACATTCTCTCATTTGAAATCTGCCTAAATTCCTTTGTACAGCGCTACTAAACCTGTAGGTGCTTTCCTTTAAACTTTCACTCAAATCCTTCAGCTTTATATCACTTCATCCTCTTAGATTCCAAACAACTAAACATGAACCTACATATATATTCCATTATACAAGTTACAAACACTGTAAATGATCTCAGTCAGCCATTTTGGCAAAACATATAACCTATATTAAGGTGTGGTCAATCCCTTAGTGCTGGACTCAAACAAAGACCAGAGGAAAATAACCGACCACGCCTCTTTTGGGAAAATGTATAACTTATATTAAGGCAGATTGAGCCCATCACCTTGATACACTAATTTTTTTTATATATCATACATCAACTTATAACATTCACGTGTAACCTGCCTTGTCAAAGTATTGACTTTCTATGTTCAGCTTTCAAACATAAGCTAAGAATAAAAAAAGAAGTAATTTTTGAAATTTACTGTAAAAGTAAAGCCCTATTGTCTCCATTTCCTGTGCTTTTTTTTTTTTTTTTTTTACACGAGGCAAGGCAGTAAAGACAGAAACAAAGCAACCTGTTTTAAGAGAAGCAGTCCCTATACATAAATTAAATATAAAAAACATAATATCAAAACTACGAAATACAAAACATCAAAGATAAACACATACATTAATAGTTAGTAAAGACAAACATTTAAATAAACAGACGCAATCAATGGCAAGAAACAAAATAAAATATAAAACAAAAACAAACATGCAATCTGAAAGAAAAAACAGTTAGCAAATCCTTTAGAATCAGCGCGCAAACACATGCAGCAAAAACTTGAGCCATACCCCCAGACCGGGTGAGAGAAATGGTGGCGGGGTCGGAATCCTGCTCTCTCCCACCTGCACCTACCAGCATCTCCCTCCAACCCCATCCCTCTCCTTCTCCTCCTTCGAGACACACTGCATCCGCCTGTTCTCTCCTCTGGCTCTCAGGGTGACAGTCATCTACCGCCCACCGGGACCAACCTCCCAGTTCTTTGACCACTTTGCTACCTGGCTTTCTCACTTCTTGTCTTCTAATCTTCCATGCCTAATTCTCGGGGACTTCAACATTCCCATTGATGATCCTTCCGCCCCTGCTGCCTCCAAACTTCTTTCACTCACGTCCTCCCTTGGACTCACACAATCCTCCCTCCTCCCTACCCACCGCGATGGTCACGCTATTGACCTTGTCTTTTCCAACCTCTGCTCCATTTCTGAGTTCAACTGTCGCCCTTTCCCCATCTCTGACCACCACCTTCTCTCTTTCAACCTATCTGGACTTCCTAAACACCCTGCTCCCCCACCCCGCACACACACTCGCAGAAATCTACATGCTGTGGACCCCCATCAATTCTCCAACCTACTTCACCACCTCCCTCATACCTCATCCTTCACCTGCCCTGATGCTGCCACTAATCACTACAACACTACTCTTATCTCCGCTCTAGACACTCTTGCTCCTCTTCGACTCTGTAAGGCCCCACGCCGCCAGCTTCAGCCCTGGCACACCCTCCAGACACGCTACCTGCAAAGATGCTCCCGCACTGCAGAGCGTGCCTGGAGGAAATCCCGCTCTGAAGCTGATTTTGTTCACTTCAAGTTTATTCTCCGGTCATACACCTCTGCCCTCCACTTGGCCAAACAATCCTTCTCATCTCTTATATCTACACTGTCCTCCAACCCTAAACGGCTCTGGTCCACCTTCAACACCCTCCTCTACCCACCTGCACCTCCCCCACAGCTGCCTTCAGCGCTCAAGACCTGGCAGACTACTTCCTCAGTAAAACTCTAAATATCAGAAGCAACATCCCAACACAAGATAGTTATCTGCCACCTCCACTCCCAGAGGTCCCCTCTGCCACCCTCTGTCGCTTCCTCCCAGCCACTGAGGAGGAAGTCAATTCCTTATTGTCCTCCTCACATCTCACCACATGCCCGCTCGACCCCATTCCCTCACATCTAATTCCTCCCCTCTCCTCCTCCCTCACCCCTGCTCTCACACACATCTTCAACCTATCTCTCTCCACTGGCTCCTTTCCATCCGCCTTCAAACACGCGCTAGTTACCCCTTTACTAAAGAAACCATCCCTCGATCCCAACTCTCCATCCAACTACCGCCCTGTATCCCTGCTTCCCTTCACATCAAAGCTCTTAGAAAAACTAGTCTTCAACCGCCTCTCCATCTTCCTGTCCTCCAATTCCCTACTTGACCCCATGCAATCTGGCTTCCGTCCCCTACACTCAACTGAAACTGCCCTCACCAAAGTCACCAACGACCTCCTAACTGCTAAAAAACACGGCCACTATTCTATTCTCATCCTGCTTGACCTCTCGGCTGCTTTTGACACTGTTGACCACCCCCTCCTTCTACAGACCCTCAACTCTCTGGGTCTCGGTGACACTGCACTCGCTTGGGTCGAATCCTATTTATCCAACAGGTCCTTCTGTGTGTCCTTTGCTGGAAACTCCTCCTCCTCATTGCCTCTATCTGTTGGTGTACCTCAAGGTACCTCAATGACAACTCATACACGCCCTGGTAATCTCCCGACTCGACTATTGCAATAATCTCTTATCTGGCCTCCCTCTGTCCCGCCTCTCCCCCCTACAATCCATCCTGAACGCCTCCGCCAGGCTAATTCACCTCACCCGCCGCTCTGTCTCTGCCGCTCCCCTCTGCGAGTCCCTTCACTGGCTCCCCATCCACTGCAGAATTAAGTTCAAAATCCTTATCCTTACCTACAAAACCCTCACTAACTCAGCTCCCCACTACCTGTCCTCACTAATCACCAAATACACACCAGCCCGCTCCCTAAGGTCAAACAGTGACCTGCGACTAGCTTCTCCCCGCATCACCTCTTCCCATGATAGACTGCAGGATTTCTCACGCGCAGCCCCCACTCTCTGGAACGCTCTCCCTCGTACGGTCAGACTTTCCCCTAACTTCTCTTCCTTCAAACGCTCCCTTAAAACGTTCCTATTTAGGGAAGCCTACCACCCAACTCACTGACGCAACCATCAATCACTCTCACCTTACAGTCCTCTCCTCCAGTTTCCAACCCCAACCCTCCTAGATTGTGAGTTCCTACGGGAATAGGGCCCTCATCTCCTCCTGTACTGTTTGTCAAATGTTGTTCAATGTATTGTATTGTAACCCTGTCTATACTGTGCCTATTGTACAGCGCTGCAGAATATGCTTAAGTTCGCAAAATCTGAACAAGCAAATGTAAGGATACATTCAAATGTAAAGATACACTTAAATATAAGGATACATCCGAATGGCAAATCCCACTTCAAACAACTGAAAAATTCTATTTTTCATTATAATTACCATAAACCTTTTCCAAGTTTCTTATATATCAAAACCGAAGTAAGAGCTGCGCTACGCCATGGCGGAGACCCCCAAAAAGAATCAATCACAAGACTCTGTTGGTCTTTTCTCAGAAGTCTAGCTTTCCTCGTTAAGCCAGATCTATTTATTGAAATTCACAGAATTTATAGCCAATCAGTGGACAGATACATTACAACATCAAAGTTTAGCCACTCAGTTAACTTACTACCATATATGGTTCACAAGAAATCCTTTTCCCATCTTCCCGCTTCTGCGCACATTTTCCTGCACTGAACATAACAGGAAATCGGCCACAGCTCATATCCTATAGAAGGAACAACGGTCTATGCAGTATTGACACGAACAAAAATGGAGGGGGGGAATTTCACAGCCCATTTTATAAGAACAGGCTTTTTAAGACAAAATATTTATTATATTTACAGGAAATTAAAATCTAAGATTACTGTATTGCGACTTGGTTTTAAACAGATCACTTGAAAGACAGTTTATTTATTTATTTATAAAGGATTTTACCAGGAAGGATACATTGAGATTTCTCTCGTTTTCAAGTATGTCCAGTTATATTCATTAACCTGGGCAGGTCTACAATTATAGATCATGCGATATGCTTTGCAATTACATCAGACGTTACACAAGCAACTTGAACTTTTGATTGATCTAGTAACTTGAAAGACAGACCCATATATTGAGACCATACATGGTATAGTGTACCCAGACTCAGTACTCTTCGGGCAGACTGGGAGGTTGATTAATCGAGCAACCTGAAGTGCAGATCTCCCAAGTGAAAACATGCGGTAAAGCATCGGCATGAAAACCCAAACACACAAGAGTATAGAGTAAGAATCGTCAGTGGGTAATCCGGGTCAATCAACAAAGCAAGGTCCTCGTACAGGCAAACGATCGGCAACGAAATACAAAGTAAGCAGAGACAGATTCAAGAGTCAGCTGGCGATGTGGGAAAATTACTCCAGGTCAGGGCGACGAGCAAAGACTCGCACCCTGTACTTAAGGTCGGCGAATCTGCGTCATCACACCACCCCCTCAGACGCCGATCTGCTAACTTGTGCTCCTGGCACCCGGACAGCCAGCGATGCCGCCGGGCGCCCAGACCCCCCCAGGCAGTGCCGCGGGGCAGAGGACATCACAGAAGCCCCCATCTACGGTCGGCCTCAGGATGACCCCCAGGCGCAGCAGGATAGGCCGCATGGAATTGGCGAACCAAACGAGGCACATGGATTTTGCTGGCTGGCAACCAAGACTGTCAGGTATATTACGCAGAAAAGGCGAATTTAAAATGGATGCCTGTAGCCATTTTGTTTTAAAGACAGTTTTTCTTTCAAAGTATTCTCTAGGTTTAGAAATGAACAAGATTCTTTTTTACAAAGTTCATTCCTGGGTTAAGAAGTCCCAGACATGAAGGAACCTAGAATGAATGTGAGATAATGCTAAGACATATCATAAGTAAATTATTGGTCTGTTTTAAATTTTTAAAACAAAAGAGATTTTGTTTCTTTTGGGTATAGGAATAAGAGTTAAGCATTCTGTAATATAGAATTATATTCACAAAATATATGTTTATAATCAAGGTATATTTTATTATAATTACAGTTTGAAATATATACTCCAAAATATTGTAGAAAGTATATAGTTGGTAAATAATAAAAATTACTAAAGAATAGATTCTGTGAGTTAACCAGGAAGAATTTAGCTGATAAGGCTCTTAGCAACCAAAAGGGAGGAGAGCTATAAATCTCAAGAGACAGTCTAGAGACTGAGAAGAGACAAGGTCTTTGTTAAGCTAAGTCTGACCTTGTGACCCTAGATAAAGACCGAGAAAAAGAAAATGGAATTAATATAAGAAGTGCAATACTGCCCTCTACAGGATAGTAAAAATAATGATTTATATTATCATTAATATTAACTGTGTGGCTATAATAAGCGGGAAAAAAGTTTTTGGTAAGTCAGTCGGAGATTGCCAGCCATCGGGACGCATCGCCATGCACTCAGACGTCCATTACACATGACCTTCTGAAGAGTCAGAGATTTCAACAGACAGAGACTCACATCAGACTCACACCACGATGCACTCAGATCCCAAGACATGAGGCAATTAATATTCTCACCAAATCTCTAACTCACATGCATTGATTATCTAATATCGATAATTTTCACATATTCCAAAACAAAGCATCACATAGAAAATTCCAAGGCAGACTCATCAACATCCAAAGTGGACAGGTAATGTATGAAATAAGGAATTAATGTAAAAATATATTTGTAGAGATTTTTGCAACATAGACTGAGACTTCTCGGATAAGGTTAAGATCCAAATTCTAAGTATTTCTAATCTGCAGATGGGAATATGAAGAAGTGGATATAAGGATTTATTCCTAAAGAAATGTTGCAAGATTGATACCAATATATATATTGAATTTGGAAATTACTGTGATTAAAATTAATGAGCAAGGAATTATATAACTACAAAATAAAAAGCAAAAGATTAGAAGTTTAATTCTCGAGATTAGGGGAGGATTCACTAAATAAGTTTTTATTACTTATCATCAAATTAGCTCATCTTTTGTTGATCTATGTAGCATAGAGATATATATATATATATCTAAAAGAGCTGGCTGGTTAAACATTGTTTGCTGGGAAATGCATGTTGTATTAAGCAGAAATGTTTATTAACCATTTGTGTATTAGTTACTAACTGAGAAAATAAATGATATTAATCATATATGCAGTTACTAACCGGAGATACATATATTGTGAAGCTAGTTTTTATATGCTGATGGAGTGTGGTTTATAAATTGTTGTTCATGATATGAGATTTGAAATTCTTTTGTATACGTAATAAATATATATATATTTTTATCCGATTATTGATTATTGTATTTTTTAAAGCAAAACACAGACAATTAAAAGAATTCAGGATAATTTCTAAGAGATATAGACGATTGATATGTGTCTCGTATAAGTTTCTTATGAAATAATAATCCCTGATATATTGGAGGCGACTGCCGAGGTAGGTCCAGTAAGTCCAATATAGACATATTGGAGGCTTGGCTGATAAATCCAATATATACAAACGTGTTGTATTCACGTGCAGAGATTATATCCGACAAGACCTATCCTCAGGACCATAACCCTCCCAATCCGCAAGGTACTGGACAACACCCCTGACCACACGGGACTTCAGGATGGCACAGACCTAGTTCTCCTCTTCACCCTGGGACTGAATGGGTGGAGGAGGAACATTGACTCTTGTGTACCTGTTACATGTCTTAAGAAGGCTAACGTGAAACACATTGTGAATGTGTAAGTAGGGGGGTAATGCCAAGGCATAGGACACAGGGTTCACTCTCCGTATGACCCTATAGGGACCTATGCATCTCGGGGCCATTTTCATGGAGGTAACCAGTAGGTTGATGTTTCTGGTGGAATGCCAGACCCTATCCCCACTACATATACTGGGGCAGGCTTTCTTCATCTGTCTGCTTTTTCCTTTTGTTTCTTGATATTAGTCTCCCTAACCTCGTTAACCTGGTCCCGTGTCCCCTTTAATGACGTCAGATGCTCGTCAAGAGCAAGCAAGGCGGTTCCCTGAAAGTCAGAGGGGAGCATGGGAGGCTCATGTCCAAACACAGTATGAAAAGGTGAGTGGCCAGTGGTTTCACTGAGTTATTTAGGGCAACTTCGGCCCATGGCAACAGATCTGACCATTCATTTTGTTTTTCAGAAATGAAGCATCTTAAGTATTGTTCTACATTTTGGTTGGCTCTTTCAGCCGCCCCATTGAGGGTGGTAGGCTGAAGAGAAGCTGAACTTGATGCCCAAATTGTCACAAAAATTCTCCAGAATTGACACACGAACTGAGTCCCCCTGTCGGATACAATTCCCAGAGGGACCCCATGGAGTCGGACTATGTTCTGGACAAATACTGGTACCAGCTCACTGGCGGATGGCAGCTTAGCCAGAGGCACAAAATGCATCCTTTTGGAAAACCTGTCCACAACGGTAAGGATGACTGTATTACCATGTGACACAGGCAAATCAGTAATGAAGTCCATAGATAGGTGGGCCCATGGTCTTTCAGGAATTGGCAATGGTTGTAGTAAGCCAATGGGTATGGCCTTAGGATTCTTACTTCTACAGCATACCTATATAGCTATATATTTCTTGACATCCTTTCACATACCTGCCCACCAGAACTTCTTTTCAAGAGTGGCTAGGGTTTTTGTTATACCCTTATACACAAACGGTTTGGAATCATGATTGACCATCATAACCTGTATTCTTTCCTCTTCAGGCACGAAGAGTTTACCAGGAGGCCTTTCAAATTTTATTTATTTATTAATGGAGCAGTACTTTGCATCCTTTTGGAATCTTATCTGGCCTCCCTCTGTCCCGCCTCTCCCCCCTACAATCCATCCTGAACGCCTCCGCCAGGCTAATTCACCTCACCCGCCGCTCTGTCTCTGCCGCTCCCCTCTGCGAGTCCCTTCACTGGCTCCCCATCCACTGCAGAATTAAGTTCAAAATCCTTATCCTTACCTACAAAACCCTCACTAACTCAGCTCCCCACTACCTGTCCTCACTAATCACCAAATACACACCAGCCCGCTCCCTAAGGTCAAACAGTGACCTGCGCCTAGCTTCTCCCCGCATCACCTCTTCCCATGATAGACTGCAGGATTTCTCACGCGCAGCCCCCACTCTGGAACGCTCTCCCTCGTACTGTCAGACTTTCCCCTAACTTCTCTTCCTTCAAACGCTCCCTTAAAACGTTCCTATTTAGGGAAGCCTACCACCCAACTCACTGACGCAACCATCAATCACTCTCACCTTACAGTCCTCTCCTCCAGTTTCCAACCCCAACCCTCCTAAATTGTGAGTTCCTACGGGAATAGGGCCCTCATCTCCTCCTGTACGGTTTGTCAAATGTTGTTCAATGTATTGTATTGTAACCCTGTCTATACTGTGCCTATTGTACAGCGCTGCAGAATATGCTGGCGCTTTATAAAGAATAATAATAATAATTTGCACGGACTGCAATCTCTCCAACAGTGGAGAGGAAACGGTGAGGAGAGTGGTGCCTAGGATCCTCTCGAGGAATGATAGGACTTTGGTCAAACGTGTGTTGTTCATAAGACTCGAACTGTCTGGACAAGGCATCAGCCTTGGTGTTTTGTGAACCTGGACGATAGGTCAGCAAGAAATTAAAACTGGACAGGAACAAGGACCACCTTGCCTGTCTAGCATTCAGACGTTTTGCATCTCCCATGTATACAAGGTTCTTATGGTCTGTGATTATGATTACAGGATCTTTGGGTCCCTCCAACAAGTAACGCCATTCATTAAGAGCTGCTATCCCCGCAAGCAATTCTCTGTTACCTTTCTCGGCAGGTGTCATCTTTCTGGAGAAGAACCCACATGGATGTAGGGGCCCCTCTGGACTGCCTCGGCGATAAAATGAACCCAATATTAGTGTAGCGCTCCCATACCCCACAAATTATTTTTACACAATTTATTTTGTGTCTCTCCTATATTTTTTAACAAATCTTCTCCCCAAAGTTTATAGGGAATATAACTCTCGAGATAGTCCAGATTTTTCTTTAATTCCCAAGGGTCAAATATTCTTACTGCTCCGCCAAATATTCAACTCCGCTCCATTCTAAAAGACATAAAATGGGCAAAGGATAGCGCAGACTGTTTTTAGGGCACAATTAGCTCAGTATGCAGATTGCACTCACCCAGCTGGAGCCTTGGACCAGGCTCTGAGTATTCGGGCTCCAATTTTTTAATTCTCAGCCAAAACTTTTTTAAAAAGCTCAGAGCGATTCCAGAAGTGAAAATAAAATTTATTTCTGATAAATAGTATAAAATAAGTTTCTCCAGACGCGTTTCGCCCTATAGAACAGTGTGCTTCATCAGTGGAAAATAAACATGCATAAAAACAAACCACATTCGGTATTTTTATAGTAATGCTTAATTGTACTTAGATTAATTGAAACCACATGGGTTCCCGACGTGCATGCATCTACCTCGAATTGGAACGGCAAACCTGGCTCTGGATGTTTCAGGATAGGTGTCGTGATGAACGCCTCTTTGAGCGACTCAAATGCCTGCAAGGCCTGAGCGCTCCAAACCTGGTTCTGAGCACCTTTCTTGGTCATAGCCGTAATGGGGGATTCCACTGACGAGAAATCTTTTATGAATCTCCTGTAGTAATTAGTAAACCCCAGAAATCTTTGGATGGCTTTCAACCCTTGGGGTATTGGCCATTCCTTGATGGCAGACAGTTTCTGTGGGTCCATCTCAAAGCCCTCAGGCGTTATTATATAACCCAAGAAGTGTACCGAGGTTATATCAAACAGACATTTTTCTAATTTGCAGTACAATTTGTTTTCTAGCAATCTTTGCAACACAGTACGCACATGAACATGTTGTGTCTCCACATCAGGAGAGCAAATCAGAATGTCGTCCAAATAGACAATGACAAAGACTTGTAAAAAGTCCCTCAACACATCATTAATGAAGTCTTGGAAGACTGCTGCGCATTACACAACCCAAATGGCATAACCAGGTATTCGTAGTGGCCACTTCTCGTGTTAAAAGCAGTCTTCCACTCGTTATCTTTCTTAACTCGGACTAGATAATAAGCACCGCGTCCAACTTCGTATAGATCTTGGCACCTTTGAAATCAAAGGAATGGGGTATGCATTACGCACAGTAATTCTGTTTAACCCTCTGTAATCAATGCATGGTCTGAGATTACCTTCTTTCTTAGATACAAAGAAAAACCCTGCTCCCACAGGAGAGGAAGAACGGCGAATGAACCCACGAGCCAGATTTTCACGGATATATTCCTCCATTTTGTCATTCTCTTTCTGAGAGAGAGGGTATACATGCCCTCTAGGAGCCATGGTACCTGGTAGCAAATCTATGGCACAATCATAGGGTCTGTGCGGAGGCAAGATTTCAGATTTCTCCTGGTCAAAGACCTCTTTGAGGTCACTGTACCACTTGGGCACCTCCGTAGACAGTGGAGGGGCTGTGGCCACGTTCAGATTACCCAACACAGTACTCATGCCCAAACACCTGGCCCAACACTTTGGCTAACCATGGATAGCCTAGGAAAATCGGTACTGTGGAGATTCTAGAATCTGAAACTGTATTTTTTCTTTGTGTAAAATACCAGTACAGAACGAGAGAGGGATGGTATCATGAGTGACACGCGGTCTCCGTAATCTCCTGCCGTTGATACTTTCAACGAGGAGAGGCACTTCTCTCTCAACCAAAGGTACTTTGTGAATGGCAGCAATCCCAGAATCCAGAAAATTTCCTGCAGACCCAGAATTAATAAGTGCGTCCGTGTCAAGCTTGATTTTTTCCCAAGCAACTGACACCAGGACCACAACACGAGATCTTCTCTTTCGCTTTTTCTTACTAGAGATGAGAGACAATATAGTAGTACCTAGAACCTGTCTCTCAGGGGATTCTAGGCTTGCTCGTTTCCCGACATGGTAGACCTTTTAGGTCGTTTGGGGCATTGTAACTGGAAATGCCCCTTGTCTGCACAATAAAAACACAAACCCTCTCTGAGACAATGTCTCTCTTCCCATTTAAGACTGAACCGGCCCAATTGCATAGGTTCTGGTTCAGCTGGTACTAACCTACTAGGTGAGGTGTTGTAAACCACCTTAGGAGCAGATGAGACACCATGGGGAGGTTTGCGAGACTTGCTACGGCCAGACCTCCTGTCGCGGATTTGAAAGTCAAGGGCTATGCAAAAGTCAACCAGATCATCCAGCTCCTTGGGTAGTGACATAGGAGCTAAATCATACATAAGGGTCTCCAAGATCCCTTTCAGGAAGGCCGTAGTAAGTGCATCATTTGGCCATTGCAATGCAGCAGCCACAGTCTTGAACTCTATAGCGTAATCAACAACTCGGCGGTTGCCCTGAGAAATACGATACAAGGTCCTGGCAGCACCAGTTGCCCGCCTCCCAGGATCAAAAGTGTGCCTAAGATCTTTTATAAACTCTGTATAGTTATACACAACAGGTTTCTTTAATTCCCACAAAAGGAGTTGCCCAAAGCAAAGCTTTCTTGGTAAGGTGGTTAATAACATAACCCACCTTGGCTCTGTCTGTGGGGCACATCCCTGGATTGAGTTCAAACATGATATCAATTTGGGTAACGAACACTCTGCAAGAACCAGAATTGCCATTGAAACAGATAGGAGTTTTCAAACTCACATGAGACACCTCAGCAGCTATCAATGAGGAAACAGATACTGCTTGAGAGGCCACGTTGATCGCAGGAGAAGGAGGTGGTGAGGCTTTGCTGGACTGATTCATAAGTAAACCCAAAGCCTGAGCAAACTGGTCCATGCGATGGTCCTGCTCCTCCTGTTTTGTGATAATCTCACCAAGTCTTGACATAAGTGCAGATAAATCTGTCTGATCCAGGTTTGGCCCTGACGTAATGTAACGGGCGCTATGCTGCTCACCCCAGATCAGTGTAGTTTGGATCTTTATGGACAGATTTCTACGATACGGAATTTCAAAGCAATAAGGACTGTAGTACCTAGAATCCCCAGCCAGGGAGGTAATACAAAACCCTGAATACCACTCAACACCAAAAATGGTTTCGTGACCAAGAGGTTGCTGAGCGAAAGCACGTTAACTATATTCAAAGAGATACAAGGATTTAAGACATGAGCATAACTTGATTCAAGAAAAGCGTGATTATTGGTATATTTCAGATTGCTACCACTAATGGTCGTGGTACATGAGGTTATATGTAACAGAGGTAATACTCTTATACTTGCTCTCAAGCATATAGAGTGGGTACTCCCTATGTTCAGCAACCTGCAGGGCAGGCCTACAATTTAGGTTACTGTATTGCGACTTGGTTTTAAACCGATCACTAGAAAGAGTTATATTCATTAACCTGCAGGGCAGGTCTACAATCATAGATCGTGCGATATGCTTTGCAATTAGACCAGACGTTACACAAGCAACTTAAACTTTTGATCTAGTAACTTGAAAGACAGACCCATATATTGAGACCATACATGGTATAGTGTACCCAGGCTCAGTACTCTTTGGGCAGACCGGGAGGTTGATTAAACGAGCAACCTGAAGGGCAGATCTCTCAAGTGAAAACATTCGGTAAAGCATTGGCATGAAAACACAAACACACCGGGGTAGAGAGTAAGAATCATCAGTGGGTAATCCAGGTCAATCAACGAAGCAAGGTCCTCGTACAGGCAAACGATCGGCAATGAAATACAAAGTATGCAGAGACAGATTCAAGAGTCAGCTGGCGATGCGGGAAAATTACTCCAGGTCAGGGCGTCGAGCAAAGACTTGCGTCCTGTACTTAAGGCCGGCGGCTCCATGTCATCACGCCAAGCCCCGCCCCCTCACACGCTGATCTGCCAGCTTGTGCTCCTGGCACCCGCCCAGCCAGCGATGCCGCCGGGTGCCCAGACCCCCAAGGCAGTGCCACGGGGGCAGAGGACATCACAGGATCTCTGGCAGGATCAACTTGGAAGTCGTATTCCCGAGTGTGGCACGCCTGGGAAGGTTTGGGTGAACGTTCCAGGTACATTGGAGTCGCTAAGTGGGACGAGGATCACTTGCTTAAGGCATACCTTATGGGTATGTTTGACTCGGGGGCTTCACCGGGTGTGGTGAGGCAATCCTTGGCTGCCTTAGCGTTCTTTTTCAGTTACAAGGGAAACGGGATTTCACCAAGGATTTTGTTATTCGGTGTGCGGTGCGTGGTTATGTTAGGGGAGGGGGCAGTGTGGATGCTCGGCGTCTGGTTTATGAGCATTTACTTGAAGGTCTGTGGGAATTTGTGGGGGGATTTTGTGTTAATTCTTACGAGACATCGCTCATGATGGCAGTATTTAGTTTGGGGTTTTTGGGGCCCCTAAGGTTGGGTGAGTTGGTGTGTGACACGAGGAAAGGAGGAAGTTGTTTGGGGGCTGATGCTGTATGGTTGGCCGATGAATCGGTGGTTGTGTGGGTTTCTAGGTCTAAAACGGATTAGCTGGGAAAGGGTCGTAGGGGGTCTTTGAACAAGGTTGATAATTGTGGTATCTGTCCGGTGAGGAATGTGGCGGCTTTTTGCAAGTGCGGGCATCGTCCGGTGTGGCCTTTTTATGTCAAGCGGATGGTTTGGCCTTAACGAGATAAGAGTTCATTTGTTACCATTTCTAAGAAAGGTTTGCTATGTTTGGGGAGGAATCCGGACGAATTCGGGTCTCATTCATTCCAGATTGGAACGGCAACCGAGGCTTCGTGGCTTGATTTGGCTGACTAAGAAATTCAGGAGATGGGCAGGTGGAAGTCTCAGGCTTTTCGTACCTACATTCGGCCGGGGCTAGCGTCCTGACGTTTCAGTCGAGTAAGGTGTGGGAAATGTTTTTGCATGGATTACTGAATTTTTTTGTATGTGTCATCTGGTATGTTTAGTTTGTTATGGATATACAGTGGAGCAAAAAAGTAATTAGTCAGCCACCAATTGTGCAGGTTCTCCCACTTAAAAAGATGAGGCCTGTAATTGTCATTATAGGTACACTTCAACTATGAGAGACAAAATGAGAGAAAAAAAATCCAGAAAATCACATAGTCTGATTTTTAAAGAATTTATTTGCAAATTATGGTGGAAAATAAGTATTTGGTCGCCTACAGTACAGTACAAACAAGCAAGATTTCTGGCTCTCACAGACCTGTAACGTCTTCTTTAAGAGGCTCCTCTGTCCTCCACTCGTTACCTGTATGAATGGCACCTGTTTGAACTTGTTATGAGTATAAAAGACACCTGTCCACAACCTTAAACAGACACACTCCAAACTCCACTATGGTCAAGACAAAAGAGCTGTCGAAGGACACCAGAAACAAAATTGTAGACCTGCACCCGGCTGGGAAGACTGAATCTGCAATAGGCAAACAGCTTGGTGTGAAGAAATCAACTGTGGGAGCAATCATTAGAAAATGGAAGACATACAAGACCACTGATAATCTCCATCGATCTTGGGCTCCACCAAAGATCTCACCCTGTGGGGTCAAAATGATCACAAGAACGGTGAGCAAAAATCCCAGAACCACACGTGGGGGACCTAGTGAATGACCTGCAGAGAGTTGGGACCAAAGTAACAAAGGCTACCATCAGTAACACACTACGCCGCCAGGGACTCAAATCCTGCAGTGCCAGACGTGTCCCCCTGCTTAAGCCAGTACAGGTCCAGGCCAGTCTGAAGTTTGCTAGAGAGCATTTGCATGATCCAGAAGAGTATTGGGAGAATGTCATATGGTCAGATGAAACCAAAGTAGAACTTTTTGGTAAAAACTCAACTCGTCGTGTTTGGAGGAGAGAGAATGCCGAGTTGCATCCAAAGAACACCATACCTACTGTGAAGCATGGTGGCGGAAACATCATGCTTTGGGGCTGTTTTTCTGCAAAGGGACCAGGACGACTGATCCGTGTAAAGGGACGAATAAATGGGGCCATGTATCGTGAGATTTTGAGTGAAAACCTCCTTCCATCAGCAAGGGCATTGAAGATGAAACATGGCTGGGTCTTTCAGCAGGACCATGATCCCAAACACACCGCCCGGGCAACGAAGGAGTGGCTTCGTAAGAAGCATATCAAGGTCCTGGAGTGGCCTAGCCAGTCTCCAGATCTCAACCCCATAGAAAACCTTTGGAGGGAGTTGAAGGTCCATGTTGCCCAGCGACAGCCCCAAAACATCACTGCTCTAGAGGAGATCTGCATGGAGGAATGGGCAAAAATACCAGCAACAGTGTGTGAAGTGTGAAAACCTTGTGAAGACTTACAGAAAACGATTGACCTCTGTTATATATCCTTTATTGCCAATGACAAAGTATTGAGATGGACTTTTGATATTGACCAAATACTTATTTTCCACCATAATTTGCAAATAAATTCTTTAAAAATCAGACCATGTGTTTTTCTGGATTTTTTTTTCTCATTTTGTCTCTCATAGTTGAAGTGTACATATGATGACAATTACATTATTAAGGGACCAAAAGTAATGGGACAGAATAATAATCATAAATCAAACTTTCTCTTCTTAATACTTGGTTGCAAATCCTTTGCAGTCAATCACAGCCTGAAGTCTGGAACGCATAGACATCACCAGACGCTGCGTTTCATCCCTGGTGATGCGCTGCCAGGCCTCTACTGCAAAGGTCTTCAGTTCCTGCTTGTTCTAGGGGCATTTTCCCTTCAGTTTTGTCTTCAGCAAGTGAAATGCATGTTCAATGGGATTCAGGTCAGGTGATTGACTTGGCCATTGCATAACATTCCACTTCTGTACCTTCAAAAACCCTTTGGTTGTTTTTGCAGTATGCTTTGGGTCATTGTCCTTCTGCACTGTGAAGCGCCGTCCAATGAGTTCTGCAGCATTTGGCTGAATGTGAGCAGATAATATTTCCCGAAACACTTCGGAATTCATCCTGCGGCTTTTGTCAGCAGTCACATCATCAATAAATACAAGAGAACCAGTTCCATTGGCAGCCATAGATACATGCCCACGCCATGACTATCACCACTATGCTTCACGGATGAGGTGGTATGCTTAGGATCATGAGCAGTTCTTTTCCTTCTCCATACTCTGCTCTTCCCATCACTCTGGTACAAGTTGATCTTGGTCTCATCTGTCCATAGGATCTTGTTCCAGAACTGTGAAGGCTTTGTTAGGTGTTGTTTGGCAAACTCTAATCTGGCCTTCCTGTTTTTGAGGCTCACCAATGGTTTACATCTTGTGGTGAACCCTCTGTATTCACTCTGGGGAAGTCTTCTCTTGATTGTTGACTTTGACACACATACACCTACCTCTTGGAGAGTGTTCTTGATCTGACCAACTGTTGTGAAGGGTGTTTTCTTCACCAGGGAAAGAATTCTTCGGTCATCCACCACAGTTGTTTTCCGTGGTCTCCCGGGTCTTTTGGTGTTGCTGAGCTCACCGGTGCGTTCCTTCTTTTTGAGAATGTTCCAAACAGTTGTTTTGGCCACGCGTAATGTTCTTGCTATCTCTCTGATGGGTTTGTTTTGTTTCTTCAGCCTAATGATGGCTTGCTTCACTGATAGTGACAGCTCTTTGGATCTCATCTTGAGAGTTGACAGCAACAGATTCCAAATTATTATTCTTTATTTATAAAGCGCCAGCATATTCCGCAGCACTGTACAATAGGCACAGTATAGACAGGGTTACAATACAATACATTGAACAACATTTGACAAACAGTACAGGAGGAGATGAGGGTCCTATTCCCGTAGGAACTCACAATCTAGGAGGGTTGGGGTTGGAAACAGGAGGAGAGGGCTGCAAGGTGAGAGTGATTGATGGTTGCGTCAGTGAGCTGGGTGGTAGGCTTCCCTAAATAGGAACGTTTTAAGGGAGCGTTTGAGGGAAGAGAAGTTAGGGGAAAGTCTGACCGTACGATTCCAAATGCAAATAGCACACTTGAAATTAACTCTGGGCCTTTTATCTACACATTGTAATTGGGGTAATAAGGGAATATCACACACCTGGCCATGGAACAGCTGAGAAGCCAATTGTCCCATTACCTTTGGTCCCTTAACAAGTTGGAGGCACATCTGCAAACTGCTGTAAATCCTACAAGTTCATCTGAGTTGGATGAACATACCCTCAAATTAAAGCTGACAGTCTGCAGTTAAAGCACATTGTGTTTGTTTCATTCCAACTCCATTGTGGTGGTGTATAGAGCCAAAGATGTTAGAATTGTGTCGATGTCCCAATATTTCTGGACCTGACTGTATTTGCATCTAAGCAAGGACTTCAATATGACTCTACTACATGGAGTGCAGGGTTGTTTGATAGATATATATATATATCTATCAGTCCAACTTTCTCAGCACTCACGCTCTGGAAACGTCTTTGCCGGGCGCCGTGGTGCAAAAAATCCTCAAATATGTAGTATAGCAGCCAAGTAAGGAGCACTCACGGTCTTAGAAAAAGTAAAATAAACTCTTTATTGGGATGTCATTAAAAAAAAAAGTTTTTTTTAATGACATGCCAATAAAGAGTTTATTTTACTTTTTCTAAGTTCGTGAGTGCTCCTTATTTGGCTGATATATATATAGAAACACGAAACTATGTATATAATGTGAGGTAGGTGTATATGTGTAGGTTTATAGATCTGTAGGTGTGGGAGACATACCAAAAGTATTTGTTCACCCATCCAAATAATCAGGTGTTCCAATCACTTCAATGGCCACAGGTATATAAAAATCAAGCACCTAGGCATGCAGACTGTTCTTACAAACATTTGTGAAAGAATGGGTCACCCTCAGGAGCTCAGTGAATTCCAGCGTGCAACTGTGATAGGATGCCACCTGTGCAACAAATCCAGTCGTGAAATTTCCTTGCTTCTAAATATTCCACAGTCAAGTCAGCTGTATTATAAGAACGTGATTGGGAACGACAGCAACTCAGCAATGAAGTGGTAGGCCACGTAAACCGACGGAGCGGGGTCAGCGGATGCTGAGGAGCATAGTGCGAAGAAGTCGCCAACTTTCTGCAAAGTCAATCGCTACAGACCTCCAAACTTCATCTGGCCCTTCAGAGTAGCTCAAGAATAGTGGAGACAGCTTCATGGAATGGGTTTCCATGGCCGAGCAGCTGCATCCAAGCCATACATCAAGTGCAATGCAAAGCGTCAGATGCAGTGGTGTAAAGCACGCCGACACTGGACTCTAGAGTAGTGGAGATGTGTTCTCTGGAGTGACGAATCACGCTTCTCCATCTGGCAAGCTGATGGACGAGTCTGGGTTTGGCGGCTGCCAGGAGAACGGTACTTGTCTGACTGCATTGTGCCAAGTGTAAATTTTGGTGGAGGGGGGATTATGGTGTGGGGTTGTTTTTCAGGAGCTGGGCTTGGCCCCTTAGTTCCAGTGAAAGGAACTCTGAATGCTTCAGCATACCAAGACATTTTGGACAATTCCATGCTCCCAACTTTGTGGGAACAGTTTGGAGCTGGCCCCTTCCTCTTCCAACATGACTGTGCACCAGTGCACAAAGCAAAGGTCCATAAAGACATGGATGACAGAGTCTGGTGTGGATGAACTTGACTGGCCTGCACAGAGTCCTGACCTCAACCCGATAGTCTCCGCTCTAATTCATCCCAAAAGGTGTTCTGAGAGCCAGGCCTTTCTGTCCAACATCAGTGTGTGACCTCACAAATGCGCTTCTGGAAGAATGGTCAAAAATTCCCATAAACACACTCCTAAACCTTGTGGACAGCCTTCCCAGAAGAGTTGAAGCTGTTATAGCTGCGAAGGGTGGACCATCATCATATTGAACCCTATGGATTAGGAATGGGAGGTCACTTAAATTCATATGCGAGTCATGGTAGGTGAGCAAATACTTTTGGCAATATAATGTGTATATATATATAGATTATATATACACACACTATATTGCCATATATATATATGGAACACAAAAATAAGACATCCTAGATCTGAATGACTTAAATATTCTCATTAAATACTGTGGTCATTACATGGTTGAATGTGCCGACAACAAAAATCACACAAACATCAATGGAAATCAAATTGAGCAACCCACGGAGGTCTGGATTTGGAGTTACACTCAAAATTAAAGTGGAAAACAACACTACAGGCTGATCCAACTTTGATGTAATGTCATTCAAACAAGTCAAAATGAGGCTCAGTAGTGTGTGTGGCCTCCACGTACCTGTATGACCTCCCTACAACGCCTGGGCATGCTCCTGATGAGGTGGATGGTCTCCTGAGGGATCTCCTCCCACACCTGGACTAAAGCATCCCCCAACTCCTGGACAGTCTGTGGTGCAACGTGGCGTTGGTGGATGGAGTGAGACATGATGTCCCAGATGTGCTCAATTGGATTCAGGTCTGGGGAACAGGCGGGCCAGTCCATAGCATCAATGCCTTAGTCTTGCAGGAACTGCTGACACACTCCAGCCACATGAGGTCTAGCATTAGGAGGAACCCAGGGCCAACCGCACCAGCATATGGTCTCACAAGGGGTCTGAGGATCTCATCTCGGTACCTAATGGCAGCCCCCTAAAGAAATGCCACCCCACACCATTACTGACCCACTGCCAAACTGTGTTACAGGCATCAGAAAGTTCTCCACACCCTGTCACATGTGTTCAGCGTGAACCTGCTTTCATCTGTGAAGAGCACAGGGTGCCAGTGGCGCAGCTGCCAATCTTGGTGTTCTCCAAGTCCTGCACGGTGTTGGGCTGTAAGCACAACCCCCACCTGTGGACGTTGGGCCCTCAGACCACCCTCATGGAGTCGGTTTCTGACTGTTTGAGCAGGCACATGCACATTTGTGGCCCGCTGGAGGTCATTTTGCAGGGCTCTGGCAGTGCTCCTCCTGTCCCTCCTTGCACAAAAGCGGAGGTAGCGGGTCCTGCTGCTGGGTTGTTGCCCTCCTACGGGCTCCTCCACGTCTCCTGATGTACTGGCCTGTCTCCTGGTAGCACCTCCATGCGCTGGACACTACGCCGACAGACACAGCAAACCTTCTTGCCACAGCTCGCATTGATGTGCCATCCTGGCTGAGCTGCACTACCTGAGCCACTTGTGTGGGTTGTAGACTGCGTCTCATGCTACCACTAGAGTGACAGCACCGCCAGCATTCAAAAGTGACCAAACGATCAGCCAGAAAGCATAGGAACTGATAAGTGGTCTGTGGTCACCACCTGCAGAACCACTCCTTTATTGGGGATGTCTTGCTACCTGACTATGCTTCCCACATGTTGTCTATTCCATTTGCACAACAGCATGTGGACTTGACTGTCAATCAGCGTTGCTACCTAAGTGGACAGTTTGATTTCACAGACGTGTGATTGACTTGGAGTTACATTGTTTAAGTGTTCCCTTTATTTTTTTGAGCAGTGTATATATGCGAAAGTCCTGACTGACTCATCAACGCCCAGCTGAAACCGTTTAACTGTATTTATGACAGAGGCAGAAGCTAAGGAAGGATTTTTGAAAACTCCGCCTCTAAGGGGGTTGAATATTTTAAACAGGATACCTATATCTCAAAATCTGAATATATTACACGCCTGAAAATAGGTATTTAGATTAGTCTTGAAAGATAAAACAAACCCACATTTTACCATTTTCCGAAAATCCAGTGGGGGGGGGGGGTTGAATACTTTTATCAGTATACCTAGATTTCAAAAACCGAAGATGTTACAGGTGTGAAATTTGGTATTTACAATCTTTGTGAAAAAAGCCAAACATGTATTTTAACATTTCACAAAAGTCCACTTGGGGGGGGGGGTGAATACTTTTGTCAGTATACCCATATTTCAAAGAAATAAAGAAGTTTGGTAATTACAATCTTTTTGAAAATAAAGAAACACGTGTTTTACCATTTTCAAAAAATCCAGTGGGAGGGGGGGTGGGTCAAAAAAAGAGGGCGGTTGAATACTTTTATCAGTATACCTGTATTTCAAAAACCACAGAGGTTACACGTCTGAAATTTTGTATTTACAAACTTCGTGCAAAAAAACCCCAAACCTGTGTTTTACCATTTTCCGAAAATCCAGTTAAGGGGGGGAAGGGGGGGTACTTTTATCAGTATATCTATATTTCAAAAACCAAAGAACAAAAAAAAACTCATGTTTCTTTTAAAACCAATTTTAACAAATCCCAAAATCCACGCGGGCGAAGCCACAGGCAAAAGCTAGTTTTTACATATTCAGAGAGCTGTTCTGGTAGCTGACCCTGTGGATTAAGTACATTAGAACAGTGGAGGAGTTGCCGCCTGTCTTTAGAAGTTAGGCCAATTTTAGGTCTCCGATTAGCTCCCATTTGAATATGGAGTTATGCCGACGGCACTAATTGATCAACGCGCAGGCTTTCACTCTGCGATTGGAGATCGCGCATGCACGCAGTTTCCCTTTATGAAGGCGGATGTTAGGTCCGGTATGTAGGCTGCGCAGTTGTGTCCTTATTTCTAAAACACCGGAAATAAAAGCTGCTGATGGTTCACTTTGACTGGAGAACAACAAGTGAAAGATCTATTGATTGGATTCCCCAACTCCCTCCGGATAAAAGATCTTGGATTGGTAAGCAGATAGAGGCATATAAGGAGAGAAATGGTCATTTGACCTCAGGAGCCAGCTGAGGAAGCCACTTTATAAACCATTAACAGGTGAAACGCATTCTGGAAATGTTTTGTTGTTTTTATATTAAGTTTTATTAAAGATAAAGATACTACTGCTGCGTCCATCTATCGATAAGGTTTTTTGGAGACGTTGTACCTTACAAACAACCTCTGGGCGCACAACCTACGGACCTGGGTTAGGCCCTATACTCTGTATTTCTAATCATTGTTTTTACTGAACTGCCATTCCAGTCTGCGTTATGGTCCCCCCTTTTACATTTAAGGTTCGTAAGGACAAGGAGGATCTAATTGTCGTTTGGATGGCCGGTTAATAACCCAGAGGCGTACTGTCCAGAGCCAGGAGGGCTGTGTTTCATGTGAGTGTCTTGTATAAATACACTTCTTGACATGGTCTACAGGTCGCACTATGATGCGTTTCTTTGTTCCCTCTGAGGTTATTGAACAGAGAAGCCGCGATAGATGTTCCCCATGGCCGGTGATTTGAAAATCGGAACACTGTTCTCTACACCAACTGCTTTATACTTGTATCTCATATCTGGTGGTTCAGCGACAAGGACCACTTTGGTGTGTTTTAGCGATTATTTCCTTATATTGTTATTCAGCGCTACCGTTTCTTTTGTTTCTATTTATAATTTTGCCTCTGTATAAATCAATGGTAAGACTGCACCTTGAATATGCCGTGCAATTTTGGGCACCTGTTTTAAGAAAGGATATTCTAGCACTAGAAAAAGTGCAGAGACTGACAACTAAGTTAATAAGGGGAAATGGAAGGTTTAATCCAACGGTTATCCCGAGTGTGTCTCGGAGTTAAATTTTACCGCTGAGAGCAGTAACCCCGAAACACACTCTGGCTGTAAACATTACCTGTCCCTGCGTTCCCTTGCAGATTATCACAGTCTCCTCCGGCGATCGCGACCTCATACTTCCTTGTTTCCTTCTTGCAAGGAGGGAACCAGGAAGTATGAGGTCGCGATCGCCGGAGGAGACTGCGGGGACATCGAGGGAGCGCAGGGACAGGTAATGTATACAGCCAGAGTGTGTTTCGGGGTTACCGCTCTCAGCGGTGAAATTTTTCCAGCGGTATCCCGAGTGTTGCTCGAGGTTACCGCTTCCAGCATAGGATTTTTTTTTTTTTTTTTGTATTTAAAGTTTTTATTTTAAAGCAAAATCAGCAAGACAAATCAAAGAAAACGGCCTCGCAGGGCCAAACGAGTCAACTGAAAAGAAGAAAACAGCCGCGCAGGGTCCAAAAGTCGTCAGCGGAAGAGAGCACTTATGAAGACAAAGAAATGAACTATTTATCCATGAAGCACTGCAATAAAAAAAAAAAAAACAGGAAAAAGAGTCCGCTGAAAAAACATCCTAAATAGCACTTATGTGGGGGAAGGGGGGGAACAGAGGGCAAATAATGAGACATATATACCATACTCATCTAAGAGACCATTCAAAACAATGTCTTCGATAACAAACCGGTATCCTCAAAATTATCCCCGAGTGGGAAGTCTCATCAGAAACAGAAAAGCGAGAATGTCATCACAAGTCATCTGCAAAAACTCACGAAAGGCATAGGCCATAAAAACAAGTCTCAGCCAAAAAGAAAACAAAAACAAATCCTCCCCAAATGGTGGGTCTCTCCGGTTCATAAAAACTCTGCATGCGAGGGGGGGGGGGTGTTCTCATAAAATGGCTAAGATATCTCGCCATGTAAAAGTGGAAAAAATAAATAAAAAAATCAGAGCAGCAAAAGATCTCAAGGGAGGGGGGGGGGCAAGTATAGCAAAAACTGAGGAGAGTCCTGCTAATAAGTGTGGAGTCATTTGCTTCAACCTGTATCCAGGAGTGGCATCTGGGCCATCGCAGGCAAGTCCCAGCAGAGCGTTCCATT
The DNA here is from genome assembly GCA_009667805.1 of Leptobrachium leishanense. NCBI lineage: Eukaryota > Metazoa > Chordata > Amphibia > Anura > Megophryidae > Leptobrachium > Leptobrachium leishanense. The sequence continues at coordinate 119,032,738 of CM019068.1, forward strand.
CCGTTTGGATACCGCATGCACGAAAGCGCGGTGCGTCGGCGGACTCTTTTGCGCCATTTTGACATTTGGCTGGGCCCGCATTTAGACTGCTCCTCCAACACCACCTCCGCAGACACATGGGGACACGCTGCATGCAGCTCTGGAGGTGCCCCTCCAACTTCCGTCTCCTTCGGTGCATTCTCTGCCGATCCCGCAGGAACCGCTACATCCAGGGACGCACAGATCTCCCCACTGCTTCAGGATCAGGGCTGCTCCCAAGGGCCCAGACACCCAGGTCAGAGCCCCAGGCAGAGCACCGCTCCCGGTACATATCCCCAAGGACACCTCAGCAAGCGAGCAGGCCGCAGAACCGCCCGGTTCCTCAACGGCCTCCGTCTCTTCTAACCTCTGAGTTTTCGCTCCGTTGCAGGTCCTCAGAGCAACTAGCATCCGGCGCCAGTCACCCCTGGTGACCGGGCTATCGTCGTCCTCCCCTGCTAGCATTCTCAGGCAGGCGTCCAGGCCCGTGACCAGGGCTCCCTCACCTCCAGGTGGGGGGGATCCGTCCATCCATCCCCCTGCAGGTCTGCTCGCCACTCCTACGGTACAGCCACCCAGGTCTGCTGGGAGACGTGGGCCCACCATCCCCATCGACAGCGCAGCTACTGAATCCGGGGCAGGGCGATCCGACCAGCGAGGCCGCCAGACAGCTGGAACCTGGTCTCAGGCTGCAAGATGGCCGCCGACGCTGCATCCACGAGGCAGCAGCTGCCAGCGATGTCTCTGGTCTGGAGGGGGTGCTAAACGGACTCCGGACGTCAAAGTACCGAAGGCCAGCAGCTCAGGGACCTTTTAGAAGCAAAATGCTACGGAAAAAGTCATTGAGTGGTCCCTGTATGGAGAAGACGTACGGAACTCCACCGAGACACTTCCTCTCCCTTCAGCAGCCGGACACGCCCCCCTCCAGCATAGGAATGTAACCCCGAGCCACACTCAGGATACCGCTAGGGGCGGCAAAAAAAAAAAAAAAAAGCGCTTTTAGACATGGAATTTAAAAATAACTTAACCTCCCTGGCGGTCTATTTATGAGGAAAGACAAACAAGTTTAAACCTGTTTATATAAAGTTATCAGATCCCCTCTAAGGCGCTCTAAATATATACAGGGCCATTATAAACCACTGTCTGGAAACCTATTCATTAACAGGACTATACGCAGGACACAAATTCACCGGTTTTGTCATGGAACTGACGTAGCGCTCCCCGCTTCAAACCAAGACTTTTATTTTCCTGGCAAAAACCCCAAAAGATAGACATTTACTTTGGGAAAGACGATTTTCATTTATATTGCGTGTTGTGATTTTAAATTGCTTGGTTTTAGTTTAAATGTACTTTTATTACTTTATGTGAACTCAGATGTGTTTTGAAGGTGCAGACCTTTCTTTTGTGTAGAATGTAAATAGGTTTGAGTAATGTGTGATTATGCAAGAGGGCTTTTATCTTTGTTATCGGTTTGAAGAGTCGTGAGTCTGGGGCAGTGTTTGAAAAGGCAAACTGATCTATTGGAACGATAGATTATGTAAATGATGTGTGATAACTGAATGCCAAGGAATGTTTACTGTAAATATCTAACTGACCTAATGTAATTAGTTTTATTAAGTAAATGTTTGCCGTTTGGTATTTACTGTATTTTCTGGAGTATAAACTGACCGGGTGTATAAGACGACCCCCTAATTTTCCAGTTAAAAAATAGGTTTTGGACTATACTCGTCATATTGTATTGTATATCCCGCGTATAAGACGACCCCCAATTTTTGGGGGATGTTTTTAAGTATAAAAAGTAGTCTTATACACCAGAAAATACTGTAAATGATCCCTGTTGAACCATATAAATATGGTTTTCTCAGTAAAACCGATAAGAGTTCTTGGTTGATACATTCAGCTTGTCTGGTATGTTATTTCCCCTCCACTCACCATCAGAAAGCACCGAGCGGCCAATTGAAAATCTGACCTAACATCAGGGCTACAGGTCAGGAGATCGAAAGTCTGCAAATCCCCAGAAGCTGCTGCAAACTTCGGCCCAGCACTGGCACAGATCCCTGCCTGCCCGCCCAGGTCTCCCAGCAGGCAGAAGCAAGCGGGTCAAGCTGCTCGAGGCACTGAGGGCCACGTTCCCAGTAGCCGGGCTAACTGCCACAAAGGAGTGTCTGGAGAGCCAGGACAGGCAGAAGAGAGCGGGTTTCCGTCACACATTTAGACTGGACAAAAGGAAATTTAGCCTGAAGCATAGAAAGGGTTATTTTACGGTGAGAACAATAAAGCTGTGAAATTCTCTGCCTGTTGATGTGGTTGGGTCAAAGTCTGTACAGACTTTTAAAAAAAATGACTGGATGACTTCCTGCAGACACAGAATATTAAGGGTCATAATATTTAGTATGTGGGTAAAAGCTTCTTGATCCAAGGAGAATTCTGACTGCCATTCTGGGGTCAAGAAGGAATTTTTTCCCCAGTGTGTTGCATATTGGCGAGAGCTTCAGACTGGGTTTTTTGCCTTCTTTTGGATCAACAGCAGTAGGTGATGTGTTAAAGGCTGAACCTGATGGAAGCATGTCTTTTGTTAGCCTATGTAACTATGTAATTTCTGCCTTATCTCTATCTTCAGTTAAGAATACCCCTGGCTCAGATTTTGGTGAACCTACACTTTCACTCTTCGTTTTTTTTAGAATGTACTTAAAAAATCTTTTAGGGTTGGTCTTGCTCTCTTTGGCTCTTTTTCTAGGTTAGCCCATCTAATCGTTTTTGTTTTTTTACGTTTTATTGGCTGTCTTACATGCTTTATAGGATGGCCCAGATTTATCAGCATTAAATGCCCACTTTTTATTTCCTTAGCTATCTTACTACTGAGTCACATTGGTTTCAGTCTGTTTCTTTTATATTACCCAGTGGAATATATTGGGACATGTACTTTTCTAGTGTTCATTTAGTCTAGGGTCGGACGAACGCATTTTTCACGTCGACCGTCAAAAAAGTGCGTCCATGCTTCTGGACACACTTTTTCTCGGAAGACGTGATAGTGGTCATACAGTGCACAATTACGGGCGTGATTTTTGATGGAGCTATTAAAAACAAATGGACGTGATGTTGGCCGGACATGTGCAGCGTCTGACGTCTCCTAATCTCACACACACACACACACACGCCGCTATGCCGACCCAGCACACTGAGTAAGTACTAGCGGTTCTAAGTTCTCAAAAAAATGCGTTAGTTTGCCGCTTGTGTTGCGCGGCCGAACTTTCGTGCGGCCGTACTTCGCTTATTGGTCGTCATTTGCTGCTACTACGGCCGTGATAAAGTGTGGCTGACCGCACGTTCGCATTGCGTTCGTCTGACCCCAGCCTTAAAAGATATTCCACTTATCCTCTGTTTTTCCCATGAAAGAGTTTCTGCCAGTCAAGGACATTGAGAGCTTACCTTATTTTAATGAAATTGGCCTTGTCAAAATTAGGTTTTAGCATGCCCCCTATGAATGTGCTATTTTGAATAAAAAAAAACCACCATATTATGGTCTACGTTTCCCAACTGCTTTCTTACTTGAATATTTGAGAAAAGATCCACATTGTTTGTTATAACCAGGTCCAGACAGTTATCCTCTCTAGTTGGTGTTTCTACCAATTGTGTCATGAAGGTATCATTTAAAAGGTTCAGAAACCGGATTCCCTTCGCTGAATTACCAGTCCCACTATCCCAATTAATGTCTGGGTAATTAAAATCTCCAATAATTAAAGTGCTACCATGATGTGCAGCCTTCCTAATTTGCTCTAACAGTTGTTCTTCCTCATCATTATCTATATTAGGTGGTTTATAGCATATGCCAACCAATAGTTGACTTCCCTATCTATTCCCCAAACATTTACCCATAAGGATTCCCCATTTCCCTCAATCGCTTATCAGGTGTGTACTATTTGGCTTTAAATCATAATTGACATACATACTCCTCCTTTCTTATGTTTCCTATCCTTCCTAAACAATGTGTTAATATTGTTATTGTCAGTTTATATTTTACGGTTATCATGGAGAATAAGATTGGCGTTAATTAAATAAACTGTCCCCAATCTAATTATGTCCCAGACACCTGGATGCATTGCGCAACATTCCAAAATACTGTAAACTTTCTTTCTACACAAACCTGCAAATCACAAAGGGGATTTAAACATTGATAACAATTCAAACACAATGGTCTGAAAATGGAACAATGTCTGCCAAACAAGAAGGACAATGACCATTCAAAACGGTCACAGATCTAAAACATTCTATCGGGGGGGGGGGGGTGGTTGTAAAGGGCTACAATGACACACGCCGTAATCATTATCTAGAATGCAATGCAATGGAAAGTGTACCATAAATCCACAGGGTCCTGGCAGTGTTTCTGAAAGAAACTTTATAGCGAAGGGGTTAAATAGTGCAAGTGAACCATTAAAAAAAAATATCTCTGGGGGGGGGGCGTGTCCGGCGGCTAACCAAGATGGCCGCGTGATCCCAGAGCTCCGCTCTCATCCCAGCTAACATCAGCCTTACCGCAATCCAGCCCGATCGTTTTTGGAGCAGTCTACACCCCCTGGACCCAGGACAGCACCAGGTACCAGGAGATGCCTCCCAAGTTAAAAAAAATCCTCCCACCGGGCCGCCTGCCCGCTCTATTTGGAGACCGCACGCCAAGCAGGGAACCCTCTGCCTCCCCTAAGATGGCGGCCGCCACCCCGCGCTCACCAGACAGCGGCCCAGCTACACGTGGGGATATAGAGGGGTTGCTCTCCACGTTCCGAGCGGACATTAAGCGAGATATACAGGAGGGGCTAGCGGCAGTGAGGGCCGAGATTGATGCGGTGGGAGCACGAACAGACGCTCTAGAAAGGGCAAACGATAACTCAGCCAAAGCTTATAACGAAATGGCCCAGCATCTGGAGGTTCTCACTGAAGAAGTCCACCAACTCCAGCGTGCTCAGGAGGATCAAGATAACAGATCCCGTCGGAACAATATACGCCTCAGAGGGGTTCCAGAAGACGTTACTGACTTACAGGACTTTATGCACAGGTACCTGCTCAGTCTCTTGCCTGATACACCCCCAGAACATTGCTTGTTTGACAGGGTTCATAGAGCCTTGCGACCCAGGCCACGACCGGGAGAGCGACCTAGAGATATTATTGCTAGATTTCATTATTATGGGGTGAAAGATGCAGTGGTTGCAGCTGCCAGAACGCAAACTCCGTCCATTGACAACGTTATGCCGAAACTGATTATTTTTTTTTTTTTATATTTAAAAGTTTTATTTTGAATAAAAGACACGTATACAGTAAGCAATTGATATGCAACAGGCATCACAGTTGGTGGCATACTGTCTAGCAAGGCATTGGTTTGCAGGAAAGTAAACAAGAAAACAACAAATTAAAAGGAAAACAGCGAAACCTCAGGAAGCCATCATACAATCAACAGCAGGAAACAATATAAGCAGGTAGTAGTGAAACAGGGTACAGGGGCCCTCCCCACCCCAAAAGAGAAAAAAAAAAAAAAAAAAAATATATGTACATACATATACACACCCTAATATGGACGGGGGGAGAAAACCTTCAGAGAAGGAAGGGTGGTACTCGGTGGCTCACCCCTTGCCCTCCGCAGAGTGGAAGGGGCCACAGAGAGAACCACTGGCACGGGCAGCCACAGGGCCGAGCGACAGTGAGAGCCTAGGTGACCGTCGCACGGCTCACCTGGAACTAAACCCACGCTCCTCACCCGTCCGGGGGTAAGCGGGGAAAAAAAAAAAAAAAGGGGGGGGGGAGATATCAAAGCTAGATCATTTCAGCAACAAAAACAAGAACAATAACAAGAAGGGGGCAAGTGAAGGACAAGACAAAAACCACTAAGAATCCTCTGGACTAGGCAAGTTAGTCAAGTTAGTCTGGGGCACGGCGCTGTCTCTCCTGCTGCGAAGGTGACACGTCGTCATGAGTATCCGCCGAGGCAGACACCAAACCCAAATTCAGCAGGTGTGTCCGCGCCTCCTCCAACGTGGAAGCCGTTAGTATTTCCGAGCCACTGTGAATAAGCAGGGATCCCGACACCCCCAGCGATAACGGATAGCCTGCTCCCGGAGGGTAGCCGTGATGTCACTAAACCGGCGTCGGGCCGCCAAGGCCAGAAACGGTAAGTCACGGAAAATGGCGATCTCCATGTTCTCAAAGCGGGTAGGTGGAGCCCGGATCGTCAAGTCCAGCAGCCGGTCCCTAATCCTGATGTCCCCCATAACCACAATGACATCTCTGCAGGCGTTCAGAGGAGCCATCGCCGCCTTCTTGACTCGGATCGCCGACAGCGCCGGATTCTGAGCGTCCTCCGGTAAGGCCACGACCTTGCGCACGAAGCGGTTGATGAGGGGTAAGAGCCCAGGGTCAGGGATAGAGTCCGGTATACCCCGCAACTTGAGGTTCCTTCGTCGATGTCGGGTCTCTAGGATCAACACCGCTGACTGCAACCCCGCCACCTGAGCCTGGAGTGCCGCAACACCAGAGGAGGTAGCAGCCTGCGTGTCCTCTAAGGCCTGGGTACGCGTATCCATCTCCCCCATCTCAGATCGAAGGGATTTGAGGTCTGTACGCACCTCCGTAAGTTCCCTGGCCCATGAGGAGCGGGCGTCCGCCAAAAGGGCACGGATGTCATTTTTAGTAGCCGGTAGGTCCCCATGGTCCGTCGGGACAGTAATTTGAGTCGCCGGTGATAAGTCAGCAGGGCCCGGGTCACCACCCTCACCCGACGTCGCTGGCGATGGAGTCTGGGACTGTCTTCCCCGCAATCCGGCCAGAGAGAGCCGGATGTCCGGGAGAGGGGGATCTTCTGCTGCTCCTGTTTTCTTCTTACCCATGGCCGGGAAGAAAGCACCACGAGGCGGCAAGATGGCGTTCCGCTGTCGAGTTCCACTAGGCCAGAGGTTCTGCCAGCAACAGGTAAGGGTAATCCTCGAGGGTTCCGGCGGTCCACTAAGTCCAGCACTTGCTCCCAAAGCCAGTTACAGACAGTGGGGAGGTAGATACAGCAGGAAAGTCAAAGAAATCCCCACAAAAGCAGGTAAATTTGCAGGAGCTGCTCGAGCGTGCGACCATCCACCTCCAGAGCTTCCCGAAACTGATTATTGATCTCTCTCCAATTACTCTACAAAATCGCCGCTCCTTTAAACCTGTTACGGACCTCCTGATTGCGAACAGCATCAGATATCGATGGGGATTCCCGTTTAAGCTTGTGGTATCCCACCACGGCTCCACGCACATTCTGGAAGATCTGCAGAGGGCTGACCGGTTTCTCCAGGCGCTGGGCCTAGCAGACGCGCGATCCTCTCCACCACGAGGGGGACCCTTTTCATCGCAACGAATGGAGACCGAATGGTCGCAGGCCTCGCCAAAAGAAAGACGGCCTCGTCCCTCGCCACCCCCTCCACCATGAATGCCGTCATAACATTTTGCCGCCGGAGGCATACACGAGGCTGCAGGGTCTCTGCTGATTCTGTAATATTCTCGGACTCGGAACTTGTCTAAGTTTCTTTCTCTTTCACACACCACCACAGCCTTCTTGGGATGATGGTCCTCTGATGGGATCCGAACGAGATCTGGTTCACACCACTTGGTGGATGTCGAAGACCACCCCTCCGCCCAGGGCTCTGGGCGCCCTTCTCGGTCTCTCCCCCGAAGGGGACATCTTCGGGGGAAGGTTGGAAGCCGAGACTGTTCCCCTACTGGTTGGGATCCTAGTCGGATTGTACTTTTTTTCAATCCGAGTCCTTATGTCTTTTATGCTTTCCTTTTTGCTTTTTATTTTTCCTCTTTTACCTTTTTTTTTTACTCTCTTTTGGCAGGCGGATTTAGTATTCCCTGGTTTTACTTTTTCATTTTTTTGATCAAGGTCTCAAAGGGTCAGGTAAACTGTGGTCATTTGTTATGGAATGTGATCTCTTATACCGCATGTCTGCTCTAGGATTCTTAATGCCATTGTCGATATCTCATGCTTTCATCAATATGTCTAGCCTGAATGTGTCAGAGTATAATAGCCCACTGAGGCCTCCCCCAAACATTTTCCAAAATGCCGTTACATGTAATTTCACATAACGTAAAAGGATTTAATATTCCAATGAAACGACGTAAGGCGATGAGATCCTATGTGTCTGTGGGTGCGGACATTCTCCTCCTCCAGGAAACGCACTTCGCGCAGGGTAAATCCCCCAGATTTTTTGATAAGAGATTCCCGTTGCATTACCATGCCTGTGCCCATACGAAACACCGGGGAACCTCTATTTTTTTCCACTCCCGGGTTAATTTTGTACTTCGCAGAAAAGTGTCGGATAAGGAGGGGAGGTTTCTTTTTCTTCAGGGCACTATTGACAACAGACCAATTTCTCTCCTTAACGTCTACGCCCCTAACACCAGGGACCCTGCCTTTTATGTCCGGCTCTCGACTTTGCTAGAACCCTTTCCAGGGGGGGGGAAGTGATTATCGGAGGCGACTTTAATTCCATCCTTGACCTGGCCTTAGTCTGACTCTCATCCTAACCGCCCACTCCTTAAAGATTTTTTGCAGCAAACACAATTAGTAGACGCATGGCGCCTCCTACATCCCGTGACAAGAGACTACACGTTTTACTCCCACCCGAACGTCACATATACGAGAATTGACTTTGTCTTTGTTCCCCAACGGGCGGCGAGGGAGGTGTTATCTGCCAAGATACAGGAGATCACCTGGTCGGACCATGCCCCACTAAGCGTGGTCTTGGCAGATGGGGCTAGGGGATCTCCCCGCCCTCCCTGGCGTCTTCCTGACGCCCTGCTACTGAAACCTGAAATCATAGCTGAAATGGACTCAGCCTTGCAAACTTTGTCCTGGATAATGACCCCGCTCATTACCTCCCAGACCTGCTGTGGACAACTCATAAGGCAGTCCTAAGAGGTCGGCTCATAGGCCTCCAAGCGACGCACTATAAACAATTACGCGCCCAAATGACAGAACTGACTACTACCATTGCAAATTTAGAGAAGACGCACAAAGCCCAACCCGACCCGGTGATATGGAACAGAATAGTGACTACCAGAGGGGAATTGAATTCTCTGCAGACGGAGAGGGCTCTGGGTGACCTTCGTAGAGTTGGACAGCTATTTTTTGAGAAGGGTAACAAACCAGATGCGATGCTAGCTCGCAAGCTGCGCGCTCTGCGTAAGCGCAACTCCATAGCCAAAATCCAGAGGTCAGGGTCCTCTCCGGCTGTAGCCCCGTTAGAAATAGCCGAAGAATTTGCGCGTTATTATGCTAAATTGTATGATGGCACAACAGCCCCGCCTGACAGCCAGAAACAAAAGATTAGATCATTTTTGGACCAATTACCATTACGTTCGTTGACTCACACGCAGGCGGCAGCTCTGGGGACCCCAATTACAGCAGAGGAGATCCTCCCATTTATGAAAGAACTCCGGACATCTAAAGCCCCAGGCCCGGACGGATTTAGCCCCTTATATTATAAGAAATTCCGAACTCAATTAGCCCCCCTCCTAGCAAATATGTATAATGGCTTCATGGAAGGCAGAAATCCACCTAAGGAGCTGTTGGCCGCCACCATAGTGGTGATCCCAAAAGAGGGAAAGATCCCTCAACTTGCGCTAGCTACCGCCCAATATCGCTTTTGAATGTAGATATGAAAATCTACGCAAAGGTCCTGGCGACGCGAATGAGCCGCTATCTCCCATCCCTGGTACACCCTGATCAGGTTGGTTTTATCCGATCTCGCGGAGCCCCAGATAATATTCGCCGTACGGTGAACCTACTCTCCATAGCGCATGCCACCAAACAACCGTCATTACTGCTTTCCCTCGACGCGCCGAGAAGGCCTTTGACCGAGTGGACTGGACATATTTGTGGGAGGTCTTGAGGAGATTTGGGGTGGGAGACGAGATGATTGGGGGTATTCGTGCGCTATATACGACACCAACGGCATCTGTCACGACTATGGGAGGGAGATCAAGACCATTTGACATTTTAAACGGCACTCGTCAGGGGTGCCCCCTTTCCCCACTTCTGTTTGCCCTTTGCCTTGAACCCCTGGCGGAGCAGATACGATGTCACCCAGATATATCGGGTATAGCAGTGGGAGACAAGACTTACAAACTGAGCCTTTTCGCTGACGATGTCCTACTTACGATAACCCGGCCCTTATCTCACTACCGAACCTGTACAGCTGCCTCTCTTCCTTTGGCGCCCTCTCTGGATATAAAATTAATATCGCCAAATCTGAAGCGTTAAATATCTCATTACCCCAGGAGGTTGTTACACACTTACGAGACTCATTCACCTTCCGCTGGTGCCCACACAGACTCCAATACCTGGGGGTCTAACTGCACACATATCTCAGCTCTATACCTATAACTATCCAGACATGATTAAACACATTAAATCCCTACTAAGGCAGTGGTCCTCTTACTCCATCTCCTGGATGGGCCGAATTTATGCGCTAAAAATGACGGCACTTCCGAAACTTCTGTACCTTTTTCGCACCTTACCGATCCCCTTGCCATTGACGATTTTACACGACCTCCAGTCAGCCTTTTACCGTTATGTATGGCAAGGAAAGAAGTCGAGAGTTTCCAGACTGATATTACGCCGCCCTAGAATACAAGGGGGCCTTGCGGTCCCGGACCTGACCCTTTATTATAAGTCGGCGCAACTGACACAACTTCTACAATGGTCCTCGGGAAGGGGCAAGGTCTGTTGGGTTGACATAGAGAATGACTGCATTGCCCCTCATGTCTCTCACACTTACCCTGGAGGCATCTCTCTGTGATTGAACGGGCTCACATATTACCCACCACTGCTCACACATTGTCTATATGGGCTAAGGTTAAATTTCGCATGTCTTTAACCACCACTACATCTGGGCTGCTTCCCTTAAAAGATAACCCGCTCTTTCCCCCGTGGAATGGGGAGGAGGGACGAGCATTTGACTGGTGGCACAGGAAGGGCTTTACGACACTGGGAGCGGTGCTGCTGCAGGGGAAATTCCCCCGGTGGGAATATTTTAGAGTCACATGACATCCCATTAAGGGAGTTTCACCGATACTCTCAGATTCGACATTTTGTAAGTAGCCGCTTGAATATGGGCACCCCTGTAGTGACCTCATTTGAAAGCCTAGTAACGAGAGGTTCAAGCACTTCGGGAGCAATATCCCAATTGTATAGTCTTCTCCTCCGCCCGTCTCTCGAGCGCCAGTGCTCGTACCAACATCAATGGGAACTAGACCTGGGTCGCCAATTTTCCCGGGAGGAATGGGAGGCGATAACGGAGTCCTCGATGGGATAACGACATGTATTTTGATCAAAGAGAATTGTTACAAGGTACTCTCCAGGTGGTACCTAGACCCGGCCCGACTACAGAAAATATATCCCACACTCACTGGCTTGTGTTCTAGAGGCTGTGGTCAACGAGGTTCGTTTTATCACATGTGGTGGGAGTGTGGGCTGGTAACGGTCCTGTGGTCTTCAGTTTTTGCTATGATCTCCCGTGCCTTGGGTCTGGCAGTCTCTCCTGATCCCGCTCTGGCTCTTCTCAATAGTCCGTCTAGACGACATGGTCTATCGCACCCCTCTCTTCGACTGACACACCGTATTTGTACTTCAACCTGCATTTGTATAGCCCGATCCTGGAAACGAGACCTTCCCTCACTACCGGAGATAGTTGCGAAAGTGTGGTTTTTATATAAAATGGAACGCCTAACAGCACAATTAAATGACACGCTCCAACAATGCACAAAGATTTGGGATCCTTGGATTACGTCGCAGACTATGACGTAATCGAGTATAGTAATGTGGGACACTGAGACCTTGATTTAAAGTTGTTTTTTTTTTTATTTTTATTATTATTTTATTTTTCCTCTTCTTTTTGGTATTATTTCTGTTGTTAATAAAGTTGTTACTATGTATAATTCGCAGGCTCTCTCGAGGTACCGTTATGCCTCAGGGAAAGAAAACAGGTTCAGTTTTCCTTTATAAGTCTACTCTTGTTCCTGATTTCCTGAGATTATGCACCGCTCTATGTGCTTTCATGAGTGCCTTATTGTTGTATTACTGAAAATCCAATAAAAATTATTTTCAAAAAAAAAAAAAAATCTCTCTGAAGCATCCTAGTCATTACCCTCAATACAAATTTCCAAATCATAAGCCGTTAAGAATTAAAAAATACAAGCCACATTTGTATCATAAACCTTTTATTGCAAAAGAAATGCAGGGAAAGCAAAACCGCCCCCAAAGAGAAAAATATTATCTAAGCTTTCTTTATACAATCTAAATCATGGGCAACGAGGGGAGTAGTTGACCACATGTGATGTGCAGAGATATACACACACTCACAAATTTTTATATATATATTTATAGACAAGGGACTGCCCCTTCTGAACTGGGGGTAATGGAGAGAGTCTGTACGAGTGCAATCTATACACTCTAGGGAGAGGAGCTGGGCACAATTGCAATAACCAAGTTAAATAAAAAAAAATATATATATATTAAATCTCACTATTCTTTATGAAGACTCCTTGTCCCTCTCCCAATGTCTCTCATGAACACTCTCCAGTCCTCCCTCTCCCAGGTTCCCAGAGATATAATCTTACTTTAAGCATTCACCCAGAGCTACATAAACAGAACCAAAAAACGTTGAGTGGGTGGAGTTGTGCTGGGAAAGAAAAAAAAAAAAAAAAAGGGACATCCATCTTATTCCCAATTAACTTCTATGACCAAACTGCAGGAAGGAAGGAAAAAAAACCAAACAAACCCAAAGAGAAAAAGAACATGTCCTTTGTTCTTCTGTTACAAAGATCCAGTCCTGGATGTCCATTTTGTAGCCCTAAAAAGCCAAAACAAAAAAACAGGTAACTCCTGGTGACAGGAAGTCCAGAACTGGATAGATACCCGTTTCAGATATAGACCACTTCCTTGCACCACGTTTTGGTCCTACCATGGCAGGTGAAGCAGGATCCAGGGATGCCAATTATTGCTCCTTAATTATTCCAACAATGAGCGGGAAAGGGAAATGATTAACCGTGTGCTTCTTCACATTCTCAACCCAATTCCTGCTCGAGCCTCGGACACTGAGTCCTTCTCTAGCTGATCCTTTGAATGAGCTTGTCATCTGATAGACAAAACAAGGTGCTCACAGACAAGTCCGATATGAATCCTTCACATGCTCCTCGTGACACCTGTTTGCAGCCACGAAGATCGATAAGTGATAGGTTGGAGGCACGTCGCAGGTAAAGAAGAGATTCGTCCGTTACCCATTTGCATCCTGGAAGAGATAATAGAATAAAACGATTGCCTTACATTAGCTACATTCATTGTCAAGTCAAACTGCAGTGGTACAGAATAGTCAGCTAATGTACAAGCAAGTGGGATAATAAAATGACTAATTCAGCTTATGTAATTGAAATCTGCAAGAGTCTGTGAGAACTACTTGTCCCTGCATGCAATTCAGCTCCAGTTAGGGTCAGCCAGTCAGAGCAGAGGTCAGGCTTCCCAGCAGCCTCAGAGACAGAGCTGTAGAGGAAGGAAGGGGCCATCTGAGAGCTCCATGCCATGCCATGAGGCAGGCAACCTGGCCCTAACAAAGTGCACAGATTTACAAGCATCTTCAAATCCTGGAGTGGCAGCCGGTGAGCTAAAAGACTATTTTCACTGTCATATGTAGGAAAGGATTGTGTCACAGTCATGTACAGAAAATTAATGGAGCCAGTTTAGGGATAAATGCAATTAACTTTTAGATCCATTTCATGCTCAGTGTGAGGAGATTTCACGTGCAGTTTTATATTCGCTCAGTTCATGTCTGTTCTCTTTAAGCTAAAACATATTTTGGCAGTAATGATATTCTAGAAGTGCGTGCTAGTGAATGTATATGAAACTGGCACAGAAGTAATGATTAACAAGCTTTATGTGCAATGTATTTATACAATTTCTGTATTTCTTTCCGTTTAAGGCTTTTCACCTTTAAGTCATCACTTTAATTTCATCACTTTAATGCAGCTAATCGCTATTCATCACCAAATCGCTTTAATTCAGCTACAAATCGCTTTAACTAATCTTTTAATTCACCTACTCAACTATTCACCTAAATCATCACCTATTTCACTATTCAACTACTCAATCTACAGCTACTATATTTACTACCCAACTTACTGAAATTAAACTTAAATGAAAGTGAAGAGTGCAATCCAGTTATTACTTATTTCCAGTGTCGATGTTTGAATTTCCTTTCAAGCGGGAAAATTGTGCAGAAAACCAGAAAGCTTGACATTCATAGATAAAACAAAACAAGCCAAATGTGTCATGGAACTGACATAACGCTCCCCAGCTTCAACCACCATGACTGTTTATTTCTATGGCGGAATCCCCAAAAGAAACAAACTTTATGCGCATTATATTGTGTGGTGTTTAATGTACTGTAAAATGCGTGGTTTTAGTTTAAATGTACTTTTATTACTGTATGTAAATGTGAACTTGGAGAGGTGTTATGAAGTTGCAGGCCTGAGGTTATTTTATTTTCAACGCCCTCTTTTGTGTGGAATGTTTGAGTAATGTGTGATTATGCAAGAACGCTATTCTCTTTGTTTATCGGTTTGCATGTTCGAGTCGTCATGAATCTACCCTTGTCTAGCAAACACTGTCCCAATCTGATTTATTGGGACAAGGGATTATGTAAATGAGGTGTGTGATAACTGACCTAATGTAATTAGAGTTCCAGTAAATCAATGTTCGTGGTTTGGTTTATGCAGATGATCCCTGTTGGACCCGAGCATAAATACTGGTATGGTTCTCAGTAAAGCATATAGTTCTTGGTTGATACATGCAGCTTGTCTGGTGTATTATTCCTCTGCCCTATTCCGCTACACTCCCCATCAGAAGGCACCAAGCGGCCATCTGAAAGACTGACCTAACATCGGGGCTACAGGTCAAGAGAACGAAAGCCTGCAGATCCCAAGAAGCTGCTGTATCGTCGGCCCAGCACTGGCACAGATCCCTGCCAGCCAGCCCAGGTCTCCCAGCAGGCAGAAGCAAGCGGGTCAAGCTGCGGACCGCGTTCCTAGTAGCCGGGCTGACCGCAACGAAGGGGGTGTCTGGAGAGCCAGGACAGGCGGAAGAGAGCGGTTTCCGTCACAAAATTATTATACACTCCTTTCAAATTGCTCTCATTTTACAGGGTTTAAGAGCTTTGGAAAATTGTACTAGCTGGTAGAATGGTTTAGGTATGTTATAAAGACAGAAATGGTAATTGTTTGCCTTACCTGCAAGATGGATGTGTGTGAGGGAAGTACGTGTTGAGGAGCCCACAGCAGTTAACAGGTTAATAGACTGATCGGATAGCAGTGGGCAGTGACTGAGATCAAGTTTGGACAAAACGGAGCAGTGTCGAATGATGAGACGCAGCGTGACATCTGTAATATCTAGGCCAGAGAGCCTCAGGTCTGTCAGGAGGCGGAGCTTGCTGCGAGCGTCGTGTCCTAAGGAACCACCAGAAACAGAGAATGAAGAGCAAATAAATAATAAACCAGTTTTAAGAATGTTTTTAGGCCATTACCTGCTTTGTCATTAGGTGGAGTAAGCAGATCTCGAACTTGGGCGTCTTTGATGCCTACAGTCCAACGCAGATCCAAAGTGCGCAGGAGAGGACAGCTCGAGCTACTTAGTGCAGATACAGCAGACCACGAGCAACCAGCAAGAATCAGATCTTTTAAACCTGTTGTAACAGACGTTGTTAATAAGGGTGTACAGAAGAGATATATATATATATAATAAATAAAAAAAAACATTTTATATTCTAGTTTGTTTTATTTTTGCAAACTTCGAATGTCAATTTGCACATTATTTCACTTTATCGCTGTCTGCAGAAATGCTGGGATGGAACATCTTAGACAATAGTTATGTTATCTTGCAGAATTTCAAAATTAGGACTGTATTATGACACAAGTAGAAATTACCTTTGTGTCACATGAGGGATTAGAAAGTTTCCTTTGTAGGAAGAAAAAAATAAAATAATTGTAAAATGTATATATTTGATCATTCTACTTTTGTCACCTGCCAAGAAGGACACAGATTACAGGACCTCAATCTGTCAGTCATGTTGTCTGTATTATATATTGAACTACTAGGGCTCATGTTCACTGCTGCAGAGCATAAGAGATGGGTGCTACTCTACTCGTCTCCCACTCTTTGGTCTGAGCCCAACCTGTTTCCTAAAAAGGACACTAGTGAACAAAATTCTGCAGAATGCATTAGGTCAGGGGTAGTTTTTATTAGTAAAATGTCCATTAAAAAAGGTTTCAAATCACTTTACTGTTGCTCCTGAAAGGGATACTACCAGCAAAAATTTTAATGTTAGCGATCAGTCTCAGGCCGCGATGGATCGACTCCATACATGAGCGCAGCTCCGATTAATCGTTCTGCTCAGGCGCTACAGAACAAGCGTATATAAAGTTTGCAAGTCCTGTTGCACAATTTGCGGTTCCTATGCTATAAAAGTAGTGCAGAAAAGCCACGTGGATGTCCGGGTTCGGGAGTCCCAGATTCATCGAAGAGGAGGGCTGCTCTGAAAAGGGACAAAAGGGAGTAGAATGGGCCTAAACAAAAAAAAAAAACTAATTGGACATGGGCACAGGCGACTGACAGTCAATGGCAGAAAAGTAACCATTTTTTCATTTGAGTGTTCCTTTACGCTCGCCTTAGGGGGTCAAGATTGGGGTTTTAGGATTAGTTTTACATCAAAATAGTTCCATAAAACATATCCATTTATTTAAATGCGGCTTAATTTTTCATATACTAGACAATGTTAACCCCATGCAGGTATGTGTCAGTTTCTGGCTAAGCTTGTGTCAAATCAGGACGATATCCGCAGCAAAGCACTACTTTTTTAACCTGCAATTCTATTTTTATAGATTTTTATGCAGCTTTGTCGTTTGTGACCTAGGAGGTGGCACGTTCAAGGTAACCCAGTTTAAATCACCCATTAAGCATTGAATACCACACTGATCTTAAAGATCAATGCAATATCACATTACTTGAGGATACATCTCAAGCTGTAAAATCTGAGGTTTGGTGGCATCCATCCCGTGTCCGTGGGTGATGTGTTCCATAAAAAGGCATGAAACCACCCTTGACAAGAATCTAAATATATTCTGCACACTGAAAAATAGGTGCACAGCCAATAACAGGTCTCCTCCACTGAAATGCCTACAAAATAATATGATGGCACATCCAAAAACTAGCAAAGAAAAAATATAAAGCCATCTCATTAATCCCTTAAGTACCAACGGTCTTTAAAAATTAATGCATTTATGATTTAACCGTTACGTCATTGGCCCTTAAGGGGTTAAACATCTCAAAGACAAAGTGGATATGGATATCCTGCACATCTAATAGGAATGCCTTGAGAAAGGCGTAATATCACAGAAACGTCGGGTACCTTGTTAGGCTACTTTTTGGCATTTTATTTAAACCTCTTTGTATGTGCTGCTGTTTGTAGTGTCTGACTTTTTTTGGGTCGAGAGATATAGATCTATATATCTATTATACACACACTGTATCATTGTCTATGGTAGGCCCTTTCCTCTTTTGATCGATTTGTATGGTATATATATCCACTTTAAAGATATAGGTCAATTAAGAGGACTTTATATTTTGTATAAATGAAGATATTTTTTCTTTGTTTATGATAATCGGATGGCACATCGACAAACTATTTCTGATTTAGATGATGCGTTTACACCCTTCAGATCTTTTAGTCTATTACAATTTGTTGATTAGATTCTCTACTCGTTTCAGCTCATTTCTTTTTGTATTGAAAAAGAGAATAACCATTTTAATGTATACTCGTTATGCTTTCCATCATAAAAAAAGCTTACAGTCAATTGTCACCCTATCCTCAATCTAAAAGAAAAAATAAATAAAAAAATAGCACCCGTGTACCGCTTGAGTTGACATGGAGGTTCCGAATCTTACCAGGTAATCTGTTGACAAGCCATGTAAGCTGTTTCTTAGAAATATTTGTCCAGCTAAGGTCCAGATGACTGGGCTGTCTTTTAATTATTCCACTGAGAGCTTGCGGTACCAGAGATTTGCAGCGGCTAACATCAATCTTAGCCCATAGACGTTTATCACAGCCCCTGAAGAAAGGGGGGGAAAAAAAAGGTCCCTTTTTAAACTCAATGACTTAAATTTTATTGTTTCTTAAACGCATTTACGTTTGGAGAACAAGATATGAAGAATGATGATCCATTTTTAAAGCAGTTACATAGGTATCATAACTTCAGATCTAGAGGCACATGCATTAAAAAAAATTTTTAAATTAAAGTATATAAATAATTGTGCCATTTTATTACAGTATCTAAGAGGATCTATGGGGAAAAAGTGGGTAAACCCCAATGCAGAAAAGTATACTGAAGCCAGAAAGAAAATGGCCAGAATAAAAGTAGCTGTAGTTAAAAAAGAAAAAAAAAAGCCTTGAATGTTGAGAACAGAACCAAGCCTCCCCAGTCCAATGGAGGAACATTGTCAATGACCACAAAACAGAGTAAGCACTGCAGGCCCTGAACGCCGTGCAGGTGTTACGATCATAATTGTCCAAGCACAAAAGGCAACTCTGTTTTTATTATGCAAGATTGAAAACAAGGAGGTGCTTTATTTAAACCCCTCCCCCTTACAGAAAAACCAACTACATATAAACACAAGGAGAATCTAATTTCCTCAAATTTAATATTTTTTTGAAACCTAGAAATTAACTGAAATCCTGAATGGTCTGTGTGTTAACATAGCTCAATGCTCAGCAAAAATTGTTCCTCCAGATGTATTGGAACTTTATCTCCTATGGTTCTCAACCATTGAATAAGCCGCATGGGAAATGTAGGTCATAAACATCTGGCGGGTGACGGTTGCTGACCCCTACTGTAGATGTGTTTGAGATGTTGTAAGAGCCTAGAGCTAGTAGGCAGGTAATTTCTTGTATTAAAGCATGGATTCTGCTCATCATCTCAGACAAATTGTATAATTGTGTATATCTTGGATTAAAATGCCCACAACCTTAAAACATGTCCTCAAATTACAGCATAACACTACTAGCAACATGGTTGCCCCAGGTAAACATGGCATGGGCTGGACCGGTGAAGGGCGAATACATAAAACAGTGTTTTTCCCTCGTGCTAACTGCTCAATGAGGACATTGAGTTAATGACGTATGACAAACATAGGTCCAACAATTCGGGCCACTTTAAGCTAGAACACCGTGTAGATGCTAAAACGAATACAAAGTGACGAAATGCCAACAAGGAAAAAAAGTAAAAGAAGATCCCAAGAAAGATCCACAAAAGGCAGCATTATGCAACCTACATTGTACTGCTTCATCAGAAGTGTCACATGAAACATGCATAGGTGATGATACTCACTTGGACTGGCATTACTGTTGGGAGGTGTAGGACTGTGGGTTCTGGGGAGTGACAAGTCATTTTATTTCCCAACCCTTTCCTATATCCAAGTCACCCAAGTGCTTATAAATTTACAGGGTGTCTTGTGACTATTGTTAACCCCTTACCAATAGGCAGGATGTGCTCGGCAGGAGGGTGTTAATGCTGGCAGGGCGTATAAGTAAAGCCCCATCCCCGCAAGTTCCAATCCGTCATTGGCTGCAGGGGGGACGGCCTGAGTTCATGATGTCCCGCGGCAGTGAATGAGCTGCGGCAGCAGGGGGGGGGGGGCGGAAGCAGCCCATAGACCCCAGCAGGTCATGCTATGCTGCCCTGGGGAGTTACGTCCCATCTGCTGCGGGGACAACATAGTATGCCCAGCAGCGTGACAGTTAATATCGTTAATGTCTGGGTTTACGTTTTACTGTTATTTTTAATATTTCTGTGCATCACTGCAGCAATTGCCAACCCCCTGTCTAGAATATGTTTTACAGCTGTGACGGGTCTTTGCCAAACATTGCTACTCAAGACTATTGTCTGCTTGTGCAATCCATCCATTATCTAACAAATTCAGACAGTCTACAGTCTAATGCTCAGGCTGTGATTAGATGGCACCCGTGGTTTTATGCCTTGAGATTAAAATGGGGTATGACTGGGGACTGACTCACTTGAGGGGTTACCAAGGTGTCCTCTTCTATTGGTCTCCAGGTCCCTCCTTGCACTGTATATATCTGGTTCATTAACCCCTTAAGGACCCCTGACGTACCCTGTACGTCCTGTCCACAGGTCTCCCTTAGACCCGCGGACGTACAGGGTCAGCGGCGCCTAATCCCCCTCCCGCCCGATACTCACCTCCCTCGCTGGATCCCTCAGCGATGTGGCAGGGAGGAAGCCTGCCCATGTGATTTACATGGGCAGGCGAGGCTGATGACGTCGCCACGCTGCGTGGTGACGTCATCAGCAGGCGTCCCCATGCAATTCAATGGAGGGGAGGGGGGCTCCTTCGGAGAGTCTCCCCTTTTCAGCGGTGTATAGCATTAACAGTTTCGCCGCCGGATCACGTTTCGGCGCCAATACGCGATTCGAACCTGGAGGGGGGCTGACATCTTGGATGTCAGCCAAGCCTCCAGGTCCCCCCCCACCCACTGACAACCTCACCATATGTGTGAGGATGTCAGTGGGCCAGTTAACCATCTAGCTGCCATGTAGAGATAAGGGGATCCTAAGGATCCCCACATCTCCCGATCCATGGCAGCTAGATGGTCATATTTGACATCATTTGAAAGGCCTGATTATGGCCTTTCCAATGATACCAAACATGACCAGGTTTGGTTTTAAAGAATTTTTTAAAAAAATTAAATAAAATAAATGGGTTTTTTTTTTTAAAGTTTTTTTGTCTGGGGGGGGGGGGGGGGGGAGTTTAAATAGGACCTAGGCTGTCATCTAAAAATAATTAGCACAAAATGGTCAGAATGAGCGCAGCGCACATAGGTGAACTGTCTCAGCAGTGAAGGGGTTAAAAAGCAAACGCATGTAAAAATTGGGTATTTCTAGTCTTGGGACAAAATTTTGAACCTATTTAGCCGGGGTCTTTTTGGGTGGTTGTAGATTTTGGGGATTAAACTACGAAAAAGTGTGTTTTTACCATTTTTTTCATCATATTTCATATTTTTTTTATAGTAAATTATTCGATATGATGGAAATAATGGTATTTCTAGAAAGTCCATTTAATGGCGGGGAAAAAGGGTGTATAATATGTGTGGGTTGAATAAACGAGTAAGAGGAAAATTTGACCTAAACACTAACAGCGCAGAAACCTAAAACCAGCAGCGGTCACTAAAAGACGGATTTGTGTAAAACCGCCCGGTCACTAAGGGGTTAAAATCTGTTTTACGCCAGCAAACGAGTCATGCCTCACTTCTGGAGAACGCAAAAACCTCTATTTTATTGTGCCCACTCTTAAGCTTTGACTAAGGGCTGTAGAGGGCATGAAAGACTGCTAGTGGGAGAATGGGCGTCAAGCAAGGGAGTAGCATTAACTGAAGTGACCCAGTTGGGGTGCCGAGATCTGGTTACAGTTATGTTAAGAGTCTTATTGCAGTCTTTGTTTTCTCCAGTTCAATTTCCTTGTGATATCACATTGGAGGTGGATTGCTTATCCGTGATAAAGTTCATCGGGGTTATCGCAATGTTTTTGGAGATCTCTTGCCAACGCCACCTACCAGTGCCACAATCATTCTCCTCAGTGGGCATTGCTGGAAGAGTGCCAGCACACAATGCTGCACGACACTTCCTCAGACACACCGGCAGAGAGCAAGACTGAACACAGGTCAGTCCTTTACAGAGCTGTCACTCACACCAGCAGAATGCCCTCGGGAAAGGAGTGATTGAAAAACTTTGAGAAGGAACAACAAAAAGTTTCCCAATGCGTGTTCGCAAAAAATGGAAACACGTACACAGGGAGCAATACCCTCCTAAAATGAGCCCTACTAGTAGTGGGCCTGACATGTGCTCTTCAAGGATGACAGGAGTTCGGTTTGAATTCACCTAATTTGAAACTTAAATTTCACTTTCAGGACACCTTTCGAGTGTTAAAGCTCACCATTAGGATGGCATATATTGTCCCAGAGTCACTGAAAAGGTCTTAACACAAAATAAAAATCTATAATGAAAACGAGCGAAGCTTACCATTTATACCAAGTCTTGCATACACTCATGCATACACACAGTTCTCTGCGTGTAAGATACTGGAATACAGAAAGCCAGACATCCTTCTGCATGGACAAATGGTCCCTCCTTTGGCCTGACATGTAGCCATTTTCTGTCTCATCGTCCTCTGTCTCGTCTTCTGTGTCATTGTCTTCTGTATCAAATTCTTCATCAGGAGGTTGTGGAGGAGTTGGACGGATAGGCTGTCGATTTGTTGTGATTGCCTGTAGTTTGGGAACAATGGAGGAGCAGCTCAGCTCTTTGGGGGGCCTCTGGAGCGTGACGGTAATATAAGATCCACGCAGCCGCATTCTATCAGACTCTGACTGCTCACGGCCACTGGGATGGTTTTCTTTCTCACGGGCCATTTGGCGCCTCTTTGCTCGATCTTCACGGCTTGCAAAATTAGTTTGTGGTGTAGCAGTAGGAGGAGAGGGGGGACCAGAAGAGGGTGATGGTGTAAGTAGAATAAGAGGTGGTGAAGGAGGACTTTGTCCAAGCGGAGGCCGCAGGACCTTGGCAGGAAAATGGGGATCAATCTCACTGTTGTCCACAGCTTTGCGCTTCTGAAAGGAGAGATTGCAAAGAAATTAAGAACCCAGTAGAAGTAGCACTTTAACCAGAAAGATTTAGTAACCTACAAAATATTACCATTTTTCAAAGCACAGGATATGTAGTCAATAATGAAAAGTTTGTGAACAGATCTGGCACTCCTATTTGGCTGTGGACCAACCATACTATCAAATCAAATCTTCTGGACGGCCAAGGCTGCTGACCCATGTAGCTGAATGATAGCCAGAAATTGGATTGTTCTGGCTGGTATTAAGGAGGACTTTTCCAATATCACAAACCATGTTTTAGTTAAACATGACTGGGCCCATAAAAGGTGCCCTTTCAGAAGATTGGAGAAGCTTTTCATCAGCCTGTCTAAATATGGTGGTAGAACAGAAATGCCGTCTTACTGCTGCAATGAGGACCATGGTTTATGTGAAGACTCCAGGAGCTGGTGTTAAGCCGAGAGGCAAGGATATGAATTGAAAATGCTCCTTGGCTTCAGCATGAACTGCAAATCTTCGGAATGCTCTGCTATAGCATTGTGAAGATAGCTTTTCAAACCCACATAAACCATGTACTCTTTTTCCCAAGACGAAAATTGACTGACCGAATGGATTCCAATCAAGCCAGTGTGCGCATCTTTTAGTGTGTTTGACACTTTCAGTGTTGCGTGTCTTGCCAGTGGCCGTTTTGTTTGTGCCTTTCAGTCTGTTTCTTGGCGTTTTACCTGTGAATCTGATACAGTGTACAGTTCGAGCACTATGCTCAACGGCCAGGTTCTGATCAGACCCCAGGTTTGCAAGATATCAGAAGCACAGCACAGGCGATCTGATTTGCAGCTCACCAATTGCCGTATTCAGTCTGCTTTTCCCTAAGGGCATCCTTAATTCTGGCCTGTTGATGCTTCACGGGGACAGGGTTGGGAAAACACTGGCCTAGACAATAAAGTGGTAACATGGGACTTACGGATGGATAATATATCTGTCCAAGCATTGTAAGCTACCCTTAAGCATCTGCAGCAGAGAAATGTAGGTGGCAGAACAGAAAGATGAAAGCCAGGTGTAAGGAGAAAAATGTGTGGAAGGACACATTGCAGATACTGCACATCCTCCAGAGGCAATTATTTCACACTGAAGACTCTAAATGTAAAGTCTTCAGTGTGAATCTGGAAATCATTTTAATGATGTCTGGATGGACAATGGAGTGGGGAAAAACAAAATCCTCTTTATGACAGGACCTAGAAGGGCAAGTGGCTGTTATTTTGTGAAAATGCAGTAGTTGGAGGGTATACTTCATCCATGCAAGGATCATATATGAAAGTGGAAGGCAAGGGAGAACTGATGCTCCTATAAGGTATCGGCCTTGTAAAGTTTGGCACCATTCCTAAAAGGCCACAGAAAAAAAAAATAAGTGAGTAAGCTGTGACTGGAGTCACTTTTCACTTTAGTTACATGGACCTAGAGATGCGGCCTGATGTTTTAGTGTGAGTGTGTGTAGCAAAGACGCGCTGGGGTAAGTTTTCCATTGTTTTTCTGTACAATCCCCGTGTGCTTTTGTAACTGTAAACCCTGTAAATAAGTTAATTCCCGGTTTGGTTTTCACCCTACAAGGATCTCCTGTTATTGACTGGGTTTTGGGCCAGAACCAGTACTCCTTCGGGATACTGACTGCAAGGGAAGCATTCTGCACATGGGTACAGGACCCGACGTTACATAAGCTTGATAGATCTACACTCCATAGAAATCCAGCACTCACGATCACCAGTACACGCCCAGTGCAACGCCAAGCTACTATACAATCCAAAAGACCGCGGTACTCCAAGGAGTTCTTAATGCAAAAAATGTATTGGTTAAAACGGTTTTAACTGTGAAACATTTAAATAAATTGTTTTGCATTGAGAAGTCCTTTGGATTAAAGATTTATTTAAATGGATTTTATTGATCCGCACCATTTCTTTTCCATATGTCAACACAATCGGGAGGGAGTGTGCTGTAGTTGGTGTAGATCCTGGTGATAAAATTTAAATATAAAGAAAACACTTAGGATCCATTTAAAAAGCGTGGACTTAAATTGTAGTAACCTCAGGGCATTTTAAATTTGTATCTGTTCATCCCATCTGTAATTTTGAGAAGACACTTTAAAGTTTTTTATTCACCAAAGTGTTTGGCAGGATGAGTAGAGTGTTCCTTTAACCACAGTGACAAGTATTTATAAAGCAACTACAAGTTCGGTAGCGCTGGTAAACTTTTTAAGTCCCTAGACGCACAAGGTTCTGCTAGGTTTACCATAGCTCTGATTAAATATACACATGATTGGAATTTAAAGGGACACTACCACCAAAAAATTAAATGTCCGTATTTTATTTTGCTGATTTTATTAAATGAATCATACAAGAATTAAAAAAACGTAACCAAGATAATATTTTATACTACATGTGTCACCGGGTGCATACATTTTGTCATCTTTTGGGTTGCAAAACGTTCCCCACAGTAGCTTTACCCCACTTGCTCCTCACTGTGTGTCTATGGGTAAGGCAGCCAACTCGCATTGTATTGTGTGGGATATATTCAAAGGGCATCACCAGGGGGTAGATTAGACCCTGTCATAGCTCATTCAGCTGCCATCTCTTGGCCTAGAGCAGCGTTTCTCAACTCCGGTCCTCAAGTACCCCCAACATGTCAGGTTTTAAAGGATTCTCTTGGGGAAATGCAGACTGAATCCTGCAATCACTGAGCAGCAACTCATATCATCTGGGCTGTGCTTCAGATATCTGAAAACCAGGCCTGTTATGGGGTATTTGACTGGAGTTGAGAAACACTGGCCTAGAGAACAATAACCTCCTGCGGCCTTATCCAATCATTTCCTCCTCCACCTGATTAACTGGTAAATATTGTAGATTAAATAAACAAGATTCACCAAGCAAAGCTTTTGGTAAATGTTGCATCATGGGAAAAAAAATCTAGAATATGGAACCCGGAGATAAAATAGGCAATTTTATTTTTCCTTTTTACATTCCATTACTTCAAAACAAGGAAAAAATAAACACCAGCTGCATGTGTTTTATAAAGTGGTTTTATTTGTAATGTCAAGTAATCTAGTTACAGTTTATTTAAGTGGCAGTGTCCCTTTAAACCTGGCCGGTGTTCTGTTAATCGTAACAGCGTGGAATGTGGAAGGAGCATGACCGTACGTTCGTGATAACATGCCTCCACATGCCACAGTGACGCAGTTACAGATTTCGATAGAGCAGCAGTGTCCCAAAATCTGTAACTTTACTGATCCAGCAGGGAGCGATCGGTCTGCACCAGAGGTGCAGACCATAGTAATCGCTCCTTCCGCCGTTCAGAAATGAAAGTCACAGCGCAGGGCAGTGCTCTGACTTTTCATTTCTGAGTGTTGGAAGGACAGATTACTACGGTCTACATCTGGCTGGTGCAGACCCATTGCTCCCTGCTGGACCACCAGAAATTAAGTGTACCTGACATGTGGTGGGCTGTATTGTGTCCGATCATGCACAGTACTGTCAGATCATGACAGCTACAAGAGAGTCGAGAACCATAACATCGAGCTGCGCATGTGCGGATGAAACCTTGACAGTTGCCGTCTGATTGTGGTGACATAACGGTGCGCATAAACAGCCCTCTTAGGGTGGGCGTCCACTGGATCCGTAGTCGCACGACTGTCGTCCACTGCATCAGACTAACGATCAGCGACTTTGTACAACTATGGACCCAAAAACCAGTTTATTCTTGTTTTCCTTTTTCCTGAGACTATTGCATAGTGCATTCTGCTTTTGGAATCACTGCAGTCTGAGTGCAAAAATGGATATGGAGGAGCTGGATGCCCTGCTAGGGGGAAGAGGGAAAAGGAGGGGGCTTGCCCAGGCTCCAGAAATAGCGTTTTTTTTGTTTTTAAATATATTTTTTTAATGAAAAGTCATAGTTCTATACAAAAAAGAGACAAAACCAGAAGATGAGTGATACATCAAATGAGCACAATACTTTTCAAGCTTTTACAATCAAATCAGGGGGAGAGGGTAAAGGGGGCTTGCCCAGGCTCCAGAAATAGCATTTTTAACTCACCTAATTAAACTTCTCTGAATCCATCTTCTTCCCTGATCGGCTGCCTGAGTTGTAATTGCGATATCTCCAGAATTTGATCTGATCGCGTGTCTGAAGCACACTTCAAAAATCGCAGGAATTCGGATGTCGCAAGTCTAACGCAATGGACGACGGTACATTAACAATAATGTTGTTGGATTAGTCTGACGACACGGACGACTTTGTGCGATGTCGTCACACGAATACAGATCCAGTGGACACCCAACCTAAGGCTGGCGTCAGACGAGCGTGCTATGTTCGCCCGTACTGACGTGCTTACCGGCGCTGCGTTGTGACGCTGCAACGGGGCCGGTCACACGCTTGTGCACAAAATGCGCACGCGGCAAGCGCCCGTTATCCAAGCCTCTCCGTTGAAGCGCTAGGACACGCGTTGCCAGAGCTGCAAAGTGCGATTCTCCATAGGAGGACCAAGCCTTGCCGCACTGAATGCACTCAGCGAGATGGCCAGACTGGCGTCGAGTGGAAGGAATGTCCACTCTCACGGACGTTCCTTCTGCTCTCCAAAGACGCTCGTCTGACACTAGCTTTAGAAGGGACTCTGCTACCTGAAAACCGCTGGTACAAAGCCCTGCCCCTGTAGCTGAAGCTCCATCCCTTTAACAGCAGCCCAGCCTCATGTGCCAGCAGCCCCCACATGTGCTCAATTATTTTCAAGGAGGAGAGTCCTGTAGCTGCCTCCAGGACCTGACAAATAGCCTCCCTATTCAAGAGTATGAGGGCAGTCGAATACAGTGGCGGAACTACCGCCGGTGCAGCCGCACCGGGGCCTCAGCCTGGGGAGGCCCAGCCGCCGGCGAGCAGAGACTTCAAGATGGCCGCCGGCAGGATCCCTCTGATGAACAGACTTGACCGCCGGCGGCCATCTTGATGTCCCTGCTCGCTGGAGGCTGGGCCCATGTAGGTCCACCGACGAGCAGGGACTTCAAGATGGCCACCGTGGGAACCCTCTGATGAAGTCAGAGAGTGCCCGCCGGCGGCCATCTTGAAGCCCCTGCTCGCCGGTGGGCCTACATGGGCCCAGCCTCCAGCGAGCGAGCAGGGACTTTAAAGATGGCCGCCGGCGGACTCCCTCTGATGAGGGCTGCTAATCGTTGAGCTGGGGGCAATGACATCCACCTGTGAGCTGCTGGGGGCAATGACATCCACCTGTGAGCTGCTGGGGGCAATGACATCCACCTGTGAGCTGCTGGGGGCAATGACATCCACCTGTGAGCTGCTGGGGGCAATGACATCCACCTGTGAGCTGCTGGGGGCAATGACATCCACCTGTGAGCTGCTGGGGGCAATGACATCCACCTGTGAGCTGCTGGGGGCAATGACATCCACCTGTGAGCTGCTGGGGGCAATGACATCCACCTGTGAGCTGCTGGGGGCAATGACATCCACCTGTGAGCTGCTGGGGGCAATGACATCCACCTGTGAGCTGCTGGGGGCAATGACATCCACCTGTGAGCTGCTGGGGGCAATGACATCCACCTGTGAGCTGCTGGGGGCAATGACATCCACCTGTGAGCTGCTGGGGGCAATGACATCCACCTGTGAGCTGCTGGGGGCAATGACATCCACCTGTGAGCTGCTGCGGTCAATGACATCCACCTGTGAGCTGCTGCGGTCAATGACATCCACCTGTGAGCTGCCGCGGTCAATGACATCCACCTGTGAGCTGCTGCGGTCAATGACATCCACCTGTGAGCTGCTGCGGTCAATGACATCCACCTGTGAGCTGCTGCGGTCAATGACATCCACCTGTGAGCTGCTGCGGTCAATGACATCCACCTGTGAGCTGCTGCGGTCAATGACATCCACCTGTGAGCTGCTGCGGTCAATGACATCCACCTGTGAGCTGCTGCGGTCAATGACATCCACCTGTGAGCTGCCGCGGTCAATGACATCCACCTGTGAGCTGCCGCGGTCAATGACATCCACCTGTGAGCTGCCGGGGTCAATTACATCCACGTGTGAGCTGCCGGGGTCAATTACATCCACGTGTGAGCTGCCGGGGTCAATTACATCCACGTGTGAGCTGCCGGGGTCAATTACATCCACGTGTGAGCTGCCGGGGTCAATTACATCCACGTGTGAGCTGCCGGGGTCAATTACATCCACGTGTGAGCTGCCGGGGTCAATTACATCCACGTGTGAGCTGCTGGGGTCAATTACATCCACGTGTGAGCTGCTGGGGTCAATTACATCCACGTGTGAGCTGCTGGGGTCAATTACATCCACGTGTGAGCTGCTGGGGTCAATTACATCCACGTGTGAGCTGCTGGGGTCAATTACATCCACGTGTGAGCTGCTGGGGTCAATTACATCCATGTGTGAGCTGCTGGGGTCAATTACATCCACGTGTGAGCTGCTGGGGTCAATTACATCCACGTGTGAGCTGCTGGGGGCAATTACATCCATATGTGAGCTGCTGGGGGCAATTATATCCATGTGTGAGGTTTTTTTGGCAGCGGCAGACAGTTCTCTTCGCTGCACTTCGGGGACCCTGCAGTGAATGCTGTATTCACCGAGAGTCAGCAAATTGAACTCGTGGAAGTGAGAACACAGAAGTTTTGGTGCTCTGAGTAACCCCTATGGAGTATATAGTTTAAATAGAACACATATTACATTGCACGAACTGATGGAGAGCGAGAGAGACAGACAGGAACTGATGGAGAGAGAGACAGACAGGAACTGATGGAGAGAGAGACAGACAGGAACTGATGGAGAGAGAGACAGACAGGAACTGATGGAGAGAGAGACCGACAGGAACTGATGGAGAGAGAGACAGACAGGAACTGATGGAGAGAGAGACAGACAGGAACTGATGGAGAGAGAGACAGACAGGAACTGATGGAGAGAGAGACAGACAGGAACTGATGGAGAGAGAGACAGACAGGAACTGATGGAGAGAGAGACAGGAACTGATGGAGAGAGAGAGAGACAGGAACTGATGGAGAGAGAGAGACAGGAACTGATGGAGAGAGAGACAGACAGGAACTGATGGAGAGAGAGACAGACAGGAACTGATGGAGAGAGAGACAGACAGGAACTGATGGAGAGAGAGACAGACAGGAACTGATGGAGAGAGAGACAGACAGGAACTGATGGAGAGAGAGACAGACAGGAACTGATGGAGAGAGAGACAGACAGGAACTGATGGAGAGAGAGACAGACAGGAACTGATGGAGAGAGAGACAGACAGGAACTGATGGAGAGAGAGACAGACAGGAACTGATGGAGAGAGAGACAGACAGGAACTGATGGAGAGAGAGACAGACAGGAACTGATGGAGAGAGAGACAGACAGGAACTGATGGAGAGAGAGACAGACAGGAACTGATGGAGAGAGAGACAGACAGGAACTGATGGAGAGAGAGACAGACAGGAACTGATGGAGAGAGAGACAGACAGGAACTGATGGAGAGAGAGACAGACAGGAACTGATGGAGAGAGAGACAGACAGGAACTGATGGAGAGACAGACAGACAGGAACTGATGGAGAGACAGACAGACAGGAACTGATGGAGAGACAGACAGGAACTGATGGAGAGACAGACAGGAACTGATGGAGAGACAGACAGACAGGAACTGATGGAGAGACAGACAGACAGGAACTGATGGAGAGACAGACAGACAGGAACTGATGGAGAGACAGACAGACAGGAACTGATGGAGAGAGAGACAGACAGGAACTGATGGAGAGAGACAGACAGGAACGGATGGAGAGACAGACACGAACTGATGAAGAGAGAGAGACACGAACTGATGGAGACAGAGTGTGACAGGGACTGATGGAGACAGAGTGACAGAGGGAGAGACACAGAAGGACGGAGGGACAGGAGAACGGAGAGAAAGGGAAAAGGTATTTTACAGAATAAAATAAAAACACCTTAAAAAGGAATAAAAAATAGGGATGCACCGATACCACATTTTTAGGACCGTGTACAAGTACCGATACTTTCTTTAAAGTACTCACCGATACCGAGTACCGATACTTTTATTTAAGGTACTCACCGATACCGATACTTTAATTTAAGGTCATGTGATGCTTTCTAATAAATAATTTAGGATTTTCCCGAAAGCCTGTACCAGTTTATGTTCATATTGAAATGTATGGTCAGAAACCCCATATACCCCCTACACACACACCTCCACTCAGATACATGTACATACATTACACAGACGAGATAGCGAGAGATTATATATACACACATATATATTACACAGACCTCAGACTAGGCATACCCATATATGTGTGTAATATATACATATACACACACATATGGGTATGTCTGATCTGAGTTCTGTGTAATTATATATATATATATTAGTCCGAGGTCTGTGTAATAATATATATGTGCATATACACACATGTATTTACATGCACATATATTATTACACAGACCTCAGACCAGACATACCCATATATTATATATGTATATTAGGGATGCACCGATACCACTTTTTTAAGACCGAGTACGAGTACCGATACTTTTTAAAAGTACTCACCGATATCGAGTACCGATACTTTTCTTTAATGTCATGTGACGCTTTCCAATAAGAACAGACCATATAAAAATGCCGCCAGCTCACATGTATATCATATATACATATGAAATATATATATATATCCCCAGCTCACACATGGATCTGCCCCCCAGCTCACACATGGATATGCCCCCCAGCTCACACATGGGTATGCCCCCCAGCTCGCACATGGGTATGCCCCCCAGCTCGCACATGGGTTTGCCCCCCAGCTCGCTCATGGGTATGCCCCCCCAGCTCATGGGTATGCCCCCCCCCAGCTCATGGGTATGCCCCCCCCCAGCTCACATGAGCGCACGCGGGGAAACTTTCCCAGCGTCGCCCAGGAAGGTAAGTATCGTCGCGGAGAGCAGCTGCAGGGCCTGTCTGAATGCTCTATCTGCATTCGGACAGGCCCTGCAGCTGCTCACTGTGTTCATACTTACCTTCCTGGGCGCCGCCGGGAAAGTTTCCGCGTGCGCGCGCGCGCTCGTTGGAAGGACCCCAGCCGTGATCACATGGTCCCACGTGGTCGCGGCTGGGGTCCTTCCAACGAGCGCACGCGCGGAGACATTCCCCGGCGGCGCCCAGGAAGGTAAGTATTGTGTGAGCAGCTCCAGGGGCGGCTGTCCGAATGCCGATAGAGCATTCGGACAGCCTCCACAGCCCCTCGGATGCCGGCAAGCCGGCTCAATGCCGGCTTCCGGTATCGGAAAAAATATCGGGGGGTACTGCACAAGTACCAAGTACTCCTGCAGTACCCAGTATCGGCCCCGATACTAGTATCGGTGAAACCGTAATGTATATACATACATATACATATTACACAGACCTCAGACCAGAAATAGAGATCTATATCTGACTTTATTATTATTATTCTTTATTTATAAAGCCCCAGCATATTCCGCAGCGCTGTACAATAGGCACAGTATAGACAGGGTTACAATACATTGAACAACATTTGACAAACAGTACAGGAGGAGATGAGGGCCCTATTCCCGTAGGAACTCACAATCTAGGAGGGTTGGGGTTGGAAACAGGAGGAGAGGACTGTAAGGTGAGAGTGATTGATGGTTGTGTCAGTGAGTTGGGTGGTAGGCTTCCCTAAATAGGAACGTTTTAAGGGAGCGTTTGAAGGAAGAGAAGTTAGGGGAAAGTCTGACAGTACGAGGGAGAGCGTTCCAGAGAGTGGGGGCTGCGCGTGAGAAATTCTGCAGTCTATCATGGGAAGATGGGTGATGCAGGGAGAAGCTAGGCGCAGCGAGAGGCGGGACAGAGGGAGGCCAGATAAGAGATTATTGCAATAGTCGAGTCGGGAGATTACCAGGGCGTGTATGAGTTGTTTTGTGGTGACAGCGGTAAGAAATGGCCGAATTCTGGAAATATTACGCAGTTGGTATCGGCAGGAGGAGGAAAGAGACTTGATGTGGGGGATGAAGGAAAGAGCAGAGTCAAGTGTAACTCCAAGACAGCGAACTTGGTTTGATGGGGAGATGGTGATACCCTCCACCGTGATAGAGAAGTCAGGAGGTGGGGAGGCATTGGAGGGAGGAATAAGTAGGAGCTCAGTCTTTGACAATCTTTAGGTGGTGGGAGGCCATCCAGGAGGAGATGCCAGATAAACAGTCACTGACTTTTGAAAGTACAGGGGGAGAGATATCAGGGGTAGAGAGGTAGATCTGAGTGTCATCAGCGTAGAGGTGGTAATTAAAGCCAAAAGCTGTTGATTTTGCCCAGTGAGGAGGTGTAGATGGAAAAGAGCAGAGGACCAAGGACAGAGCCTTGAGGTACACCAACAGATAGAGACAATGAAGAGGAGGAGTTACCAGCAAAGGACACACAGAAGGACCTGTTGGATAAATAGGAGTCAACCCAAGCAAGTGCAGTGTCACTGAGACCCAGAGAGTTGAGGGTCTGTAGAAGGAGGGGGTGGTCAACAGTGTCAAAAGCAGCCGAGAGGTCAAGCAGGATGAGAATAGAATAGTGGCCGTGTTTTTTAGCAGTTAGGAGGTCGTTGGTGACTTTGGTGAGGGCAGTTTCAGTTGAGTGTAGGGGACGGAAGCCAGATTGCAGGAAGTCAAGTAGGGAATTGGAGGGCAGGGAGAGGCGGTTGAAGACTAGTTTTTCTAAGAGCTTAGAGGTAAAGGGAAGCAGGGATACAGGGCGGTAGTTGGATGGAGAGTTGGGATCGAGGGATGGTTTCTTTAGTAAAGGGGTAACTAGCACGTGTTTGAAGGCGGATGGAAAGGAGCCAGTGGAGAGAGATAGGTTGAAGATGTGTGTGAGAGCAGGGGTGAGGGAGGAGGAGAGGGGAGGAATTAGATGTGAGGGAATGGGGTCGAGCGGGCACGTGGTGAGATGTGAGGAGGACAATAAGGAATTGACTTCCTCCTCAGTGGCTGGGAGGAAGCGGCAGAGGCTGACAGAGGGTGACAGAGGGGACCTCTGGGAGTGGAGGTGGCAGATAACTATCTTGTGCTGGGATGTTGCTTCTGATAGAGTTTTACTGAGGAAGTAGTCTGCCAGGTCTTGAGCGCTGAAGGCAGCTGAGGGGGGAGGTGCAGGTGGGTAGAGGAGGGTGTTGAAGGTGGACCAGAGCTGTTTAGGGTTGGAGGACAGCGTAGATATAAGAGATGAGAAGAAGGATGGTTTGGCCAAGTGGAGGGCAGAGGTGTATGAACGGAGAATAAACTTGAAGTGAACAAAATCAGCTTCAGAGCGGGATTTTCTCCAGGCACGCCCTGCAGTGCGGGAGCATCTTTGCAGGTAGCGAGTCTGGAGGGTGTGCCAGGACTGAAGCTGGCGGCTTGGGGCCTTACAGAGTCGAAGAGGAGCAAGAGTGTCTAGAGCAGAGATAAGAGTAGTGTTGTAGTGATTAGTGGCAGCATCAGGGCAGGTGAAGGATGAGGTGTGAGGGAGGTGGTGAAGTAGATTGGAGAATTGATGGGGGTCCACAGCATGTAGATTTCTGCGAGTGTGTGCGGGGTGGGGGAGCAGGGTGTTTAGGAAGTCCAGATAGGTTGAAAGAGAGAAGGTGGTGGTCAGAGATGGGGAAAGGGCGACAGTTGAACTCAGAAATGGAGCAGAGGTTGGAAAAGACAAGGTCAATAGCGTGACCATCGCGGTGTGTAGGGAGGATTGTGTGAGTCCAAGGGAGGACGTGAGTGAAAGAAGTTTGGAGGCAGCAGGGGCGGAAGGATCATCAATGGGAATGTTGAAGTCCCCGAGAATTAGGCATGGAAGATTAGAAGACAGGAAGTGAGAAAGCCAGGTAGAAAAGTGGTCAAAGAACTGGGAGGTTGGTCCCGGTGGGCGGTAGATGACTGCCACCCTGAGGGCCAGAGGAGAGAACAGGCGGATGCAGTGTGTCTCGAAGGAGGAGGAGAAGGAGAGGGATGGGGGTGGAGGGAGATGCTGGTAGGTGCAGGTGGGAGAGAGCAGGATTCTGACCCCGCCACCATTTCTCTCACCCGGTCTGGGGGTATGGCTCAAGTGTAGACCGCCATGTGAGAGAGCAGCAACGGAGGCCGTGTCAGAGGGAGTTAGCCAGGTTTCAGTTAAAGCTAGGAGGTTGAAGGAGTTTGAAAGGAAGAGGTCATGGATTGCTGTGAGTTTGTTGCACACAGAGCGAGCGTTCCAGAGGGCGCAGGAGAAAGAGGACAGGAGCTGAGTGTTTATGGGAATGAAGTTGCTGGGCTTGCAGGGAGGTGATTTATGTGCGATGGAGATAGGATGAGAGGGAAGTATTGGATGTGTTGTGGGGCCAGGGTTAGGGGATATGTCACCTGCATAGAGTAACAGCAGGAGGGTGAGAAAGAGAAGATGGAATGGGATTTGTGGGAGTGGAAGTGATTGGCAGCAAGAGAGTTACCAAATGCTGGGGAAGCTGGCCGCATGTATGAAAAGCACTCTGCCAGCGTTCCCCTCCGGCGGGCTGCAATACTCAACCAGCGGTGGGTCCGGTTGCAGGGCTGTGAAGAGATCATGACGCTGCCTCCAGCGGCCAGCTTCCCCAGCCCCGTGGATACCGGCAAGCAGGCCCAGCGCTGGCTTCCGGTATCGGGGGGATGTATCGGGCCGTTTGCACAAGTACTTGTGCAAACGGGAGTATTGGCACCGATACTAGTATCGGTACACCCGTAATAGAAAATAAAAAAAAAATCACCAGAAGAGTACCAAAAATACAATAAGATGTAAAAGAAGAGAGATTAATAAAAATAGAAACAAGTTTCAAATTTTGCACGCGGGCCCCCATGGAATATGAAAACTTCATCGTTCAGTGGCCCTCAGGCAATTTGAGTTTGAGACCCCTGCTCTACAAGCACATATATTGTCAACCCCCCCCCCCACTTGATTATAGGACTGGGCTACTGTTACCTTATGCATTCCTCATTTTCCTGGTTCTACCAGTAGGTAGCACCGTTTTGGTTGCATTTAATCTTTGTAACCCCTGCCGTGCCCACATATTTAGTCTTAAAGGCATACTCTAGTTCAGTGGTTACCAACCGCGGTCCTCAAGTACCCCCCCAACAGGTCAGGTTTTCCAGATATCTGAAGCACAGCACCATATACCATATATATCATACACCATATTCGCTGCTCCAGTGATTGCAGGAGTCAGTCTGCATTTCCCCAAGGTGATCTGCAAAATCTGGCCTGTTGGGGGTACTCGAGGGCCGTGGTTGGGAACCACTGCTCTAGCTACTTAAAGTGGTCAGGGTCTGTAGAGTCTCCATTTGTCTGAGCCCAGTTAGAAAGAAGACGGTACAACAAATGCTTATGCCGGCTATTGAATATGGAGATGTAGTGTAAGCAGCTGCCCCGCAAATGCTCCATCAATGTACTACATTGTATAAAACTCATTCCGCTGCTTTGTGCTACAATGTAACTACATGACCCACCATTGTGACATGTTAAAAGAGCTAAACTGGCCATCGCTGTAATCTAGACGCACCCTTCCCCTTTCCAACATGGGTGTTGGAGAGCTTTTCTGGGAAGTTATCACCCTACCTGAATAGACTGCTTCCCCCAGCAGTTCCCTCATCCTATAACCAGCGATCCAGGACCAGTACCTTGCGGTACCACAATACAGAAAGGAAATTGATTGATCCTCATTTTCCTACAGAGCACTGCAAATATGGAATAACCTCCCAGACGCCATCAAATCTTCCCCCAGTCTAAAGTCCTGTATGGGATCTCTATTGATATAACTCGATACAGAACATATGTAAACATGTAACCTAGGGAGTATATTTCTTACATATTTATTTTCTGTGTTAATCTGTATATTTTGTTTAAAATCTTGCATTTATTACTTTGAATTTCTGTACCAACTGTAAAAATTAAATGTTCTTGAACCCAGGACAGACTTGAAAATGAAAGAAAACTCGATGTATCCTTCCTGGCAAAATACTTAATAAATTTGCCTGGCAGTGGTGTGTGAAACTGAGGACTTCCTTCACCAACAAAGCAATCACTCAGAAGGGATTTTGAATATCCTGCCTGCTGGGGAGCCCTGGAGAGAGAGAGGAGCAGCCGAGTGCAGCTGGAGATAAGTAGGGCATTGGCAAGAAAAGCTTTAAAGCTAAAAAAAAAAGAAGTGTGCAGATTGTTCCTTTAGCGTGAATGCGGAGAACACCTTGGTAAGGCGCAATCTGCTCTAAAGTTCTTATGGATAAATATGTTGTGCATGAATGCAAAGTCTGCATTCGAATCTTACTCCCAAAGAAGTTGCTCAGTGTGTCAAGATCTTTAGGCACTGAATAGGTAGCAGGATGGGTCATGAGGAAAAAGTAGCCGAGACACTTGTAGAATAAGGTTACCCAACCTTCCATAGTAACAGTATTGAGCTACCAGACCGTGGGGTTGTATACTAGGTGCACTCTTGGCCCTTTGGATGATTTGTAACTACATCTCCCATGATGCTCAGCACTTCGAGTCTTGAGGGAAATGTAGTTCCAAGAAATCTGGAGAAATCTTAGGCTCCTAAAAAAGGAGACTGCATTCTAACTAGGGATTTGTTAATAGCCCCCTAGTATTCCTCGCCTTCTGCTAGCATGTGGCAGGGAGGAGATGAGAAAATATCTGAATATAGTAAAGAGGTAGAAAAATTATATAGTCTGACCAGGGCCGCCATCAGGGCATTACAGCCCATGCAGCAGTAAGGGTTCCGGGGACTAGGGGGGCCCGCTGTCGGCGTCTATGTTTACTGTAGGCCGCAGGCCTCGGAGGAGGTACTGTGGCCTACCTGGGCCCCGGGCGCAAAGCAGAGCCTCAAAGATGGCGGTCGGCAGCTGATGGGCCCCCTCTGATGATGTCAGAGGGGGAGTGACAGACATCTGCAGCAAGCAAGACATGCCCCCTCCCCTCGAACTCCTCCCTGGCTTCTGTGGCGCTGGGAGGAAGTGAGAGAGGCAGCTGGGAAGGATTAACGTGAATTTTGGCGGGCCGGATCTCATTCTGCTGCAGAATGAGATCCGGCCCGCCCACACACTCGTTACTGTCTCCTTCCGGCTGCCGCTCTCCCACGCCTAGGCAGCGTGGCTGCGTATGTGGGAGCACGGTCACTGTTCCACCAGCTAAGACCGGGCTGTCACTGTCACCTGACTTGCAGGAGGAGGGCAGAGTACAAGAAACCATCAGAGGCAGCCAAGGAGCAGCTGTTCAGGTACTTCACCCCAAAAACTGGAGATTCCAAGCACTGCAGCGTGCTTTGTAATGGGTACAGTGAGAGGAGCCAGGGAGCTGCCTGCACGCCGTGCTCTCCCTCCAGCAGTCAGTTCACAGACATTCCCCAAGACCCCAACCCCTCCACACACTGCTACATGCAGACTGAGACCGTGATCCCTCCACACAGCACTTTGTGTTCTTGCTGCCGTTAATAGAGGGTGTCTGGGAGCTGCCTGCACGCCGTGCTCTCCCTCCAGCTGTCAGCTCATAGACATCCTCTATTAACAGCAGCAAGGGCAGAAAGTGCTGTGTGGAGGGATCACTGTCTCAGTCTGCGTGTAGCAGTGTGTGGAGGGATCACCGTCTCAGTCTGCGTGTAGCAGTGTGTGGAGGGATCACCGTCTCAGTCTGCGTGTAGCAGTGTGTGGAGGGATCACCGTCTCAGTCTGCGTGTGTAGCAGTGTGTGGAGGGATCACCGTCTCAGTCTGCGTGTAGCAGTGTGTGGAGGGATCACCGTCTCAGTCTGCGTGTAGCAGTGTGTGGAGGGATCACCGTCTCAGTCTGCGTGTAGCAGTGTGTGGAGGGATCACCGTCTCAGTCTGCGTGTAGCAGTGTGTGGAGGGATCACCGTCTCAGTCTGCGTGTAGCAGTGTGTGGAGGGATCACCGTCTCAGTCTGCGTGTAGCAGTGTGTGGAGGGATCACCGTCTCAGTCTGCGTGTAGCAGTGTGTGGAGGGATCACCGTCTCAGTCTGCATGTAGCAGTGTGTGGTGGGATCACTGTCTCAGTGTGCATGTAGTAGTGTTTGGAGGTGTTGGGGTCTTGGGGAAATGTGTCTGTGTGTGACCAGACACGACCAACATGAAACCTCAGTGCTAAATTGTAATCTTTTGGGAGGACGAGTTGCTGATGGTTTCAGCCAGGCAGCACCTCGGCACTATGGGCAGTGACGACACACTCCTGGTTTTTAATGCATACCAAATAAAGTTTTTCTATTTTACAAGTCCCGGTGTGCACTTATCTATTTTTTTACTATATTGACTCCACGAGTAGCACCCGGGCACTAAGTTACTCCTAACTAACATAGACTGAATGCTACCTACTCTGTATCTATCTATATTTCTATGAGGGTGTATTGTGGTGGGGTGGGCATTTCATCCTTGGCTCCAGGCAGCACAGTATCTTGGGCCAGCCCTGAGTAAAGTGGAAAAAAACATTAAGTGCACTCACTTCAATAAGCTCAGCTGTTTTTGTCAGGGAAAATTGGGCTTGGTACTCAGTGCCGTAAATGAAGTTTATCCCTGCCCTTGCATGCTAAGCTGGCTTTTGGCTCCAAACAGGCAGGAAAATACACATTTTATGTGGGTTTTTTTTAAGGTACTGGGAGCAACACTCTGTAATACGATCTGGATTCATATTTTTTTAAATCACAATTTCATACTGTCTTAAATTATTTGAAGCAGATAGATACTTTATGTTAAATGTGCTGTTGTGCGAGCAATGTGTGCGATTTTAAGATATTGGGACTAGCACTCTAATGTGATCATAATTCACACCAAATACTGTATTTCCTATGGGAAGAGGGGATCGGGGGGGCCCATTCTGAGAGCCAGTAAGGGGCCCCAAAATTTCTGATGGCTGGCCTGAGTCTGACCCAATGTCACTGCCTTATTTTTAATGGATTGATCATCTGTGGGAATTTGACAAAATAAAAGTATTTCTGTAAGGGCAAAAAACACACTGCTGTATTCCATTATTAATAACTTAACCCTCATTGTAAACTCTGATCTGGAAAATCATTTTCTGCAAAACACAGCCTGCTCCCAAATAATAATAATGCCAATTGACTCAGGGCACTGTTCTTTTGACATTGTATTAAAACCCCTCAAACAGCAGGATTTGTTTCCAATCTGTTCTTACCATTTGCTTCTGCCCATCGTAACATTTAGGACATTCCCAGTAGTTGGGGAGCTCATCACTTAGCAGCCCTTCACCATCCATCTGCAGGGGTAGAGTCACAAGTTATTTTTGTCCTTTTAAATTACAATGCGATGGAGGGTCCAGGCTTATTTTTAGAGTTAAAGTCCTCTCTGTCTGCACCCCCCTTCTTACCTCTAAGCAACCCGGGTGTACAATTTCACCGCACGTTGAGCACTCCATCAATTTTTTCTCAAAATCTTGAGAATCACTTGTCTGATCTACCTCTCCGCATAAGGCACAGGTCACAGAGTGCGGCAGCCTGGGCTGAGGAAGAGTACAGATGCCATCAAGCTGTGCAATAGCAAAGCAGAATACAGGTTGTGTAACTCACACACAAAATATTGCAACAACAGCACAACAGCAACAAATACTCA
Source organism: Leptobrachium leishanense (assembly GCA_009667805.1). Lineage (NCBI taxonomy): Eukaryota > Metazoa > Chordata > Amphibia > Anura > Megophryidae > Leptobrachium > Leptobrachium leishanense. Next base: position 119,073,146 of record CM019068.1, read on the forward strand.
CCGCAAGGCACTGCCGTAACATACAGGATTGTTTCATTCGACCTGGGCCCCCAAACTTCTTCATGTCTTTGCAGTAGTGGCAGGTTCCACACTCACGCTGCGTGCATGCTTGACACTTCCGGCACCGGACGCGCCGTCTACGAGCACCAGAGGAAGCAGAGCTGGAAGGATAGCTTGGGGGGCGTGGAGGGGCGGTGATGTGTCGGGAAGCAGGCCGCATTATGTGAGGTTTGGTAAAACGAATTTTAGGTCGAAGATGTATTTTGTACTGGAAAGAAAAATAAATGCAATGCAAGTAAATCCTGTTTCTGCCATGCAAGGCTAAGAGAGTCAAACAAATGCTCAGCTGTTGGGTGCAAGAGAGACAGATTTCAAATCCAAAGAAGCACAAAAAGACAAATATATTACACAGGGAGGGTAGCATTTAACATTAATTAAGCACGCAGTGTGGGTGCATCTCAAGACAACAAAATACAACAAACCAGGAGGAGAGCACTCAAGTCAACACACTCAAAAGATAACAGCAACTGTGTGTTTAGTAAAAGTGGAGTACTACCCTCCCCGTGTGTTCTGTATGAAAAGGGCTGACACCCCTCGGGTAAGCACCCCTGTCACAGGTGTTCCACCAACAGGCTCTATTTAACCCTTCGCTGCCAGGTCACGTGCTATGCTGTTCTCGCAGGAGGGTTTTGAAGAAGCAGGGCGTACATTTACACACCGCTGTCTTCAATGGGTCACCTCGACCCCCTCCCCACAGCTGCCGCGTTGCAGAGAGACAGCCTAAACTCATGCAGTACCATGCAGCCAAGGACGCACGTCGGCTGCAGGGTGGGCTGAATTCAGCAGCTCACGCTGCAGCTGTCAGTGAGGCGTACCTATACACTTCACCGGCGTTAACCCACCCCTGACAGGCGACACCCGTCTGTCCTTAAGGGGTTAACCTTGAACTGCAGGGAGCTCCAGAAACGACCCATTCCTTGGTGAGTGAGTAGATCCCATAATAGCAGTCATTAGGTGAGAAGGCGATGACTTGCCAAGTGTGGAACATTGGCGACGTTGGCAGGCTTAAGCAATTTATGGCCATATATGGTGAACCAAATTTCCATAATTTTCAACAGAGCTTAGAGTTAAAAAAAAATTGTAGAAAGTCTTGAATGGGTTAAAAAAAACGTCTGTAATCCTGAAGGGGGGGGGGGAGGGGTAAGAAATGCTGGAAGCTTTGAAGAGTTAAAAATCTTTCAATGTTTAAATGTATAAATCTGCTGTTGATGTCTTTTTGAGTGTGTTGCCTGGAGTGAATAAATATATATTATATATAATTATACACACACAAATTTGGCTGCACTCAAAACACAAAATGTTTATTTAAATCATTAGTGGACAAGTGGACTAACGTGTCGGCTCTCTCTGGAGCCATTTTCACGGTATTATATCCATGTTTTGACTTTGCACCAATTTATTTTCAAGATAATATTTACCCTAAAGGTGTTGCGGGAATATAGGTCAATTATCTATCTATAAAGACAACTTTATTAAAAATGGTCAGGCTGTGAGGAGTGCTCCCTCCCTGCCCCCGATCCGGTAAAGACACTGGGTGAAGCGTCGGGTCTCCTCAACCTAACCCAGAGTCGCCAGCAGCTGGAGTAGTTTTGGAATTTCCTGGCTGCTGGTCACAGTGACGCTGGCACACAGAGAGTGGTAGCGTCAGTCTCTGAGGCAGCCGATGGATCGGATCTGTGAATTCTATGAATGCAGGATTCAGGCAGCATTTTTAAGGTAATTCTTAGAGGGTACCTGAAGACAGGGTTGGGAAGCACTGCTTGAAAAGAAAAGAAATAGAGAGCAGTAGGGTGAAGATAGGAGTCTCAGTCATTAAGCAGTTAATTACCAAAAACTGGACACTAGCTATTATACCAGTGTTTCCCAAACCTGTCCTTAAGGCTAGGGTCAGACGAAAGCATTTTTCCACGCGAACGTGAAAAAGTGCGTCCGAACGCATTGACGTATTTTTTCACGGAATGCGCAAAAACGGTCAGACGTGCATTTTCGGGCGTGATTTTGTACGGATCGTCAATAAAACACTTTTTGCGTCTGGACGTTATGTAGGCTGGACATTAGCAGTGTCTGACATCTAATCACGCAAACACGCCGCTATGCCGCAGCTGCGCACTCAGTACTAGCAGTTCAGCGTTCTCAAAAAAAAGGAGTTCAAATTCCACTTGCGTTGCACGGCCGGACTTTTGTGCGGCCGTACATCGTATATTGTCCGTCATCTGCTGCTAGTGCGGCCGTAATTATGTGCGCCAGAACGCACGTTAAAAGTGCGCTGGTCTGACCCCAGCCTAAGACCCAAAGAGGCCAGACTTTGCAGATCGCCTTGGGGAAATGCAGACTGAATCCTGCAATCACCATCACCTGTGCTGTGCTTCAGATATCCTGCAAACCTGGCCTGTTAGGGGTATCTGAGGACCAGGGCTGGAAACCACTGCATTACATTAACCCAGAGAAGGGTCATCTGGCAAACTTGGCGAGTCAGCGGGTCCTGAATACAGGTTTGGGAAACACTGCTTTATACCCACGAGCAATTATACAAACTGCATACCTCACCGAATCCTTACATATGGGAGGTAGCCCCTGAATTGGACCAATGGCTTTGCCTTTCTATCAAAAATCACCAATGGTGTAAAACTGAACTTTGGCTCTCAAAAGTCTAAAGCCACTGAGTGTGAAGCGAAGCACAGCGCCTTTAGGCAGAGCCACGCATCGAAAGGTGCTCAGTGTAGCCAGTCTTTTTCATCCCCTTCGCTCAGACCGTGTCACGTTGCAGAGCTGAGCGAGACAGGACCCTTAGTCTCCCCTGCGCATGCACTCCAGGTCTGGTCTGAGTGGGCACACATATGGTTTGTGTGTGGTATCAGTGCATCCCTACTCTATATATAGCAGGGACGTGCAGTCAGGGGAGTAAATTAATGTGGTCATTGTGCTGTAATGACATGTATGATGTGTATATTTAAACTGTAAATTAAATTTTATTTATTGAAAAAAGTTCTCATACTCCCCTGCTCGCTTCTCTCTGCCCTCCGCTTTTTTTTGCTCCTGCACTTTCAGTGGGGGGGGGGGGGGGTGTGTGTGTGTGTGTGTGTGTGTGTGTGTGTGTGTGTGTGTGTGTTGTGTGTGTGTGTGTGTGTGTGTGTGTGTGTGTGGTGTGTGTGTGTGTGTGTGTGTGTGTGTGTGTGTGTGTGTGTGTGTGTACGTACAAACAGGGGCAGCAATGAGCCAGCCTAGCCTACGCAATTTGCGCAGCTGAATGCTACACTAATTGCGAAGCTCAAGCTGGTTCTACGCTTTTCAGTGCCTCCAGGAGCAATTGAAAGCTTGAGCCAATGGTAAAGCCCCATTGGTCTCAAGCAATTTTCTTTAAATACGCGCCCCCCCCATGGGAGGCAGAGCTCCCTATGGATTGATTGATGCAGGACAGTCATCGGACTGTCCTCGTCAGGGGGGGGGGGGGGAGGCAGAGCTCAGCAATCAGCATGTGTGTAATAGCACCCTCTATTAGTCAGTATTGTAAGTGCATGCTCTTACAAGATTAAACACCTGCATGCAAACTTTTTTTACAGCAAATTGTAATAGCGCCCTCTTTTGGTCAGTATTGTAATTGCATGCTCTTTGCTGTAAAAAAATGCAAACTTTATAAAAAGTGAAACTATTCTATATAACGATAATCAAATGCGTAAATTGCGACTGCGTAACCCTGTGTATATCTGGCTGATACTAGCCAGTGCCTCACCAGTCGCTGATACATTAGTCTTATATAACACTGTTTCCCCAAAAATAAGACCTAGTACTATTTTTGATAATTGCTAAAGTATAAGACCTACCCCCAAAAACAAGACCTAGTTTGAGGATTCCCAGGCCTGATGGTGGAATAAAAGGGCAACTTGAAGAACCGCAGGAGAGAATCACCGATGCCGGCGCCAGAGGAAGCAGCAGAGAGAGAAGAGCCGCATAAGCCGATGCTTCCTCTAGCACCGGATCCTGTCACAGGCGGAGTGATACCAGATCTACACAGCCTGTGAAGAATCGATTGAGCGAAACACGCTTCGCTCATTCTGGCCAGCGATTGGTTACCAAATTGCTATTGAAAAAAGGCACGGCACCCCAATTGCCACTCACTGTCTTGCAAGTCTTCTACTGGTATAAAATAAAAAAAAAAATAATACATATATAGGACCTACCCTGAAAAGAAGACCTAGTGTAAAAAAAATTACTGTCTTATTTTCAGTGAAACACTGTACATCTAAAAGGGAGGGGGGGACACGGGGTGGCTGTAGGATTTTTCTTTTTTATACTATTTTGATTAAATTGGCAGTAATTTATATGTATTTTAGTCAATAGAAACTTTGCCTATATGACATGCACGTTGTGAAAATAAAAGGTTTTTGCTTGTACATAGAAATTTGAAATAAACTTGTTTATTCTATGAAATGTGCTTTGCTTCACTTAACTTCACAATCATTTCTCTAGTTTGATCTGCAGAGTGTTGGATCCCTGTCCAGTGTGCACAGAAGCAAACGTAATCCAGTGTAGACTGGCTGCAAGGCAGAGCGGAGTGAAGTCAAACCTGCATAATGCTTCGCTTGCAGTGTATTTTAGGCTTAACACTGGCAACATAACGGTTAACAATGTAAAACAACTGGAGCGCTGTTAATCCGGTGTTTAAAAAGCTAAACTGCAGCTGTTCCATTTACTGCCGTTTTGCAACACTGGTGAATACACTGCGATTTCCATAGAACACACAAACCACTGTGAAAACAATGCTGATAGAAACATTACAATCTACTACAACAGGGCTCAAAATTTACACTCGATTACTAGCATTTGACGAGTGGAAATTAAGGGAGGGCGAGTGGAATTGCACAAGCAGGCAGCACAATAAATTATTTTGTGCTGCATATTCCAGCAGTGCCACCGTGCAGCCGCCCCTTCCCCAGGCTGCACAGTGGCAGGGATCATCTGCCTAACCTGACCAAGCTAGTCTCCATCACTGGCAGGGGAGGGGGTGGAGAGGAGCTTCCCTGCCTCCTTACTCTGCTCACACTGGGGTCTGATGACTGGATATATATATATGTATCTGGGGTCTGATGTCTGGGTATTAATGTTATTCTAAATAAAACCTTTAACATTGTAATTTTCTAAGCTAATTTAAGGGTGTGTGTTTAGGAGCAGAGTTAAGGGCTGGGTAGGGGTTAGGTGGAGCAACTGGTGGCGAGTAACTCTTACGGCCTGGTTAGTAGCTTGGGACTTGAAATTTTGAGCCCTGTACTACAACAGGGACGGAGGTGGACACACCAGCAGTAAAGCCATGAAAAGCTACACTGAACAACTTCAGCACAAGCTACAAAGAACAGAACAGTGAAGCACGCTACAGTGATAGCTCCCCAAGCAGTGAGTTGAGAGATTTCCTGTAGGTCAAAGTTAAACCCATACTGTCAATTAAAGCACAATGCTCACTGATTAACCCCTTTGCTGCCTGTGGGTTAGCTGCTCTACAACAAAAAAATGGTCAAAAGAACCGGAATCGTCAGCCGTCGCTCTGCCCGTATATCCAGTGACATTACCTGAGCTGCAAGCGCCCAGCATGAAATAGTCATTTGCCATGCAGGAAGTTAACGAAGGAAAGGTGGTTTTATAAATGATCACATAGGTGTGCGCTTGTTTACAGATGTATCACATGAAGCGCAGTAAATTGTAGGGTTATCCTGATGCACTAAAACTATTTTAATGCAAATCAGAGACAGGAAATTAAAACGCAGTTTTAGAACACAAGCCTCTCACCTGATGCCTCTTGGGCCACTGAACGATGGGTATTCCAGTGAGGGCGAGCTCGGGTGAATCCTGTGCATGCTCTTCAAGGAGCTTCTGTTACCCTCCAGAGAAAGCCAGGGGGAAGAGAGGAGGGGGAAGAGGTTACAAAAAAAAGGGAAAAACGCAATAATGTGCACTTTATCACCATATAACACTTAAGGAAATCAATATACTGTGTCTGTGTCACACGCACTGCTCAGTGGACAGACCTGCCCCTTCCTTCCAGGGGTATGGATGACAGACACATGGATCAATTCCTGCACAGGATGGAGCAGAGCTTTAAAACCCTGGTTGCCAGATATCTGAAACACAGGTGATAGGATTTGCTGCTCAGTGATTGCAGTATTCAAACCTTTCCTGTTAAAGGAGGCCTGAGGACAGGGCTGGAAGCACAGGAATAGAGCCAAAGAGTCATGTGAAAATGAAACTAGATTTACTGCTTTCAACAAATTGGGTTTTTTTTCCCTCCCCAAATCCTAAACACCAAACAGAAACACAGTGACATCTTTTTAAAAAGGCAGGGGATCCCAAATACCAGAACCATGCCCCCCCCCCCCCTTGATGGGTGTCTATTCCCAGAAATCTCTGGACGCTGCTGATGGGAGAATCATGGGAATAGATCAACACTGGGGGGGGCAGATTCTGAGACCGCAGATTTAAGGGTATAATAGGAGTATTAAGATGTATACTATATAAAAATAAAGGGGTATAATGCGATGAGGAGCCGGTGCAGAGGGAATCAGACAGACATTAATGAGGCTGCATGCGGTAAATCCAGGAATAGCAGTGTATTCAGTCACTGAGCTGTGTAAAGCCAGGCCAGTGTGTGACAGCCGCTGCCCTCACTGCAGGAGCAAGCAGCAGAATGAGTGAAGACACCGCTCCTGGCCTCACCCTGTCCGCAGCCCGCTATGACAAGGAGCTCACTCACTGCCCGGGGTCTGTCAGGGCGCCAAGCAGGCTGGCTCCAGTTTGATATCTTTAAACGTGTATGTGGGTCCCTCCGGTGTACTGCATTTAAGCACACCGCACTTACCGCCCACCTCACGGCTTCCCGGAAACCCGCACTGCCCGGGGCTCCCTACAGGCGGCTGTTGCCTCTTCTTGCTTACACACTCTTCCCAGCAGTGCTTTGCAGTGGGCGGGGCTAAAAGTCACACACAAAGGGAAGGCTGCTGTGTGAGTGTGAGAGTGGAAACCCAGAGCGAGGGGCGGAGGAGGGAGTGGTGCAAGGGAGGATATGATTGGCCGAGAGGCATCTCCTCCGCACAGAGGGTTTATTACTGTCCACAGCAGCAACTGGACAGCCTGTGAGGAGGCGATACAGCAGCGGATTATTTACCGCCCTGTCCCCGACAGACGGGAGGCAGGGAGACAATTTCTGCACAAAAGGAAGATAAACTGTAACACGCTGATATACACGAGGATATATACACTCAAAAACACAGCATTCAGCCCTTACCCTGTAAACAGCATTCAGCCCTTACCCTGTAAAGGTCATGCAGGTAAAGCATTAAAATGCGATATGCTCATCTAATCGCAGGGCCTAGCTCCCCCTGAACACCGCCTGCAGCTGCACGCCTCATTAAAAACAGGGGTATCCGAGGACAGGGTGGGGACTCGCTAACAGGACAGGCTTTAAGGATCACCTTGGGAAAATGCAGACTGAATCCTGCAATTACTGAGCAGCAAATCACATCACCTGTGCTGTGCTTCAGATATCTGGTAAATCTGGCCTGTTAGACTATTTTGTGCCCTAGGCAAGACCAGCTACTTGCACCCCCCCCCCCAAAAAAAAAGAAAGCTCACATGGGTATATGTGCCCCCAGCTCGCACACATGGGTATCTTTGCCCCCAGCTCTCACACATGGGCATCTTTGCCCCCAGGCCTCACACATGGGCATCTTTGCCCCCAGGCCTCACACATGGGCATCTTTGCCCCCAGGCCTCACACATGGGCATCTTTGCCCCCAGGCCTCACACATGGGCATCTTTGCCCCCAGGCCTCACACATGGCATCTTTGCCCCCAGGCCTCACACATGGGCATCTTTGCCCCCAGGCCTCACACATGGGCATCTTTGCCCCCAGGCCTCACACATGGGCATCTTTGCCCCCAGGCCTCACACATGGGCATCTTTGCCCCCAGGCTCACACATGGATGTTTGCCGCTCCAGCGCCGTCTCCCTCCGCCTCCTCGTAGTCGTAGCCAGTCCCAATACTTACCAGCGTCGCCGCTGGCGTCAAGGAGATGGAGGAGTGGACTTGGTGCAGGAAGCTGGAAGCACCAAGTCCACGACTCCGTCTCCTTGACGCCGGCCACGTATTGGGGCTGGCTGCAGCACGTGGCTGCCCCGCAGCCAATTTTTTTTTTTAATTGGTCGGGCCGGCTGCGCCCTAGGCGGGCACTGCGCTCTAGGCGCCCGCCTAGCTGGCCGCGCCGGCCCTGGGTATCCGAGGAGCAGGGCTGGAAACCACTGCATTACTTGATTACACCCGGAAAGCAATAGCGGTCAAGGGAGTTGTAGTTCTGCATGGGGGAGGCTGGAGTTTGACAGGCCTGAACTAGAGAGATGCCAAATTATAGGGGTATCACAAGGGTTAACTAGCAACTTCCCACCAACCCTTGGACCTGAGCATTTTTGCTGTGTTGACCTGTGAGTTTGCGGTTTTAATTTAGTGCACCCTCGCCTATTCTATACTGGGGTGCAAAGGAGGATTTATGGTTTCTATATACTAAATAGATTTACATTAAGTCACAGATCCAGATATAATGGCTTGTGAAACAATGCAGAAAACGAGCGTCTAATAGAGCATCTGGGTTTGCCAAAGTTGCAATCACGGACTAAAATTAACATTGCAAATCACAGTTTAGCAGAAAATTCACTGAAGCTTCTCCTGCAGCGGTTCAAGTTTTTCCTTTTTCCTGCTTCAGCAAACACTAGTGCTCTGAATGACCAAAGTGTAAGGCTGGGGTCAGCCGAGCGTCATTGGAGGAGAGCGGAAGTAACATCCATGAGAGTGGACTTTCACTCGACGCCCGTCTGACCACAGTTCGTGCGCTCAGCGCAAGGCTCGATCCACCTCTGGCTGGCCATGTTTCAGCGAGTGGCCAATGGCGATGGTTGTAATTGTTGGGTAAGGGCTATTGGAGACAAAATGCGTCGGCATCCATTTTATTTTTTGAACAGATACAATCACCAGAATATTTACAGTATTTACTCAATTATATTTGCACTAGTGTATACCCCAAGTGCCTTATATAATCAATGTACACTATATTGCAAAAGTATTCGCTCACCCATCCAAATAATCAGAATCAGTTGTTCCAAACACTTCCTTGGCCACAGGTACAGTCAGATCCAGAAATATTGGGACATCGACACAATTCTAACATCTTTGGCTCTATACACCACCACAATGGAGTTGGAATGAAACAAACACAATGTGCTTTAACTGCAGACTGTCAGCTTTAATTTGAGGGTATGTTCATCCAACTCAGATGAACTTGTAGGATTTACAGCAGTTTGCAGATGTGCCTCCCACTTGTTAAGGAACCAAAGGTAATGGGACAATTGGCTTCTCAGCTGTTCCATGGCCAGGTGTGTGATATTCCCTCATTACACCAATTACAATGTGCAGATAAAAGGCCCAGAGTTCAATTGTGCTATTTGCATTTGGAATCTGCTGCTGTCAACTCTCAAGATGAGATCCAAAAAGTTGTCACTATCTGTGAAGCAAGCCATCATTAGGCTGAAGAAACAAAACAAACCCATCAGAGAGATAACTGTTTGGAACATTCTCAAAAAGAAAGAACGCACCGGTGAGCTCAGCAACACCAAAAGACCCGGGAGACCACGGAAAACAACTGTGGTGGATGACCGAAGAATTCTTTCCCTGGTGAAGAAAACATCCTTCACAGCAGTTGGCCAGATCAAGAACACTCTCCAGGAGGTAGGTGTTTGTGTGTCAAAGTCAACAATCAAGAGAAGACTTCACCAGAGTGAATAGAGGGTTCACCACAAGATGTAAACCATTGGTGAGCCTCAAAAACAGGAAGGCCAGATTAGAGTTTGCCAAACAACACCTAACAAAGCCTTCACAGTTCTGGAACAAGATCCTATGGACAGATGAGCCCAAGATCAACTTGAACCAGAGTGATGGGAAGAGCAGAGTATGGAGAAGGAAAAGAACTGCTCATGATTCTAAGCATACCACCTCATCAGTGAAGCATGGTGGTGATAGTGTCATGGCGTGGGCATGTATGGCTGCCAATGGAACTGGTTCTCTTATTTATTGATGTTGTGACTGCTGACAAAAGCAGCAGAATGAATTCTGAAGTGTTTCGGGCAATATTATCTGCTCACGTTTAGCCAAATGCTGCAGAACTCATTGGACGGCACTTCATAGTGCAGATGCAAAGCATACTGCAAAAGCAACCAAAGAGTTTTTGAAGGGACAGAAGTGGAATGATATGCAATGGCCAAGTCAATCACCTGACCTGAATCCCATTGAGCATGCATTTCACTTGAAGACAAAACTGAAGGGAAAATGCCCCAAGAACAAGCAGGAACTGAAGACAGTTGCAGTAGAGGCCTGGCAGAGCATCACCAGGGATGAAACCCAGCGTCTGATGTCTATGCGGTCCAGACTTCAGGCTGTGATTGACTGCAAAGGATTTGCAACCAAGTATTAAGAAGGGAAAGTTTGATTTATGATTATTAGTCTGTCCCATTACCTTTGGTCCCTTAACAAGTGGGAGGCACATCTGCAAACTGCTGTAAGTCCTACAAGTTCACCTGAGTTGGATGTACATACCCTCACATTAAAGCTGACAGTCTGCAGTTAAAGCACATGGTGTTTGTTTCATTCCAACTCCATTGTGGTGGTGTTTAGAGCCAAAGATGTTAGAATTGTGTCGATGTCCCGACTGTATATAAAATCAAGCACCTAGGCATGCAGACTGTTTTTACAAACATTTTGTGAAAGAATGGGTCACTCTCAGGAGCTCAGTGAATTCCAGCGTGGAACTGTGATAGGATGCCACCTATGCAACAAATCCAGTCATGAAATTTCCTCGTTCCTAAATATTCCACCTGTCAGCTGTATTATAAAAACGTGGACGTGTTTGGGAACGACAGCAACTCAGCCACCAAGTGGTAGGCCATGTAAACTGACAGAGCGGGGTCAGCGGATGCTGAGGCGCATAATGCGAAGAGGTCGCCAACTTTCTGCAGAGTCCATCGCTACAGACCTCCAAACTTCATGTGGCCTTCAGATTAGCTCAAGAACAGTGCGCAAAGGGCTTCATGGAATGGGTTTCTATGGCTGAGCAGCTGCATCCAAGCCATACATCACCAAGTGCAATGCAAAGCGTCGGATGCAGTGGTGTAAAGCACGCCGCCACTGTACTCTAGAGCAGTGGAGACGCGTATTCTGGAGTGACAAATTGCGCTTCTCCATCTGGCAATCTGATGGACGAGTCTGGGTTTGGCGTTTGCCAGGAGAACAGTACTTGTCTGACTGCATTGTGCCAAGTGTAAAGTTTGGTGGGGGGATTATGGTGTGGGGTTGTTTTTCAGGAGCTGGGCTTGACCCCTTAGTTCCAGTGAAAGGAACTGAATGCTTCAGCATACCAAGACATTTTGAACAATTTCATGCTCCCAACTTTGTGGGAACAGTTTGGAGCTGGCCCCCTTCCTCGTCCAACATGACTGCACCAGTCAAGGTCCATAAAGACATGGATGACAGAGTCTGGTGTGGATGAACTTGACTGGCCTTGACAGTCCTGACCTCAACCCGATAGAACACCTTTGGGATGAATTATAGTGGAGACTAGGAGCCAGGCCTTCTCGTCCAACATCAGTGTGTGACCTCACAAATGCGCTTCTGGAAGAATGATCAAAAATTCCCATAAACACACTCCTAAACCTTGCAGACAGCCTTCCCAGAAGAGTTGAAGCTGTTATAGCTGCAAAGGGTGGACCAACGTCATATTGAACCCTATGGATTAGGAATGGGATGTCACTTAAATTCATATGCGAGTCAAGGCAGGTGAACGAATGCTTTTGGCAATATGGTGTATATAACACACACATACTGAAAAATCTGAGTGAAATTTAAAAGGAAATAGTTTTTTTTCTCAGATACTCCAAGGCATTAATCCAAGGTTGGTGGTTTGTTAACGTTATCTAGTTCCGCATTAGGGAGTACAGTATAGTACAGTCACTGAATGCGGGAATCCAATTAAAATGATGAGAAAGTGGAGGGGCGTGGTCTTGCCGAGCATCAAAATGTCTGCCTGATTTATGTGCTCCTGTCTCACCCCGCTCATATATAGCTCCAAAAGCCCGGAATTTTTCTCACAGTTCCCCCCCAGGGGTCCTGGATATGCCCAGGCGGAAATTGGTCTGTCAAACAGGCCAGAAAGATATAGAGTGCTTCCACCAGCTATCGGGACCGGGACGCGAGGAGGCCGACAAGATGGCGTCGCAGCCAGTACCTGCCTCCCCTGGAGGGGAGCCCTGCACGCGGAGAGACATCCATGAACTACGTCAGGTACTGCTTATGGTTAAGGATGATCTCCAGGCAGATCTTGAAGGACTGCGAGCTGACATCGGGGCGCTCGGGCCAGGACGGAGACTCTGGAGTGGTGGTTGGAGACGGACTGAGCAGGCCGCAACTCGGATGACCTGCAGGTGGTGGCCACAAAATAGTCGGCGTTGCAGGAGGCAGTGGCGGATTTGGACAATCGCTCACGTCGGTCCAACCTCCGTCTCCGAGATATCCCTGAGAATGTGACTGACCTCACGGACTTTGCGGGCAAGCTTTTTCGGACCCTCCTCCCCGACGCCTTGGATCATGACCTGACCCTGGACCGGATACATCGTGCCCTGCGCCCCCGGCCTGGCCCTAATGAACCACCGAGGGACGTAGTACTCTGCTGACGCCATTATCTTACCAAGGAAGTGGTGCTGTGGGCCGCCCGAGCTGGCTCCCCCTCGATTTGAGGGGGTCACCCCGCAAATCTATAGCGACCTGGCGACATCCACGCTCCAGAAACGGAGCGCGTTACGTCCCCTCACGGAGCTCCTTCGAGAACGCCAGCTCCAGTACCGATGGGGCTTTCCGTGCCGCTTTATCGTCCCCCATAAAGGAGGCCTTCTTTCGCTTCGATCCCCAGCGGACGCTCCGCGTTTCTTGGAGGCCCTGGATATTCCTATGCCTGACAATTTATTTAATCGAGATGGAGAGGAGTTGGGCCTACATCGATGGCAGATGCGAGCCCCCCCACCTTGAATGAACGTACACTGGCTTTGGTTCCCCTGGTCATCCCCCCCGGAGAAATAGAATGGAGATATTTTACCCCCACTTTTTTCTCTTTTTTCCTTTTCTTAGGCTTTAAACTATGCCTTACAAGCACTGGGTGCGATTTTATTTCACTGGCCCAGGTTACTGCACACATGAGTATTGCCTGGATTCTTGGAAGATAGGGTTTTGCGCACGAGATTTCAGCCATGGGTCCCGGTGGGATGTTTTGCCTACACGATAATAGTCATGATTCTAGGTGGCAACTGTTTGCGCTCAGGACTATTGCCTAGATTTTATGGGAGAAGTACTTTACACACGAGACTATCGCTTTGCCTCCTGGCGGGTAATGTGTTGTGCCCAAGATGGATACCCTGATTTTTCTGTGGGATAGGTTCTCCGCGCATGGTTCCTGTCTGGAGTTTTTGATGGGACAGGTTTCCCACACTTGAATACCCCCTTACTCTTTGCCTTGGTCGTATGTGGGAAGTGCTTTGTGTGTGTGCATGACTATGACCTGGACGACCTGGACTTTGTTTGGGAACTGTTGTGCGCGCGTGAATTTGCTTTAGACTTTGGGAGTGAACGGTTGTAGTGCACATATTTTCTTCCCTGAGTACATGCAGAATGGGACGCACGGGACTCAAGCCTGGGCTCCCGGTGGGTAATGTTTTGGACACTGGGTGGCTGCCTTGCCTCACTCTCCCAATGGGAAATGTTTCTGCGCACCTAGCTAATAAGTTTATTGTATATGGGAAAGGTTGGGCGCACCTGGCTAATAAGTTTATGGTATTTCAGAAATGTTTTGCGCACCTAGCTCATAGTTTATTGGAGGTGGGAAATGTTTTGCGCACCTGGCTAATAAGTTTATTGTATATGGGAAATGTTTTGTGCACATATCCAATTGTTTTACGATCAAAGAGTATAATTTGTTTCTATGAGGGAGAGGTTTTGTGCACATAACCAATGTCTTGATTTTTGGTGGTCGGGCTTTGCTCACGTGCCTAGCGCCTTGGCTCCCTGTAGGTAATATTTATGGTAATATCTTCCGTCCTGATCCAGGGTAGGGCTCATGGGAGGGTAATGTCTGATGCTCGTGGTTGTTACTTCGACCCTGAGGAGGGAGGGCTTGTGGGTCCCCCCCCTTTTTTTTTTCTTCTCCCTTTTCCCTCTCAGTTTGAGATCCACCTGGGTTGGGGGTGGGGAAGGTTTTTTATTTTATATCTTTATTGCTGATGCGGTATGTCGGAGACCTGACACTTTGGGTGCCCGGCCGCTCCCTTTCCTATAGGGGGGGGGGGTAACTCAGTCTACTTACCTGACCCCTACGAGCTATATTTTCTGATTATTCTGTTTGAGCATTTCAGGCGGGGACCCGCTTGAAGTGGAGGCGCTGGTGTGAACGGGGGTGGTGGAGATGGACTGCAGGGGCAGTTCGGGATCCCTGAATGAGTGTGCAGTATAGAGCAAGATACATCTGGGCTATGGTTCGGTAAAGGTTTTTCTCTTTGGGCGGGGCGGCAGTCTAGAGCTAGTCGTTCCTTCCCTCTTTTTCCTTTGGTGGTGACGTGAGGTGTGATCTCCTACCCGCTGTGAGTCTTCCTTCCCTTTCTCTATCCTTGGTTCCTTTTTGTTTTTCTCTTAGACGCTTTACTTGTTCCCTTCTCTCTTCTTTCTCCTCCCCCCTCCCCCCTCTTATACCAATTTACTTTTTTCTCTCCCTTCCCCTTCTCCCCGTTTGTTTGGTTTCTCCCCTCCCTGTTGTATTGGGCCCGGGCATGGCGGCGGCGGCAGCTGAGGGGGGGGGGGTTCCTACAGCCCTCCGAGTTCTTTCACATAATGTTAAGGGTCTGCGCTCACCCCAGAAGTGTCGCTTGGCCTCTTGCCACTACCGGAGACTTCAAGCGGACGTAGTCCTCTTGCAGGAGACCCATTCCACGGGGGACTTTGGTCCTGCGGTTCTGGGGGGGGCTTTTCATCTAATTTTCACGGCACCACAAGAAAAACGGGGGTCTCCGTTTTAGTTTTTTTTTTTTGTGAAAGGATTTTACCAGGAAGGATACATTGAGATTTTTCTCTTTTTCAAGTATGTCCTGGGTGGCGAGTATGTACCGTTAGGTGTCTTGCCAAGGACACTTACTGGAGAGGTGCTCGCTGGGATCGAACCCATGTCTCCACAGGCTCTCTCCACGCAGAGCGGTGACATTACCTCTACTCCACCCAGGTAGTTTGAGCGGGTCTGCACTTTCAGCACTCTCAGACCCTTTGCGAACTGGAAGGACGGTATCTTAGAGTGGATGGGATGATTGCGGGCACCTCCGTGTCCTTGGTCAGTGTTTACGTACCTACCCCACCATCAAAGGATTCTTTCGCAGTCTTGCGGGCCTACTGGCCCAGCTACCTGATTCGAATGTGTTCCTGGGCGGAGATCTTAATGTGACGTTTGACCCATATTTGGAACTGAGTAGTTCAGCCTCCCTCCATCGCCCTGTAGTGGCTCTGCTTCAGGACTTCAATTTATGACACGTGGCGTCTCCTACACCCCAGGAAACGAGACTACACGTTCTATTCGTCCCCACACGATATGTACTCCAGATTTGATTAATGTTCTTTGTAGCAGGAATCTGGTGTCAGGAATCCGAAGATCCACGAGATCTCGTGGTCGGATCATGCTATAGTCGAGACGGTGTCTGAATTTGGGGGGACGGGAGGGGGTCGTCGGCCGTGGCGATTTAATGACTCCATTCTAATGGATGGAGGTGTGAGAGACTCTTTACAATCGAATCCTCAAGGACTTTTTTGATCAACCCGGTTTCGGATACTTCCCATATGAACACCTGGGACGCTCATAAGGCATATATGAGGGGACGAATTATTGCTCTTTCCTCCCAGTGTAAGAGAGCAGCAGTGTGAAATGTTGGAAGGATCCCACAAACATACCGGAGATCCCTTGCTTTTGCGT
Organism: Leptobrachium leishanense; assembly: GCA_009667805.1. Classification (NCBI taxonomy): domain Eukaryota; kingdom Metazoa; phylum Chordata; class Amphibia; order Anura; family Megophryidae; genus Leptobrachium; species Leptobrachium leishanense. The sequence continues at coordinate 119,089,282 of CM019068.1, forward strand.
CAGATCATTGACACTTGAGGCCAATTGAACATCCTCCATTCGAGACAGGTGCAGGCAGCGCTTCAGTGGACCAACCGCACTTTCTTTGAAAAGGGGGATAAACCGGATGCACTGCTGGCACGCCAGCTTAAACAAAAGGCTGGGCTTGTACGGTCCGGGACCGTAGCGGGGAAGTTACCCATGACCCAGTGGTCATCTCGGGATTGTTCGAGAATTATTAGGCTTCTCTTTATCAGGGGGCCGCGGAGGGTCAGCCGGAATTGGACGACATCCATGCCTTCCTGGCTAGTTGTCCGCTCCCTGCTCTCTCTCCAGAATAGTCGGAGAGGCTTGATATGCCGTTCGAGGAGGAAGAGGTCTGCGAGATTATCCGATCCCTTAAACTTTCCAAAGCCCCGGGCCCGGATGGGTTCTCTGCGCCGTATTATAAAGCCCTGATGGGTACGCTTCTCCCTCCTCTCACGGCTCTGTTTAATGCGTTCTTGAAGGGAGACGAGTCCCCGTCGGTAGCGATGCTTGAGGCCAAGATTGTGGTAATACCGAAGGAAGAGAAGGACCCCACATTATGCGCCAGCTACCATCCGATCTCACGGATCAATGTGGATGTGAAGCTGTTTGCTAAGGGGTTGGCCCTTCGGCTCGGCCGGTTTCTGCCAGCCCTAGTGCACCCGGACCAGGTGGGTTTTGTCCCGGGTAGGGAGGCCCCCGATAATATTCGGAGGGCTCTGAATTTAATCCATCACTCGAATGCCGATCGGGGAGCCTTCTTATTGGCCTTGGATGCGGAGAAAGCCTTTGATCGGGTGGACTGGGGCTTTCTCTGGGAGACGCAGAGTTTGTTTGGGATGGGGGGGAGCTTTTCTGACCGGGATTCAGGCCCTCTACAGTGTCCCGAAAGTGCGGGTTGACACAGGGGGCTTCATATTGGAATCCTTTCCGATTTGCAGGGGCACCCGCTGTCTCCCCTCTTATTTGCTCTCGCCATTGAGTCTTTGGCCAGTAGGGTGAGGGATTTGCCAGACGTGCGGGGAGTGGAGGTGATGGGAGTTCCGTTTAAGAACAGTCTCTTTGCTGATGACGTTCTTCTTTGACGACCCATTGACGACCTTGCCCGTTGTGATTGCGGGACTACGGGTCGGTGTCAGGCTATCGAATTAATGAAACTAAGAGTGAGGCCCTCAATATCTCTGACGCCTGCGGAAGTGATCCACCTGTCACGGGAGTTCCCGTTTCGGTGGCAGAAAACTTCTATTAAGTCGCTGGGGGTATATCTTACTCCCTCCCTGGATACGGTGTATGAGACTACCTAGCAGGGAGAGGCGAAGATCCGCCCAATCTCCCATAATTAGAGTATATGCGCTTCGGATGACCCTACTCCCTAAGCTCCTGTACTACTTCCGTTGTCTAACTATTCCGATTCGACCCTCGGATCTCTATCTCCAACGGGCAATGCATGCTTTTGTCTGGGTAGGAAACGCAGCCGACTGCTTCGGGCAGCTACGTTCCAACCCCGTCTTTGTGGCGGCCTTTGAATTCCGCACCTCTTCTCTTACTATAAAGCAGCCCAGTTGGCCATGCTGTCTCATGTCAATCTCCCACACTAGATGGGTACAGATTGAACAACTTTTGGTAGGATCTACACCCCTAAGAATTGTCATGTGGCGGCCGGATACGGTCCCCCCCAGGCATGTCCAAGCCCCACTCTGCGTCATTCCCCTCGGCTGTGGCGTGGAAGTCATTCCCGGGAAGGTCTGTCTCCAGGACTCTCTAACTTGACCCCCCTCTTTGACAATCCAGAGTTTACCTCGGGCAGTCAGGTTCAGGCGTTCAGATGGTGGACTGATCGGGGCATCACAGAGATACATCTTCTCTCGGGTGCGGCTCCAGTTTCTCTCCAGAGTCTTCGAGAGCGATTCGACCTACCGGAGAGGGAACTCTTTCGAGCTTGTCAGCTATTACACTTTGTGCGGTCCGTGGTTTGAGAGGGACCCCCGTCTGACGTTCTATGAGCGTCTGTGCTGACGACCGGGCCGAACTCCGGCAATGATCTCCCGTCTTTATTCGCATTTGCTGCAGCAGGCCTTTCCTCACCCCCCTGCTTATGTAAAAAAATGGGAGGCGGACCTGGGAGAGACCTTGGTGGAGGAGGACTGGGCTGAGATATGGGATCGCTCAGCCAGGGTCACGACCTGCACTGCTATTCAGGAAAATTGTTTTAAGGTCGCAACTCGGTGGTATATCCATCCCCGTCGGCTGGCTCATTTGTACCCGGGAGCATCCACTCAATGCTTCCGTGGTTGTGGAGAAGAAGGAACTTACTTCCATGCATGGTGGGAGTGTGCGGGGGTGAAAAGGCTTTGGGAAGAGATATTTGCCGATCTGGGTCGATGTCTGGGTGTTCGTTTGGAGCGCGACCCGGCGTTGCTTAATCGTCCGTATCGTCACCTGGTCCTGCCCCGTTGCTCAGACAATTTGATTGCTAGAGTATGTACAGCCACTCTGTGGTGTTTGGCGCGTACTTGGAAGGGGCCCCCCCCCCAGACAGAGCCCAAGTGGACGCTAAAATATGGTACGTTGTCACCATGGAACGCCTGATGGCGATTTTGCATGATCGGATGCCCCATTTCACTCAGGTTTGGTCTCCCTGGTTAGAGTTATTCACACCTCCGGCGTCTGACGCTTTGACGTTCTCGGGGTGAGTGGCAGGACCTTCCTGACTTTACTCGGACAGGGGCGATCTGCCCAGGGGATCTCCTGACCGGCCGTGATTACCCCTACCTGGGCCTTCCTATATGCCCTATTCCTCAGTATGTTTCTTCCGTTTGGTGTATGTTTTTTTTTTTCTCTCCTTTTCTCTCTCCTGCTTTTTCTCTTCTCTACCTTTCTTCTCTCCCTTTTTTCTTTTCCCCCTTACCTGCTCTTTTTCTCTTTATCCCCCTCCTGTGCTCTCCTTGCCCCTATGCACCGCAATTTTCTGGACATCTTACTTTACGGGAAGTGGGTGGATGTTTTTTTTGCCCTCAGAAGATTACCTCTTTTTTTTTATTTTTCTCTTTTATATAGTTCCTCTTGTGATTTTCACTGTCGAGGACTATGAAAGATCGGAGATATATTTTGATGTACTTCTGGTGTGCTTTGGTACGTCTTGATTACTGCTGATACTGCACACATTCACGTCGCTGTCATGCTCGAGGCTCAGCCGACTGTATTTACCCGCTATGTCCGGTTTCACTCCGGTGACTCCACTTGTTATGGTTTGTACTGTATTACTGCTGTATACTATATTACTGCTGTATGTGGCATTTTATGTACTTGACGGTTTCGAAATGAGAAAAACCTTTTATTACAAAAAAACAAAAACAAATGAGAAAGTGAATTGTTTTGGATTAAATTAGATAACATGATGTCACAGGTGCCAATTAGGGGAACAGGCATGTATATAAAATTTCTTGTTATACCACACTGCCCTCAAGCGGAAAGCAAGATAAATTCTTTAAATTAAAATATAATGTTAATTTTAAAGTTTATAAGAATTTATGATTGGAGGAAGCTAAGGAAAGTGGGTGGAGACTTACCGAAATATACCGCGAGAGTGTTCAGGGTAATTCGGACACACAGCACTTCGACACACACGAGCACTTCTGCAGACTCTTGGGGTCACGCAATGGGTCGTGTAAGTGGGCTAACACCTACTCTCTAACAAAGGAGACCATCATGCTCATTCACGCACTCTGAAGTCTTGATTAATACTCTCAATGGATCACCAATTCACTCTGGTATTCCCAGATACTCAGACACACTACATATCCCACTATCCATACTTGAACAGCAACAGATCTCCATAGAGATCAAACATCAACTCATTATACACCTGAGAGGATAATTGCAGGCTGATCGCGCTGCTCAAGATTGCCATTCCGTCACAATCAGAGGCAAGTATAAGGATTGATTGATTTTAGCAGAGAAAGTTGGCAAAGAGCTTCTGTCTTTAGCCAAACTCGTATTCCATAAAACATTGATTATTATAGATTGAGAATAAGGTATCAGATTGCTTTCTGCAGCGTGATCACTGTATACCGAGGTTCTCTATTCTAATAATATCTGTATCATAGTTAAATTGATTTGCGAGTGGCTGGGGATATAAATAAATTCTTCTGTCTTCGTTATAATTTGGCGTAACTTTCTAAGCGGAATAGATATCCTGGAAGTGGAGAGCTAAATTTGTGAATTTTGACATATATAGTGCAACATATACTCAAATACTTGTAATCTACTTAAATAAATATACAGTATATATACGTTATTCTGACTCAGATTGTTGTAATAGCGATTTATCCCTCACAGAGACCTCTATGCTGGCCTGTATAAGCAGATACAATCACTGAGGACAATCCTTATCAGATAGCTGAACTCACCAAACACCTTTTCCATCCACGAGTTGCTTTATTCCATACATCAGATTACAGCAGATCACGTGTCAGCAGATGAATGAAATGCGGTATTTATGTGGTGAAAAGATGATACGTGCTTGCAGGTTAACTGCACCATGACACAGCAACTTAGGCCCTGTTCACACTGTGCGAATTATCGCGACGTCGCAGCAAAATACGCGCAACGTTGCGCTGTGTAGCTTCTCCAATGCATTTCAATGGAGCGGTTCACATCTTGCCGCGCGATGTCGCAGAAGCATGTCGCTGGTACATGACCCTTTTTTTGCGATTTGTATTGGTGGTGCTTTGCAAAAAAAAAAAATCCCACAAAACAGCGATATCGCACCATGTCGCGAATATGAAAATCGCGAGTGTGAACGGGGCCTTACTGAGCAAGAAGGGTGAAGCATCACAAACAGCAGGACACGCATCATCATAAAGCGAGGGAACAGGGAAAACGTACAATCCAGAAAGACCACCAGATGGCAGCATAAGGACTATCTATATAAATCAATATGAATATAATAGCACACTCCCTGTCTGGCATTGAAAATGCCACTATATATACATCATAACGGTAGTTATGCAAGTGCAAATAACAACAGTGTAATTTGCTAGATGTCTTGAAGACCTGAAATACATAAAAGAGAGAACAAGCATATAATGCAACAACAACTACTATAAAACCTCAGGATGTGTCACTAAGGTTCGAGGTACTTCCTTCTTGAAGTCGGAGGTAGGATCCAACAGCATACCTAAGTTCAGTCTCCAAGAGGTAAGAGCAAAACAATTCCGTGATAGGTCTGATAAAAGTCTTTACAGTTCCTTGCCTTGCAACCTTCACCTCCACCTTACGTAATTTAGCATCAGCACTAGAGATGCTCTTTTTAATAAGTCCCATAGGCCACTCGATTCTTTCGGCTTGCTGGTCCTTGAGAACGAGATCTCCAACTTGAACGTTTGGGTTCAAGCGTCGCCATTTCCTGCGTCCTTGCAGAGTAGAAAGATACTCCATCTTTCAACGATTCCAGAAGCAGTTGGCAAGGTACTCACTTCCACCGGTCGTAGCACAGATTTCCTGCTTTAAAGTTTCCAGGTGGAACAGGAACAGTCCCGAGTTTCTGGGTAATTAGAGTAGCTGGAGTAAGGATGGTTGGGTTCTCTGGATTTGTAGACACTGGAACAAGTGGTCTAGAATTTATTATGGCAGATGCTTCTGCCAGGAAGGTGGTTAGAATCTCATGGGTGAGTCTTGGAGTTTTTTTTTGAGAAAGGATTTTACCAGGAAGGATATATTGAGATTTCGCTTGTTTTCAAGTATGTCCTGGGTGTCGAGTATGTACCGTTAGGGGTCTTGCCTAAGAACACTTACTGGAGAGGTGCTCGTCGGGATCGAACCCATGTATCCACAGGCTCTCTCCACGCAGAGCAGTGATGTTACTTCTACTCCACCCAGCCAGTTCAAGGCCATAAGCATAGAGTCCAGTATTTTACGTGTAATGCCTATCATTCTCTCCCATGAACCACCCATGTGGGTAGAATGAGGAGGATTGAAAATCCATGTACAGCCCTTTTCAGCTAAAAGGCCTTGGATAGGCCTGGAGTTGAGCTGTAATTCGACAGGCTCAAACGAAATTAGTTCCACAATCAGATCTGAAGGTCTTGACTGGACCTCTGATGGCGAGGAATCGTCTTAGAGCATTAATGAAACTTGAGGCATCCATAGATTCTATTACTTCGATGTGTACTGCACGCACACTCATGCAGGTGAACATCACTGCCCATCGTTTACTATTTGCTTGGCCACCTAGAGTTCTGCGGGCTGTTACCATCCATGGTCCAAAGACATCCAGACCGACATGAGTGAAGGGTGGGTCAGTGCTTACCCTGTCTGCTGGCAAATCTGACATTTGCTGTTGCTGATGTTTCCCTCTCAGTTTGCGGCACTGAACACAGCTGTGCAGTGTAGCTGTAATCTGTCTTTCTGCTCCTATAATCCAAAGGCCTGCAGCTTTTATGGCACCTTCTGTGAAGTGTCTACCTTGGTGCTTAACCCCTTCATGGTAGTGCCGTATGAGCAAAGTGGAGACGTGGCGGCGAGCAGGTATGATGAGAGGATTCTGTTCTTGCTCTCCCAATTTAGCCTTGTTTAATTGTCCACCAACCCTTAACATGCCATCATTGTCGATGAATGGGTTCAAATTAGCAATTGGACGGTTTTTTAGAATGTCCCTTTTGTCGCAAATGCATTTAATTTCTGAGCCGAAGACATTCTGTTGTACACTGCGTATTATGATCAGTTCACCTTCAGCAATATCCCTTGCAGAAAGAAACCTTTGGTACATGTGCCAACCTTGACAGTGCGCGTCTGCAGGCTTCGTGTGGAAGCAGTGTGCAATATGGACTTACCTTGCGATGGTGCGTACAAGTCTTGTCCACTTGGAGAAACGTTCAAATCGTTGACAGCCCAAGACGAGTCTTTGTGCAGTTCTGGTGAAGAGTTTTAACTTCAAGACGAATATCTGGATCTTCGTCAGGATTTTGAAGACCAAAGACGTCAGCTGTTTCTTCTGGATGATCCAGCAGGAATTCAGGACCTGTCAACCAAGAAGAATTTGCAAAGATACTTGCAGACACTGGCCTGGTGGCATGATCTGCAGGATTAAGTTCGGATGGAACATAATGCCATTGTTCAGGCTTAGATGTTTTCCTGATTCTTTCTACACGGTTGCTGTCATAGACATAGATGCGTTTAGTCTGGTTGTATATGTAGCCCAGAACGACTTTGCTGTCCGTGTAGAATTTGAGGTCATCCATTTGAACATCTAGCTCTCATAGTACGAAATCTGCAATTTCTACAGCTAGCACAGTCCTACAAAGTTCAAGCCTAGGAATTGTGTGTTCAGACTTCGAAATCCCTTTCTGGGTTTGATTAGAGGAATCTCTTTCCTTGAGGTAGGCGACAGCTGCTATGGGCTCAGTAGATGCATCTGAGAAGATGTGAAGTTCCTTTCTCTGACTTGTAGCAAGAGAAGCTGAAGAGTAGCAGCGTGGTATGTGAATTCCGTCTAAGGTATGTAGGGATTACTTCCAGGACTTCCACTTTGAAAGCTTGTCTATTGTTAGTGGAGCATCCCAATCTTTAATAGTCTCAGAGCTGTCCAAGTAATGATTTACCCTGTATGGTAATGTGAGACAAAAATCCCACTGAATCGTATAAGCTGTTCACCACCGACAGAACACCACGTTTGGTAAATGGCTTGTCTACAGAGCTGACTTGGAAGGCGAAGGTGTCCTTTAATAAGTCCCACCGCAGGCCTAGACTTCTCTGTACGGGTGGCATGTCCATTCCCAGATTTAAGTCCTTAAATCCTGTGGCATGGTCACCAGGTTGAAAGGCCTTCCTAACAACACTATTTGAAGCAATCTTGTGTAGTCTTGTGTAGCTTCAGAAAGCATATCTTGTGTCCTTTGGAGCAGATCTATGGTTTCTTCATTTGCAGGTAAGAATTTAAGTCAGTTGTCCACGTAGAAGTGTCTCGCTCAACGAAGTGTCGAGCATCTTCTCCATACTCCCTTTCTCCATCAAGAGCAGTCCTTCGTAGACCATATGTTGCAACAGCAGGTGAGGGACTATCTCCGAAGACGTGTACCCTCATGAGGTTTTCTATCATCTCATTGTCAAGGTTGTTGTCACGGTGCCAAAGAAACCTTAGGAAGTTCCTATGGTCTTTTTGTACAATAAAACCATGAAACTTTGTTCAATGTCAGCAGTTATGGCGACTGGCTCCCTTCTGAACCTCATGAGTACACATACGAGGTTGTTGGTCGGGTTAGGACCAGTGAGTAGAACATCGTTCAGGGATATGCCTTGGGTGCTTGGCACTGGAGTCAAATACTACCCTGATTTGTTTTGGCTTGCGTGGATGATACACTCCGAAGAAAGGCAGGTACCAGAACTCATATTCTCGAAGAGGTGGAGCTGGCTCAGTGTGATTATTGTCAAAGATCTTTTTCATAAAGGCGATGAAATGGTCCTTCATTTCGGGTCTGTTCTTTAGTGTTCGTTGAAGTGACTTGACTCTGGATAAAGCCTGTTCACGATTGTTTGGGAGTTTGACCCTTGCAGCATGAATAGGTAATGGTGCTACCCAGCTGTTAGACTCATCCTTGAAGAATTCTTTGTCCATTACTTTGAATTCTTTGTTCATCAACTGACAAGGCTGTTTTGTTGTCATCACTTGTAGTACAAAACACTGTGGTACCTAGGTTGTCATCACAGAGGATAGGAGTAACGCCAGTTACGTAGATGTCAAGAGGCTTCTCGTTTACGTCATAATGGTGAGGACACGGTTTGAAGTGGGATACACATCCGTTTCCTAACACGTGAGTTTTGAAGGAGTGGATCTCAGATGACGTGCACATTTTATCCAAGCATACATTGCCCACTATTACCCAGCCCAGGTCAAGTCTTTGTGCATAAGGGGCATCGTCAGGTCCATCGCACGGTTTGCATACTTTATGTACTCTGAGAATGTCTCTTCCTAGCAGGACCAAGATTTCAGCATTCATGTCCATTACAGGAATCTCATCTACAAGATGCCTTAAGTGAGGATGGTGATATGCAGCCTCTGGAGTTGGAATCTCTTCCCTTTCATCTGGTATCTGGTCACATTCAACTAATGTTGGTAGGGGTATGCCCTCTCCCCTTGACATGAGAGACCATAAACCCATCAGCCCTTCTGCCGAAAGTCTCCATGAGACCAGAACAGGTTCTGAGAGTATACGGTGTTGCATGTCCCTTTATGCCGAAGATCTCAAAGAATTTAGGCTTAACAAGGTATCTGTTGCTCTGTTCATCGATTATGTCATACATCCTCGTGGCTTTCTCAGGTTGACCCTCTGGGTGTATCTTGACTAAGCATACCTTGGCACAGCATTTGTAATCTAAGCCTTCTCCACAGAGTTCTGTGCATGAAGAAGAAACATTCCCTATAACTGGAGTATTACCTTGTTGCTCCCCGCCATGATTTGAGACCGGTATAGAGGTAGGTAGCTGCTGTCGGTTGTCTGGAAGTGGAGTAGGGTGCATAGCTGTAACAGGTCTGTCGCTGCTGCATTCTGTGCACTTGACAACTTTACAGTCTTTTGCAAAATGTCCGTAAGAGGCACGGCACCTGTAGCATACCCCAAGTTTTTGAAGAATCTCCCTGCGCTCTTGTAAAGTCTTTGCCCTAAGGCCACGACATTTCTTTAGAGGGTGAGGCTTCTTGTGAATAGGGCACTGACGATTAGGGTCTTTATCGCTATCACCCGAATCACTCTGGTTTGCACGAGAGGACACGGGTGGTGAGAGGTCTGTCCTTTTAAACAGATATTGCTCTATTAAAGTCTCTACGTTTAGCTGCTGTGTTATATACCTTGATGAGGATGCTGGTGATGATGATGATGATGAAGCTGGCAAGTTGGTTTCACTGAAGCTGAAGCTGGGATTGTTCCTTGTCCAGGCTTGTTCGCTGATGAACCTGCAAAAATATGAGAATGGAGGGAAGGATACGTTGTAGTCGCTTTTGTATCTTGAGCAGTGTTGCGCCCATTTCTCTTGCAGGCCATATGGCAGTTTAGAAGCCACTGGATTGACACCATGAGCAGTGTCCAGGAAGCTTCGTCCAGGTAGATGTGGGTCTGTCTTTGCCAACTCTAGCTCCATTCGGAGATCACTCTTGGAGCTTGCGATGGTCTGTGTCTTGAACAGAGCGCCTTCTATGGTTTCAGAGCTGCCATAAGCTTGCTCAAGACTTGCCTACGCAGCAACGAGACCTGCATCCGAGTGGTCAACATGTACTGTTCTCAGTCTTTTAACACGATCTGCGGATTCTGGCCCTTGCCACTTTAGGAGCAAATCAAGTTCCTCCTTGGTAGCAAGGTTGAGATCAGCAATAGCAGCCTCGAAGGTTGATCTCCAGGCCCTGTAGCTCTCTGGACAGTCGTCGAACCTTGAGAGGCTAATGTTAACGAGCTCTCGGCGGATCATATATCTGGCGAAGTCAGTCAAGTCTGATATTTCACTCTTTGGTGCCAAAGTAACTTGAGGAACCGCTTGGGTGTTAAAGTTCTCTGGTGATGAAGGGTGAGGTTTACCAGGATAAAATGACATTGCAAGAGCGTTTAACTTTGGTGTAGTCTCTAAGGCTTCTGCTGGCTGTGGCTTGAGCTGCAGCTTGTCACTGGAATTCACTTTGTTGTTGGAATGAGTTAATGTGGTTTGCTGTGTAGATGCTCTTGTGTTGTGGACTTGAATAGGATAAGGCATTTGGAGCTGAGAGGTCTCTGCATCGAGAGTCAGAACAGTGTTAGGAGGAGGTACAGGAGATGACTGTATTGTTGCAAATGTTATCCTTTATTACGTATTCACTAGTGCGTTTGACTGGGTCTTCCAGTTCTGCTGGGATAGGGCAGTCTGAATTAGTACTTTGTCCCATTGCTTCTTCAAGGACCTTCAGCCTTGCTAAGGCAGCGGCTTCCTCCTTTTCCATTTGCAGAATCTTTATTTGGGATTCAGTCTCTGCTTGGCGAGCGTCTAACTCTGCTAGTTTTTTAGCAAAGGAGCTTTGCACTTTCTTAGAGGCCCGCGCTGATGCGGAGTCAATTAGCTTGTCGCTTAATGTTGAATGTCTGGCGCGAGAGGATCTGGAAGAATGTGCAGTGAGCTTGGTTGATGTGGATCTGTGGAATCTGGTCTCCTGCAGTGGAGCAATGCAGAGTTCTGCCCTTTCTTTGGCAACTTGCACTTCGAGGTCTCTGTTAGTTTAGTGCATCAGTCTTGGTCAGTTCTGCTGAAAAGTCTTTCATATTAGAGTCCTGCAAGAAGTCTGTGTATTTTGCAGACAGCCCCTGGTAATGTTTATATGCAGCAGATAGACGATCTATAGAGTCTCTTAGTTCAGCTGGTTGATCGTTAACCCCTTCGCTGCGGTGGTCGCGCTCAGCGCGTCCAACCGCATGTCACGTTCCATGCGGTGGACGCGCTGAGCGCGTCCTCTCTTTGGGGTCAGCGTTCGGCCGGGTACCGGCCGATCGCTGGCCCCCCCGGTGCGGGCTGACATCCTCGATGTCAGCCCAGCATCTGGAACCGCCGCCGGAGTAATTAGGTGTCATCGCGGGGGCGCGATGACACCTAATTCAGGCGCCCCCCGCATGTGCGGAGAAGGCGCCTGAAAGGGAGGGGGGGGGGGGGGAGGAGGTCCTTCGGACCTCTCTCCCGATCGGCGGCGTTGCGGGGGTTAACCCAGGCACCATTTGGAAGGGCACAGCCTGCCCTTCCAAATGGTACCTGGCATTAACCCCATGGGGGCCGGATCACGAATCGGCGCTGAAAAGAGCCGGTACGTGATCCTTTCCCGGAGCTGGCCGACATCTTGGATGTCGGCCAAGCTTCCGGGAATGCCCCCTGAGGACTGGCGTCATCGTGCATAGCCATAGTCATCGTGCAATGGTGGAGAATGACTCCCCTATCTCCCGATCCGTGGCAGTTAGGGGTTAATGTTTGGTATTGTTGGATCGGCCAGAGCATGGCCGTTCCAACGATACCAAACATGAGTATAAAAAAAGTTTGTAAAAAAAAAAAAGTTTTTTTTTCTTTTTTTTGGTTTGTTAATGCAGCAATATTGTTCCCATTTCAATTATAATGTGAACAATGATGCTGCACTAACGATTTTTGTATGCGGTGCGTTTGTTAAAAATCGTGTAATTTTCCCCAAAAAAAAATGTAACGAGACCCCATCTCTAATTTTTTTAACAAGCGCACCCCATACAAAATATAACCGCAATTGCTCACATGTTAAAATGTGAAAAAAAAAACACTTTACACGTTGTAAATTATTGAAAATTCATATTTTATTGCATTTTTTGTTATAATATACAGACAGGTCATGTACATATAATAATGACATATTATGAATCTGCCGAGTCTGACGGAAAGAACGATGTATAATATGTCTGGGTCATATACTAAAATAAGCCTTAAAAACACGTTTAAACATGATGAGCAAAACCGGTAAAAATGACCTCAGCACAGAGGCGGGAAAAGCCTCAGCAGCGAAAGGGTTAAAGCATGGCAAACCTGACATGCATTGTGAAGTTCTGTCCTACAGGTTTGACAGATTGCTGGAGAGCTCATCTCTAGTGTATTCATAGTTTTCTCTGAGTTTGTGTCGGTTTTATTGTGCGTTTGGGTTTTACTCTCTGTTCGGCAAACTCTGCGGAATCTGCTCCTTGTACGTCTGCGGGTTCAGGGGCATGATGAATCTGCGTCGGGTGAGCCATAATAGAGTGCTCAAAACCTTGTCTAGACATTTTTTTACGTTTTTGCAAAAATGGTACTGTCTCTTTAGGAAGATGAACGGCAGCTTAGACAGGTGGGTAACAGTTCAATGCAGAGAAACGGTTTTCAACATTCACAAGTGAGATGCAGTAAGCTTGTGCGACCATGTGCTTCCACAAAATGGCCGATGGCACTGAGCTTGATTGCAGATTAGGCACACACATATATTAGTAGCAGGCTGTAGGAATTCTAGCATCTTTTGACTATTCTGACTCCGATTGTTGTAAAAGCGATTTATCCCTTGCAGAGACCTCTATGCCTGACCTGTATAAGCAGATACAATCACTGAGGACAATCCTTATCAGATAGCTGAACTCACCAAACACCTTTTCCATCCACGAGTTGCTTTATTCCGTACATCAGATTACAGCAGATCACATGTGTCATCAGATGAATGAAATGCGGTATTTATGCGCTCAAAAGATGATAAGGTTCGTAGCATGCAATGGAGAGACATGTGCTTGCCTCTTAACTGCGCCATGACACAGCAACTTACGGAGCAAGAAGGGTGGAGCATCACAAACACAACAGGAAGCGCATCATCATAAAGCGAGGGAACAGGGAAAACATGTACAATCCAGAAAGACCACCAGATGGCAGCATAAGGACTATCTATATAAATCCCCATCTAAATCAATATGAATATAACTGTGTAACAGCACATATGTTGTTGTAATAAAAATGCTTTTGTTGCATCACTGGCTGGAAATGATCTGTGTTAGATGTTCAAATCAACTGAATTTTAAGTCATTGAATCGGAGGCTCCGATTTGCTTCTCTTTCTTAATATTTAATCACAGCAGTAAGAGAAAAAAGTGAACAAGTGAAAAAACTCTAACATAAATTCCCCGTAACCCCTCCCTCCAGTCCACAATCCCCTGCAGTCTATGTCTATATCTATATATGGGCTTGAACCGGAAATGCGTCCTCTTTCTTACTGCTGCAGCAGTGGAGAGAAGTATTACTGCATTACTCTAAGTGTTATTACTACCGCTGGCTGTTCGGTCGTCCCGGCTATAACCTAGGGGCAGCCGCCGGCCATTTATTTTCTTATTCATTACGCTGGGTAATTTTAGTATTTCAGGGTTTTATTCTGTTGATTTATTTTCGCGGGCTTGTTCCCGCGCGCTGTGCTACTGCCGCGCCTTTTCATCTCGCACCCGCTCTGCATTTCAGACTCTGCTGTGGCCGCGCCCCTCGCGCTGCCCCCCTTTACCTCAGATGCAGCCATGAGCAAATGCCACACAAAATCTAAACGCTCTTCCTCTGCCTCAGCATCCGATTCAGAGTCAGGGGAGGGCTCAATAATGGCGGACGAATTTCAGGAGGCTAGCGAGTCATTACAGACTCAACCAGAGGGCACCCCATTCTCTGACCCCCCTTTGGGAGCTGTTATGCAGGCTTCTATTACCGCAGCTGTACAGACTGCAGTTTCCAGCCTGTCAGTCGACCTCCACCGCTCCCTATAAGTCGTATAAATACATTTTTATTTTGAAAAGACAGCAGTATAAAACATCCAGTGTAACAGAAAACAATGGCCTCGCAGGGCAAACAAGAAGAGAAAGCTGGTGTACACTGTAGTAATGCAAGACACTGAGCTGAGAAGTGGGGACCAGGGGAAAAAAAAAAAAGTGGGGAAGGTAGGGAGGGGGATATGGCAAAGGCCATCTACGTGATTCTCCTGGCTCACTCCTGAGAGTCCAAGGACAAGGAGGCAATGGAGGACAAATGTCACACGGCCAAGGGCTTGAGGGCCAATTATGGCAGACCTATCCGGAAAAGTCACCATAGTGGCTCGCCTCAAGGGAGTCCCGGTCTGCCAAAAAAAAACAAAAAACACAACAACCGGAAGGGGGGGGGGAAAGAAATGAGGTCCCCAGCATCCACTAAGACATCATAAATACTCTGCACACCGTAGGAGTCAGCAAAAAGGACAAAAACAATGTCTCTGAGTCTCAGCTAGTCATCGAGGGGTGGAGGAAATCAGGAACACCAAGAGTCCAGGTATGTCCTCAGGGAATGACTCATTGTGGGGAGAAGGGGAGGGGTGTAGGGCAACATACAACAGAAAATCATCCCCAATTGGGGGGGGGGTCTCATCGGAAAATAAAAGATCCAAAAAGTCTCAGCGTATGGGCAAACAGAAGAAAAATATGTCCTCAGTTGGGGAACAGCATCAACAGAGTCCACATCAGTAACCAAAAAGTCCTCGCAAAAGAGGGGGGGGGGGGTTGTCATCAATAAGGCAAGCAGGTGAGGTTGTACTCTCAGCCGGTGTCCCGCAACGACAGCAGTCGTAGGACAGGCAGTGCGACGCAGGGAAGGCCAGGCCAATCAGCAAAACAAAGCCCGGTGTGGTAGTACAGGGCCGGCACATCAAACAAGTTCCCACCTGCCCCGCAACCTCTATCTATAGCCTCGCTGGCAAGGACCTCAGTAATCCCCAGGACACGGAACTGCCGGGGGTATTCAGGTGGCACATTCCCCTCAGGCATCGGTAACACCGAGGTCACCGCAGCCCCCCCCCCACTCAGCAATCACCAGTAGACCCATTTCACCATCACTTGAAGCCGGGGCCTCTCTCGTAGTCAGGGGGACTTCCACCGGCATCTTCAGCTCCCCAGCCTTCAGATCCGTGGTCTCCTGATTATGACTCCCAATAATGCGGTTGGCAGAGGGGACATCCCCTGGCGCCGCTCCAACTGAAGCCTCGGTCAGCCACCCAGCCCAGCCATCAAGCGGCGCCAGTTACCCCGCGTAAGCGGGCGCTGATCATCGCCTGCCATCAGCTCCATACAGGCCTCTAGGTCATCGAGCACTGCTTTCAGGTTCCTGGTGGGGGGTGAGTGAAGCAGCTGCCATCTGACCACAGTCCCCTCCGTCTTCTCTGCTACGGCGACAACCGTCGCAGCCGGAGGATGGGGGCCCTCCATCCCCGTGGCACACAGCTGTCGAATGCCCAGAAAAAGAGGCCGCATGTAAAGTAGGCCGTTTAGGGGTCAAAACACAGATCTCAAGATGGCCAACAGCAGGCCAGGCCAGGCGAGAACGAAGGCCTCTTACTCAGCTTGACTCTGGAGGGGGTGCCAAAACAGTCTCCGGAGTCTGTTACCCGATGGCCAGCCGTCCAGGGAGTCGTAGATAGAAAAATCAGCGGGGCAGTTCAAGTAAAACCCCCCGATAACTGCAGGATCTAGTGGAGCTCTCTCAAGACACGACTGCTCCCCTGCCTGGCCGGCCACGCCCCCACCTGCTACTTCTAATCCCACCCCAAATTTTACGCAGTCAGAGCCTGCAACTTCCCACTACATGGGACAAAAGGCAGTTTCTAAAACAAAACACACTGATAGGGGGGCTGGCAAACCCCCAGCACTGCCAATTTTTGATGCCGAGTCCCCATCTCAGAAAAAGAGCCCAAAATCGCAGGGCAATCTATTTTTGTGTGTGTGGAGGCGTAGGCGTGTGTGTGTGTGTGGAGGCGTAGGCGTGTGTGTGTGTGTGGAGGCGTAGGCGTGTGTGTGTGTGTGGAGGCGTAGGCGTGTGTGTGTGTGTGTGTGGAGGCGTAGGCGTGTGTGTGTGTGTGTGTGGAGGCGTAGGCGTGTGTGTGTGTGTGGAGGCGTAGGCGTGTGTGTGTGGAGGCGTAGGCTTGTGTGTGTGGAGGCGTAGGCGTGTGTGTGGAGGCGTAGGCGCGTGTGTGTGGAGGCGTAGGCGCGTGTGTGTGTGTGTGGAGGCGTAGGCGCGTGTGTGTGTGGAGGCGTAGGCGCGTGTGTGTGTGTGGAGGCGTAGGCGCGTGTGTGTGTGGAGGCGTAGGCGCGTGTGTGTGTGTGGAGGCGTAGGCGCGTGTGTGTGTGTGGAGGCGTAGGCGCGCGTGTGTGTGTGGAGGCGTAGGCGCGTGTGTGTGTGTGGAGGCGTAGGCGCGCGTGTGTGTGTGTGGTGTGTGTGTGTGTGTGTGTGTGTGTGTGTGTGTGTGTGTGTGTGTGTGGTGTGTGTGTGTGTGTGTGTGTGTGTGTGTGTGTGTGTGTGTGTGTGTGCGCGCGCGTGGAGGCGTAGGCGTGTGTGTGTGTGGAGGCGTAGGCGTGTGTGTGTGTGTGGAGGCGTAGGCGTGTGTGTGTGTGGAGGTGTGTGTGTGTGGAGGCGTAGGCGTGTGTGGAGACGTAGGCGTGTGTGTGTGTGGGGAGGCGTAGGCGGAGGCGTGTGTGTGTGGAGGCGGAGGCGTGTGTGTGGAGGCGGAGGCGTGGGTGTGTGGAGGCGGAGGCGTGGGTGTGTGGAGGCGGAGGCGTGGGTGTGTGGAGGCGGAGGCGTGGGTGTGTGGAGGCGGAGGCGTGGGTGTGTGGAGGCGGAGGCGTGGTGTGTGGAGGCGGAGGCGTGGGTGTGTGGAGGCGGAGGCGTGGGTGTGTGGGTGCGGAGGCGTGTGTGTGGAGGCGGAGGCGTGGTGTGTGGGTGCGGAGGCGTGGGTGGGTGCGGAGGCGTGGGTGGGTGCGGAGGCGTGGGTGGGTGCGGAGGCGTGGGTGGGTGCGGAGACGTGTGTGGGTGCGGAGACGTGTGTGGGTGCGGAGGCGTGTGTGGGTGCGGAGACGTGTGTGGGTGCGGAGACGTGTGTGGGTGCGGAGGCGTGTGTGCGGAGGTGGAGGCGGGCGGAGGCGTGCGGAGGTGTGTTTGCGGAGTCGTGTGGAGGCGGAGGTGTGTGTGCGGAGGTGTGTGTGCGGAGGTGTGTGTGCGGAGGTGTGTGTGTGGAGGCGGAGGTGTGCGTGTGGAGGCGGAGGTGTGCGTGTGGAGGCGGAGGTGTGCGTGTGGAGGCGGAGGTGTGCGTGTGGAGGCGTGCGTGTGGAGGCGTGCGTGTGGAGGCGGAGGCGTGGGTGGGTGCGGAGACGTGTGTGGGTGCGGAGACGTGTGTGGGTGCGGAGACGTGTGTGGGTGCGGAGACGTGTGTGGGTGCGGAGACGTGTGTGGGTGCGGAGACGTGTGTGGGTGCGGAGACGTGTGTGGGTGCGGAGACGTGTGTGGGTGCGGAGGCGTGTGTGGGTGCGGAGGCGTGTGTGCGGAGGTGGAGGCGGGCGGAGGCGGAGGTGTGTTTGCGGAGTCGTGTGGAGGCGGAGGTGTGTGTGCGGAGGTGTGTGTGTGGAGGCGGAGGTGTGTGTGTGGAGGCGGAGGTGTGTGTGTGGAGGCGGAGGTGTGTGTGTGGAGGCGGAGGTGTGCGTGTGGAGGCGGAGGTGTGCGTGTGGAGGCGGAGGTGTGCGTGTGGAGGCGGAGGTGTGCGTGTGGAGGCGGAGGTGTGCGTGTGGAGGCGGAGGTGTGCGTGTGGAGGCGGAGGTGTGCGTGTGGAGGCGTGCGTGTGGAGGCGGAGGTGTGCGTGTGGAGGCGGAGGCGTGTGGGGGTGCGGAGGGAGGCGTGTGGGGGTGCGGAGGGAGGCGTGTGGGGGTGCGGAGGCGTGTGGGGGAGCGGAGGCGTGTGGGGGAGCGGAGGCGTGTGGGGGAGCGGAGGCGTGTGGGGGAGCGGAGGCGTGTGGGGGAGCGGAGGCGTGTGGGGGAGCGGAGGCGTGTGTGCGGAGGTGGAGGCGGGCGGAGGCGGAGGCGGGCGGAGGCGTGTGTGCGGAGGTGGAGGCGGGCGTGTGTGTGGAGGCGGAGGTGTGTGTGTGGAGGCGGAGGTGTGTGTGTGGAAGCGTGCGGAGGCGTGCGCAGGCGGAGGCGTGCGGAGGCGTGTGGAGGCGGGGGCGTGTGGAGGCGGGGGCGTGTGGAGGCGTGTGTGTGCGTGTGGAGGCAGAGGCGTGTGGAGGCAGAGGCGTGTGGAGGCAGAGGCGTGTGGAGGCAGAGGCGTGTGGAGGCAGAGGCGTGTGGAGGCGTGTGCGTGTGGAGGCGTGTGCGTGTGTGGTGTGCCTGCGTAGGTGGAGTGCCATATATTTCAATATTAACATAAACAGGGTTTCAGGAAAAAGCTAAATTTTCTTACCGTAAATTTTCTTTTCCATAGTCAAGCGGCTGTACATACAGATGGGTTTCACCTCCCTTGAAACCTCAGGACAGGAAGTACCTTCCTTCTAAAAAAAGCAAAGACTTAAGGATACACCCCCTCCACCCCTATAAGAGAGCCTTCCAGCTAGGCCCCAGTAGTAACAAGCAGAACCATACAGTAAAACTAGTAGAAGGGAGGCAACTATGCACTGCCGCTTGACTATGGAAAAGGAAATTTACGGTAAGAAAATTTTGTTTTTCCTACATGTCAAGCAGCAGTACATACAGATGGGATGTAACAAGAAGTATAACAATGAATGGGGGGGGGGTAATCTTCATTAGAGCAGCAACGTGGCACCCACCACCTCTATGTCAACCAGGACTGGAAGCCCCCAAAACAAGGGGAACCACCAACGACTGAGTCTAAAGGACGTGCCAGGGACAGACATGAGAAAAGAGCATGGCACTGGTAAAAGAAACAGTCCTCAACAACAAGGAAGACCTACCACCCTAGGAAGAGCAAACCGCAAACTACAAAACATTGCCAATGTATGAACCTGTAGTGACCCCGAACCAGCCAAAACCGGAAAAAGGAACAAATGTTGGACCAGAAAACCGACAGGAAATGATCCAATGCCCTTACATATGAAAGCAGAGAAGAAGTGAAAATTGCAAAATCAAACGACCTCTTAGAAGTCAGAAGGAAGGAATTCTGTGAAAATAGAGCAAGTACACGGGCTCCAGAAGAATGTCAAGAACAGGAGAAGTAGACCCTCCAAAACTAGAGATGGTACACCAGAATCCCATGGAACAATAGTATAGATACAACAAATAGCCAAATTTAGAATGAAATTAGCAGCACGTGTTACACAGCGGAAGGAACACCTTCCAACAATCATGTTAATCAAAGTAAAATTCTCACAAGAATGAAGCAGAAGAAAGCACAAACTGAAGTAGGACAACAGAAGGACCAGAGCCAAACCATATATATGCATGACGAAAAATAAGTCATACACCGTCTCTGAAAGGAGAAAGAAACCAGGAGACACACCTAGCGACCATCAGTATCACTACCAATACCGTCATTAACCGATGACCCAGAAGGATAGATGGGGAAAATCATACCGAAGTAGACATGTGCATTCGTTTTAGTACTAAAACGATTTAGTCTGAATTTTGGGATAATTTAGTTTTCGTATGACTCAAGTGATACGAAACTGCTCAGTACAAAAAACGAAAGAAACTAAAGGAAAATGCACTACATTTTAGTTTCAGTCCTTTTTGTAATATTACATTGATGAGTGAAGGAGACCAGCAATGAAGAGTGCAACATCGCAAAGCTACAGAAAAGGTTTGTATGAGTAATCCTTCCCGCCCCCTACCCGAAAATCTGACAGTGATAGAGCTCCAGAATACTCACTCGCAGCAGACAGCCAGCACAGGAGAGGAAACCTTTACTTATCCCTTGCATGTCTATGAGACAGACAAGATGATAAAAACAGCTGGAGAGGGAAAACATTCAAATAAATCACACTGAAAGCTAATGACAGAGGAGGGCTGGATAGTAAAAAACCCTTTATAACAAGCAGCGCTGGGAGAAGAGAGGGACTTTATAAAACGTGTGTTATCTCCCCTCGTGCTCTGCATAATAGGGGCTTATGTCTGTTACATTTTATATTCAGGAGCACTATTCCCCTTTCCTCATCTATAATACACGTTTTATAGAAAGTCCCTCTCCCAGTGCTGCTTTTGTTATAAAGGGGTTTTTACGTCTGATACATTTATTATCCAGCTCTCAGTTACTATGTCATTATGAGCCTTCAGTGTGATTTATTTGAATGTTTTCCCTGGATTTAAAGTACTTTATTTTATTATAAAAATAAATTTGCACCAGTCATCTCTTTTCTGAGCTCTCAGACCGATTTACGTTAATATTTTCCCTCTCCCCTGCTTTTATAATCCTGCCTGTCTCCCCCACAGAGATACAAAGTTTAAGTAAACATTCCCTCTCCTGTGCTGGATAAGCATTGCATTCCGAAGTTCTGCACCTTCCACATGCCAATGCAGTAGGATATTCTATACAGAGAGGGGCATTAATTAATACAGGAGGATGTTCTATACATTATACAGAGAGCAGCCTTTTTTTTTGAGCCCTTTAAATCCAGTGGCTGTGAGCGCTGAGATCGGCTGCTTGTTATATTATCTCTCAGTACAATGTATCAGGCTCAGCTGTTACAGTAACTGACTGCTGCTTATCACAGAGCTCAGAGTTTCAGTAAAACAAGGAAATAATATTGTTATAACCTCTTTAGTAAATAATATTTTTATATATCTGTTTTACTGAAACTCTGAGTGCTGTGATGAGCAGCAGTCAGTTACTGTAACAGCTTTGCCTGACACATTGTGCTGAGAGTGAGAGATACTGTAACAAGCAGCGATCTAGGCCCTCTGAGGAGCCATTGCAACAGTAATTGTATCCGCTGGTTTTCGGATGAATGAAATTAGTTTTCATACTAAAGAACTGAAAACGAATTTTTTTAGCAACTAAATAAATTGCATTTTAGGACTAATCCATTAGTTCAAAACGAAATTTTGTGCTGTGCACATGTCTATACCGAAGTGCCCAATTCTGTTCTGGGAACTATACCCAAGGGTAAAATATGAAGATTGAAAATACGAAGAAGCGACTAACTCAAGGTAAAAGAAAACACAAAATGTGGGAAATAGATCTGAATCAACCCCATCAACATCAGAGAAGATCTCAAGCCACAAAGTACATTGAGAATAATACCAGGAGACCCAACAGCCAAAAACACAACACAAACATTCCAGGTATGAAAATGACGGTTATCAAATCAGGAAACGACTGTAGGAATGCACAGAACAAAAATGGAACACTCTATGGTCTTCATGTTGTGATTACTCAGACAATACCAATCCGGATAACTTCATAGGACCTGTTGGGAAGTGCCGTACCCATATCATGCAACAGAATAAGCAGGATACCTGAAACAAAAAACCCTAGGAAGAAGACACAAACTTGCATGCAAAGAGAAACAACCCTCCGTAAACAAAGATACCTGGCGGCACCAAACACTTCCGCTGTTCACAGGCAAACAAAAGGGGGAACAGGAGCAGAATAAAGCGAAGAGAGAAGGTAACCAAGCAGCAGCATGCAGTCAGAATACCAAGGCTAAAATAGGGAAGAGAAAAAGCATCCTGGTGTCATGTAAACATCTTCAAGATATGGACCATCCAAAAGAACCATTCACAAGCCAAGCAGGGCAAAGTGATGAACTGGGAACGAACTCAGCCCATAAACAAAAGGTACACACACACACACACACACTAATAGGCTGTAAAAAGAAAATCCCAAACTGCAAAAGGACATGTTCCTCAGAACTAAAAAGAACCAAAAGTGGTGACGGGAACAAAAACGTGGCAATGTTGAGCAAGGTAACAGGCGGGCATGCCTGTCACCAAGCGAACAGTGCTCAAGACAACAAGCACATAGAAAGGGGAACAAATACAGAACACCCAGAATGCCCAAGGAACCCTAGAAGGGCAGAACAGCCGCCAGAGGCCGCCTATAGGAGCAAATCGTCTGTACTGCCTAAACAGCGGCCGCACACAGCATACAGTGACAGGGGTAGAGGCGCGTACACTCCATGTAGACAATCAAGGGCATTCAACAGAGCAACACCTCCTGGTAGCAGGAAACATAAGAGAAGCCATTCCATACTGACCAGATGGAGCTCAGTCACCTCCGCTAGAAAATTAAGACACCGCATCAGTTGAAAAAAAATCACACACAGGAGTAAACCAAGTGCAGCATCCAGGTGCTGGGAAGCAACCCGTACATTTCCTTAAACAGGTATCACACCAAAAGGAGGAGCAACATCCAGGTCTGGAGGACAGGAAGAGAATACTGGGGCCTAACTGGAAGGCTGTCTCTCTTATAGGGGAAGAGGAGGGGTCAGAGGGGTGGAGGAGGTGTATCCTTAAGTCTTTGCTTTTTTAGAACAAAAGTACTTTGTCCTGAGGTTTCAAAGGAGGCGAAACCCATCTGTATGTACTGCAGCTTAACGTATAGGAAATCCTAAATTACTTAATGGAAAGCGGTCACATGATTTTAAATAAAAGCATCGTATTGCTGATTACTTGCATAAAGTATTGGTACTTGTACTCGGTCCTAAAAATTTTAAAAAAATGGTATTGGTGCATCCCTATCCCACACCATATCTGCAAACCTCAACTGCCATGTACCATAGTAGTGGTTCCCCAAAACCCAATAGTAAATTCAAACAATAAGGTTTGGCTGACATCCAAAATGTTAGCCACATCTGGGAGAGGACCACAATCCGGCTCCGAATTGCGATCCTGGACATATGGGGTTTAAGCCCTTTCCAGTGGTGCCTCTTTTTCTCCTGTGGTAATCAGCGATGGGGAAAGAGTGGGGTCCAAATGATCCCCCACCTCCCCAATAGGCACTCTCGTTGCTCTAGCGGCAGGGGTGCTGGAAACAGACGTCATCGCGCCCGGCGCAATGAAAAAAGTACTTTTTTTCTTGTAGCTTTCCTTTTCGGACTCCACATTTTTTGGTATATGGTTTCTTCCATTCTCCATGGATTCCTTTCCTTCCATTTTGGACGTGCCCCCAAAAAATGGTTTTCTTTTTTAAAAAAATAAAAGCACCAGAAAGAGGGGACACAGGAGGAAGAAGAACTACAACAGAAAGGAAAGAGGATAGAGATGAAGGGCATCTTCAACTTGAGTGGGAAAACCCTTCAAAATAAACAAATCTCGGTATTAAATAAAGGCTTAAAGTTTGCACCATCCAAATTTTTTTATAAATTTGGGATGTATCTAGACAAGCAGAGAATGAGGCTTCCCATTCTTAGTCAAACAGCAGAATGCAAGTTTATTCACAGACACACAGATACAAATCAAGTAGATAGCTGCACAGGACCTTCAAACAATGGGATTTCCTAGGACAAGGGGGAAAGGGAGAAGGCAGAGAAAACAAAAGGAATTTCTTATAGAGAGAACGTACACAATAGAGAGCAGGTACTAATACAGAGGTCACACTATACAGAGAGAGGTTAAATAATTGGGGAGTGTACGCAAAATACACAACAAGAGACTATACAATAACTACACAAGGGAATAACACCCAGGCATCAGTAATCTTTAGTTTGCCGGGTAATGTTTAAAACCGTGAAAAACCAAATATATTTAAAAGGTCCACCAGTTCCCCAATAGTCTCTTTCACGGGCCATAGTCTCTGGGCAGGAGGCTAGCCCACAGCCCCCTCCAGATGCCCCAGTGAAGGTAGGTTCCGTCACACCATCATACCCCATAATTTAGGGTGCAAAGCCATAAAGGAAGAACTCATTATTAATGGAAGAGTATTAGATGAACAAATCAACTATATTATAGAAGGAATACAATTGATCCTTCATAACTACTTCTGCCACAACAAACAGTTCTACATCCAAAAGAATGGGACGGCGATGGGAACTAAATTCACACCCAGCTATGCCAACCTGTTTATAAATGGTTGCCAGTGCTTTTGAAATCTGTTGCCATCATATGGAGGTACCACCTGCCCAGAGGACAGGAAAAATACTGGGGCTATATTGGTAGAGCAGAGACATCAAATATAAAAATGAAAGGAGTCCTGAGAGGGGGTAATGGGGGTATCCTAGGAGTTTCAGAAGGGAAGGTAAGCTCAAAGACTGGACTGTCACATGGAAAAACACAACTACAAAAGAAAACATTAGCACATTTCACACAATCATCATGCCGGCAAACTGCACCATTTATCTAGAGGTCACACCGGCTGTTTGACAGATATTACTTCTTCATGCACAATTGAAACCTTTGCTCTGCAACATGAAGACATTGCATGAGAGAAACAAATTCCTGAACCATGTCAGCTCATTTGGGAACACGAACGAACGCACACAATTTGGATTCTGCCGGTGTATAAAAGTTACATACTGCAGAGCATCACATTTCACACACACTGCCCCTCAGCTTGCATCTTCTATCCATTCTCCATAAAACGATGGAAAAGCCGACAAAATTCCATTTGTACCTATAAAAACATCTGTAACATTCAGACACAACAATACAGAGTTTGAAAAATCACCTTCCATGTACTTACATATGAAGTGGATAGCTCACCTGTAAATACAGGGCCCAAGTTGATACATGATCTCGGACAGCGATGCCAAACCTTGACACATAGAAACATAGACACCCCAGAGGTTTCAGAACTACATGATATTGAAGCAAGTAAATAAAGTGAATGTGAACAAAGCCCCAACCGCCGGATGGAATTCACCCACTCATGCCACTTATACCCCAAATGGGACGAGTTAGGGAAATCAAAGCAGGAGAAGGATTTGGGAATAATCTAAGTAACAATGGCCAATGTCAAACAGCAACCGACAAGGCCAGCAAGGTATTGGCATGCATGAAAAGGGATATTCTGTCAGGATGAAAACATAATTTTGCCTCTTTAGAAAATCAATCGTAAGAACGCACCTTGAATATGCCGTGTAATTTTGGGCACCTGTTTTAAGAAAGGCTATTATGGCGCTCGAAAAAGCACAGAGACTGGCAACTAATTTAATAAGGGGAATGGAAGATTTAAGTTATGAGGAAAGGCCAACAAGCTTAAACCTGTTTAGAGAAACGGCACCTTAGAGGGGATCTGATAACCTTATATAAATATATACGGGGCCATTATAAATCATTTTATGGAAACCTAGTTTAGGATTATACAAAGGACACGAGGTCACCCATTTAGACTGGACTAAAGGAAATTCAGCCTAAAGTTTAGGAATGGTTATTTTACGGTTAGAACAATAAAGCGGTGGAATTCTCTGACTCAACCACCTCAACAGGCAGAGTCTGTACAGACTTTTAAACAATGACTGGATGACTTCCTGCAAAAACATAATATTAAGGGTTATAATATTTAATAGGTTTGTAAAAGCTTCTTGATCCAAGGAGAAATCCGACTGCCATTCTGGGGTCAAGAAGGAATTTTATCCCAGTATGTTGCACATTTGGTGAGTGTTTCAGACTGGATTTTTAGCCATCTTTTGGATCAACAGCACTAGGTGATGTGAGAAAAGCAGAACTCTATGGACACACTTTTTTTTTCTCTTTTCAGCCTATGATACGATACAATACGATACATGTCCCATGATGCTTATTCATACATATGGCTGGCAGAGTGTTAGTGGACATGTAGACCAGAAACATTTGGGGTGCCCAGGTTCACCATCACTGATCTAGGATATACAATTGTAATAAAGATTTCTAGTTGAAACTCGAATATACAGTTGTGTTCAAAATTATTCAACCCCCAATGCTGTAAAGGGTTTTAGGGAATTTAGTGTACATTTGTAATTGTATTCAGAATGAAATCCTACAAGGACTTTTTAAAGAACCATATGCAACTAAAATGACATCAATTGGTTTTGTAATACAGTAGTAAATGTTTCTTTTGTGAATTCTTCATTGACACAATTATTCAACCCCTTAAAGACTACCACTCTGAAGAACAGAGGTTCATTCAAGTGTTTTCAATCAGGTATTGAAAACACCTGTGGATGTCACGGAGCAGCAATAAAGCATAATAAGCACTAATTAGGCAGCTTTAAAATGACTGATACTCAGCTCCTTCTAGACATTTACTGGTGTGGTTACAAACATGGTGAAGTCAAGAGAATGGTCCAGTAAGACAAGAGAAGAGGTGATTACTCTTCACAGGAAGGGCAATGGCTATAAGAAGATTGCAAAGATGTTAAACATACCAAGAGAAACCATAGGAAGCATCATTCGCAAATTCAAGGCAAAGGGCACTGTTGAAACGCTACCTGGTCGTGGCAGAAAGAAGATGCTGACTTCGACTGCTGTGCGCTACCTGAAGCGTAGAGTGGAGAAAAGTCCCCGTGTGACTGCTGAGGAACTGAGAAAAGATTTGTCAGATGTGGGTACTGAAGTTTTAGCTCAGACAATACGGCGCACACTGCGTAATGAAGGCCTCCATGCCAGAACTCCCAGGCGCACCCCCTTGCTGTCTCCAAAGAATAAGAAGAGTCGACTGCAGTATGCCAAAAGTTATGTGGACAAACCACAGAAATTTTGGGATAATGTTCTGTGGACTGATGAAACAAAATTAGAACTGTTTGGGCCCATGGATCAACGCTATGTTTGGAGGAGGAAGAACAAGACCTATGAAGAAAAGAACACCTTGCCTACTGTGAAGCATTGCGGGGGGTCAATCATGCTTTGGGGCTGTTTTGCTTCTGCAGGTACAGGGAAGCTTCAGCGTGTGCAAGGTACCATGAATTCTCTTCAGTACCAGGAGATATTGGATGACAATGTGATGCAGTCCGTCACAAACCTGAGGCTTGGGAGACGTTGGACCTTTCAACAGGACAATGATCCCAAGCATACCTCCAAGTCCACTAGAGCATGGTTGCAGGTTAAAGGCTGGAACATTTTGGAGTGGCCATCGCAGTCACCTGACTTAAATCCGATTGAGAACCTCTGGTGGGACTTAAAGTGCGCAAGCCTAAGAATGTGACTGAACTGGAGGCTTTTGCCCATGACGAATGGGCGAAGATACCCGTAGATCGCTGCAAGACACTTGTGTCAAGCTAGGCTTCATGTTTTAAAGCTGTTATAACTGTAAAAGGATGTTGTACTAAGTACTAAGATTGAATGTCACTTGGGGTTGAATAAAACTGATAATGATGTGAGCACAGAAAAGACATTTGTGGTTATTTCATTATAAATGTTATGTTATATTTGTCTGACCTACACGTGCCTCTTTGATTTAATTGTAAGCAAGATGACTGAATGATCAAAATCAATGTCAAACTGGCCAAAACACTCAATTTCAGTGGGGGTTGAATAATTTTGAACACAACTGTAGAACGCTCTGAAGTTCCTTCATGAGTTTAAGTAAAAATGGAAGAGTAACACAAGGCACACGTAATATTTCAGTGAAAATGCACTCCAGGTTCCAGTCAGCGGGGGCACCATCACAAAGAGTCCCCAAAACGATTAGACAAGAAAAAAGAAAGCTGATCACAGGAGAAAAAGAATAAAAAACAGGGAGGGTAAATAGAAAGGCTAGAGATATCTAAGGGAGGTCTTGTGAATGTTTTAAGATGGCTCACCTGTGGAAACTTTTATTAATTGGCCTGGATTTAAAAAGACAGACTTATACATTTACAGCAATGGGACGATTTTATGTAGATCAGGATAAAATCCAACCTGTTAAGTCAACGGAACCGAGCTCAGGAGTTGAGACAATTGTGTCAAGGCATAGATCAGGGAAGTTCTAAAAACAGGCTCCTAAAAGCACTGTAGCCTCCAGAACTCCTAAATGAAATGTTAAGAACAACTAGGACCCTCTAAAGAGCCAGGGCCGTCTTTAACGCGGGGCAAAAGGGGCAGGTGCCCCGGGCCCAGTCACTTGAGGGGCCCAAAGCAGCTGCCCCCTTGGGGCCACGGCAAAAAACGCTGGTGCCGCCGAAAACGACTTGTGTATGTGTGTTGCAACTACTATTTGTTGTCCTCCAGGCTCCGCTCTGTATGAAGCTGCCGGCGGCGCCGTCTGGCTGTGGGACTGTCAATCACAGAGAGGGCCCGGGCTGGCAGCACGCAGTCGCAGAGCCGCTGCAGCGCCAACCCAGCGTGCGTGCCTTCCTTCAACCGGGCACAAGGCTGGGATGGGAACTGCACTCACGCTGTTGGCGCCGCCCTCTTCGCGTACCACGTGATGCGGGGTGGCGCGCATGCGCAGAACATCCCCACATGGCATGATATTCTCACTGGTGGCTGCGCAGCATATGCATACCGGAGCTGAGCCGGAGACATCTGAGAGCCGCTCTCAACCGGCGAACCAGGCCAGCAGCAGCACTGTGCAGTGCACACACAGCCCAAAAGATTAAAGGTCGGTTAATAGAGGGACAGGCTGAATAACCGAGAGAGAGGGACAGGCTGAATAACAGAGAGGGACAGGCTGAATAACAGAGAGAGGGACAGGCTGAATAACAGAGAGAGGGACAGGCTGAATAACAGAGAGAGGGACAGGCTGAATAACAGAGAGAGGGACAGGCTGAATAACAGAGAGAGTGACAGGCTGAATAACAGAGAGAGGGACAGGCTGAATAACAGAGAGACAGGCTGAATAACAGAGAGAGGGACAGGCTGAATAACAGAGAGAGAGAGGGACAGGCTGAACAACAGAGAGAGAGAGGGACAGGCTGAATAACAGAGAGAGAGAGACAGGCTGAATAACAGAGAGAGAGACAGGCTGAATAACAGAGAGAGAGAGGGACAGGCTGAATAACAGAGAAATTAGCTCCCAACGTGCCATCGGCGCTGTCCCCAGGCTTTCAGGGGGGGGGGCCCAAATTTTTTTTTGCCCAGGGTCGAATAAATATTAAAGACGGGCCTGTAAAGAGCTGGTCACCTAGATTAACTGAGCAATTGTGGGAGAAGGACCTTTGTAAGAGACCTGACCAAGAATCCAATGGTTTCCCTGGGTGAGCTAGAGATTATTTATGGAGATGGGAGAAACATGCACAAGGACAACCATCACAACAATGCTCCACCGATCTGGACTTCACAGACATATGCCTTTCCACACTGAAAGATGCATGCAAGGTAATTTGCAAAGGAAGTATCTAAAGGATGCTCAGAATGTGAAAAGTGAGAATCTCTGGTCTTCTGAAAAGGAAACCGCAGTTTTACCTCAATTCAAAGCATTAGGTCTGAAAGAAACCAGGCACCGCTCATCACCTCTGCAATACTATTTAAACAGTGAAGCATTGGTGGTGTAAGCATCAGGTTTTGGGGTGTTTTAAGCAGCAGGGACTGGGAGACCGTTCATTGTTGAAAGAAAGCCGAATACAACAAACCACACAGATATCCTTAATGAAAACCCACTCTAAACCAGGGTAAAGGTTCAGCTTCCAAAAGGAAAATGACCCTAAGCACATAGTAGAGATTATGCAAACACATTTTTCAGTCAGCTCTGAATGTCAATGAGTGGCCCTGTAAAAGCCTAGACTTGAATCCAACGGAACATCAAGAGATGTGAAAATGGCTGTCCACCAATGGTCCCCAACCAACCTGAAAGAGCTTGAGGGGATCTGCAGAGAGAAATGTCAGAACGTACACAAATCCAGGTGTGCAAAGCTTGTCATGTCAAACCCGAAACAGACTTGAGACTAATTTCTGCCAAAGGTGCTTCAATCACATACAAAGTTTATGGTCTAAATACAGGTCAATGGGATATTTAGTTAACCCCCCATTTAATAAATATGCAATGTTCTCAATTGTGCCCCCCCCCCCCCATTTGTTTTGCCCTACTGGGGTATTGAGTGTAGATTGATATTTAGATCCCCCTTCGTAATTTCAGTATGCGGCTACAAAATAAAACAAAATGTAACAAGATAAATACATTCTGGAGGCACTGAAAATGCAGACATGCATGCTTCAATTTAATCTTTAAGGGCAATCAAAATCAGCATTTCCCTTTCCCCTATTTGTCGTTAATTAGCCACTGGTGAAAATGTAAACCCCTGCATAACCCTTGTGGCACCAAAAGAAAAAAAAAAAAAACAACATTGTAGAATGCTCACCTTGATGTCCACTAGAAGAGCTTCTGCGTCATGAATGCCATCTGGCAGGCACTTTTTGTTTACTGGCAAAGATTCAAGCTTCCGCACCAGGCAACTCAATCCTTCAATCTCAAACCATGTCAGGTAGAACGGAGCACTTGGAGGTGATGGTGGTGCCGGCAATGGGACAGAAGGTGGAGGAGTTAGTGGTCGAAGGGAAACCGGGAGAGAAGGTATGATTATTCTCTCAGTGTGTCGGCGCTCTCGCTCTCTCAGTCTCTGCTCCCGCTCTCTCCTTCTCTGCAACTCTCTTTCCACCCTTCTACGATCACGTTCTCTTTTCCTTAAACCTTCTTCTTCTTCCCAATCCTGATCTGAAGAATCATCATAGTCAGAGGAGGAGGCAGAGGACGAAGAAGTAGAGTAATTGGAAGATGAGGAAGAAGAAGGTGTATCTGGCCTTCGTCGTCCATTCAGTTCAAGGTCTAAAACAATTAAGCAAATCAGTGGATGTAAAAACAGCCCACCTAATCATGACCATGATTCTACAGTGACAAACAAAAACAGTTAAATCCCAAAATATATAGTTTAGAACAACGATCTCAAACTCTGATGGCCTACAATTCCCAGAATTCATGAAATAAAATAAAACTGTATCATGGGAGCTGTAGTTCAGAAACATCTGGGGAGCCAGAGTTTGAGATCCATGGATTACACAATCCTAGAGAAAAACAACAACTCCTCTGGAGAGTTCCCAAAGGAATCTGGTAACCTCAAGGAGTATGGTGACTGAGTGCAAACACATAAATGAAAAATTGTTAAACCTTTATTAGAGTATGTTAAAAAGGTTTCATTGTACCCATGCCTTATAGAAACATGCAAAAGTTCTTTACATGAAATAGTTATTCATAGATTAAGTAGATTTTAAAAAAGAGGTATTATTATACCGATTAGGTTTCTCTATTAGGATTCTCCTTTAAATTGGAGACCACACAAGTGAATACAACTGTAGAATGAATGGCGAGTCTCCTTATAGTGGGACCCTAGACTGAGAAACAGTAATACATTAACATGGAATGTCTCCTTGAATATGGGACCAGAGTATACCAAATGTCAGCCGTAGTGCGCTCACACAGACTAATATGGTCTCCTGAAAATGGGACCCAGATAGAAGACGCAGTATTTGCATTCACGCTGTTGCAGAAGTTGCATTTAACCACTATCCTGCCTGACTAGCCATACGCCTATTGAAACGGCAGCTGTTGTTGAGTGTTGAGTGATTAGGTCAGCTTACACTCACGGACATTCCCATTATCTAGAGCTCCTTTCTTTATTCGATTATCCTATGATTGCTATTTCTGCAGGATAGCACCACCACCATTTTATGACTTCTATCTGCTGCTAGTAATTATCTGTTCACCTCCCTTTTTGGCGAACTATTTGAGGGACAGATATTGAGGACCATTTAATGATCCTTAGGACTATCCGATTAGATGCAACACCTTCCAATATAAACTGGTTCCTGTCTTTATTGCTTGAAGTTCTCTGGGCTCCTATATAGGTATTTGTATGCAAACCTGTCATATATATAAATATATGCTGATTAAGACCTCTTGTTGGGACCATTTCTAAGGATCCCTAGAATCTGTATTTGTGACCTATGCATACCTTCCACAGAGTTTTTCTATTTTTATATGTTGATGTTGTATGTTTTTTGTCGAGTAATACGTTTTAGCATTCTTGTTAAAAGTTATGTTTTAACGCATCCATCTTGCACTAATACCACATACTGTGCCTTCTCTACGAAATATATCTATTTGGGTTACCCCCTTTCTTGCCACTGAAGACAGTCTTTCCAACCTGTATACGGCTGTTTTTATTTTTGCAATAACTTTATTTCTTGAACACGTTTGGATTCTCTATTACAAGTGCACCATGGGTATTTTGGAGAGCTCCGGGTTTTTGTTTTCTTGCCTGTTGGGGGGGGGGGGAATCTATTTGTTTCTACAGGAGGTTCTCATTAACCCATAGGATGATGATTCATCAGAACATCAAGGAACCAAGAAAACTAATGTATTAAACTCAAATAACACGTGTAAAAACCCAAGGGCTGAATATAGAATATTTGATACAGTCCTAACCTCAACATCTGAGGAAAGGGATTTAGGGGTTATTATTGCAGAGGATCTAAAAGGTAAGTAGTCAATGTAATAGAGCAGCAGGAAATGCTAGCAGAATGCTTGGTTGTGTAGGGAGAGGTATTAGCAGTAGGAAAAGGGAAGTGCTCATGCCACTGTACAGAGCACTGGTGAGACCTCACTTGGAGTACTGTGTGCAGTACTGGAGACCGTATCTCCAGAAGGATATAGACATCTTAGAGAGAGTTCAGAGAAGGGCTACTAAAATGGTGTACGGCTTGAAGGAGAAAAGTTACCAGGAAAGGCTTAATGATCTTAACATGTACAGCTTGGAAAAAAGACGAGACAGAGGAGATATGATAGAAACATTTAAATACGTAAAGGGAGTCCACAAGGTAGAGGAAGGGAGTATATTTAAAAGGAAACAAAGTAGCAAAACAAGAGGACATAGTCTTAGATTAGAGGGGCAAAGGTTTAAAAGTAACATCAGAAAGCATTATTTTACTGAGAGGGTGGTGGATACATGGAACAGTCTTCCAGTTGAAGTGGTAGAGGCCAAAACAGTAATTGAATTTAAGCAGGCATGGGATAGGCATAAGCTATCCTAAACAAAAGATAAATCCAGGTAAAGTATCCATGTAATTGGGCAGACTAGATGGGCCGAAAGGTTCTTATCTGCCGACATTTTTCTATGTTTCTATGTGTCAGCTTGAAGCTATGAGGAGGCAATTCATTTGTGTATGGGGGTGGGGTCAAATTCACTCCCATAATTTGTTCAAAATTAGCACTGACTCT
This sequence comes from Leptobrachium leishanense, assembly GCA_009667805.1. NCBI lineage: Eukaryota > Metazoa > Chordata > Amphibia > Anura > Megophryidae > Leptobrachium > Leptobrachium leishanense. The sequence goes on from CM019068.1 coordinate 119,122,635, forward strand.
TAAAGGAGACCAAACGATAGATTAAGCACATCCAAGATAAGATATCCAAATTAAGACCCGGATGATGACGGAGTTTGAGACCGTATCCAATATGTATGGATTTACAGGCTTTTGACATCCAACAAAAGCATAATCCAAAAGACTGGGGATGTCAGAAGCTCCGGAAAAATGTCTGTTGTGTGTTAGATGTGTGTATTTAAAGCCAGAAAAACTGGTTTAAAAAGAGATATCCAAACAGAGGTGGTATGGGTTCCACACATCAAACCTTACAAATTCAACACGTAACAGAAATAGATGGTCACACCATGTAGCTCCAATAGCAGCCATTTTTTTTTCTTTTTGAGAAAGGATTTTACCAGGAGGGATACATTGAGATTTCTCTCGTTTTCAAGTATGTCCTGGGTGGCGAATAAGTACCGTTAGGTGTCTTGCCCAAGAACACTTACTGGAGAGTTGCTCTTGCTGGGATCGAACCATTTCTCCACGCAGATCAGTGATGTTACCTCTACTCCACCCAACCATCATCAAATATTCCATTCCTGCCCTTTAGTTACACTTAGGGTTGTAATCCGACCTCTGTTTAAATTTACCAGAACAATTATCTATGGAGTTGCCAAGTTGACAGAAGGTTTGGAATACAGCCCTATTCCAAAATTGTCGCTAAAATCGATATGACAAGAAAGAAAATCTATGCATGCAGACATGGCTATTTAGGGCTGCAACTAGTTATTTTCATAATCGATTAGTTGGCCGAATAAGATCGATTCATCGGATTAAAAAAAAGAAAAAAGTTTACTTCAAGGATTATATATATCCTCCCGTTCCTTTTGTCCATAAGCAATTTATGTAGTGTACATAACTTTTGTACGTACATCCGCAAATTGCATACTGTTCACACAAGGTACACGAGAAGCTGTTCAGTAAAAGATTGATGCTGTGTACGCAGCTTAAGCCCAGGTCGGCTTTCTACCCCAAAAAACGCTACCACGAGTGCTCAGATAGACATGTCAGCATGAAAGCAGGGTGAGAAGGGGGGACCCTCCATGCAGCCTGATCTCTTTAATAAGCTAAAGTGGTCCGGGTGCGTATAGTGTCCCTTTTCAATAATTTCATGAACAAACTGAGTGGGAGAAGGGGCCAGAGGTGGAACAGCGTGAGCTTGGGCAAAGGACTTGATCCAAGTGTGACAGGGATGGGTTTGGGAAAAATACCTGAGTGTGGGTGAGAGTTTGTGGGAAGGGACCAGATGAAATCGAGCAAATGACAGCTCCAGACCAAATTGGGGATGGCAGGCAGGCAGGTAGGTAGGGGGTGGTGGCACAGGACTCCACCTTCAAGTAAGAATAAAACACTTGAAAAGAAATTATTAGCTTTTAATTTCCTGTATGAATATATAAATATTGCGATTCAAATACATACCTTAGTTAATATGCCCCATTAGTTTGAAAAGCGTGTTTTAATATAGATGGGCTATGATTTTCCCTTCCTATGGCACGTGATTCTGGGCTTAGGAATGTTACTTTTTTTCTCAAAGATAAATGTAAACCAGATGTGGTTAAATGCAAGTTCCAACGTGGCAAATCTATCCGCGCCATTTTAACTCTGACGTGGCAATATATCTGTATACTGATTAGTTGATTTACCACATTCTTGTTTCGGGGCAGAAATGGACCAGGTCTCTGTGGAACGCTCTCATTGGTTATAAATTTGTTTGAGAGTTAATAAAAAGTCTGGCATGAACAAAAGACTAGCCAGATATATGGAAAAGCACTACATGCTTCAGTTGTCTCCTCTATGGTGTAAGCGCTGAGTCTTGCCTTATTCTTGATTATAGAAGACGAAATGACAGGTTTGTTGAGATTCACACTGTGGCAACTATGAATAGGAAAACTATTTGTTTGATTTATTATTTATCAACACTAGCGATACAGTGCCCATACCCAGTGGCAGTATACCTGGGTTTGTTCTATAGTACTACTACACTTTTACACTGGATAAAAAGGAACTGGTTAGGTCCGACATAACCCCTACAACTAAATCAGAGTAGTTCAGTCAGCAAGTCTTCTGCAATCAGCTCCAAAGCAGAGTCTGAGGTTATAACGTTTAACTCCGTCTGACTCAACAGTGTGTGCTGTACACAAAGTTGATGAATCGACAACCGATTAATCGATAATAAGAATAGTTGTCAACTATTCTCATTATCGATTAGTTGTTTGAGCCCTACAGCTTTTCCTGGGTAGGTCCTTTGTTAGAGCCTGGCCCTAGAACGAACAGCAGTGCAGGCTAATACCAGCACTGTGAGTATCAGATCGTGTAGTCTATGGAGTCCTGCATGTCCCAGCCGCGAGCTCTCGCTTGATCACGCAGCGAGAAAGGAGGAGACTAGGAACCATTTGCTCCTAGTTTCACCCTGCTGCCGGCGAGAGGAAGCGGCGTATTGCATAACCCTCTGCACCGGATGAAAGATGAGTAATGGATTTTTTGTGAAGGTTTTCACAGGGTATTAAAGGGATTCTGCATTTTCTTTGAGAACGTATTTGTCAGGCAAATACTCTCTCCGGGGTGGAAGCGTAAACTACCTTGGAATAACTTGTGCTTCCAGCTGTCTCCAAATGTAATTCAACGTCTCCTATACTAGTTCTAGGAGCTGTTTATTTGCAGTAACCTTGTGTAGGGAATTGCAACACTCAAGCCCAGATTGCGGAAACAAATGGAATAGGGATTCCTGGCGATAAGATAACATTACAAATAATGTCTCCTGCAGTTAACAACTATGAAATAGTGCCAAGTTTTTAAAAGACTTGACTGCACCTAATCCATTAACAAAAATGCTAAGATACTTTTATTTCAGCCGCATTTCAGACCCCAAGAACCAAACGAGTTTACAGAAAGGACAGCTTAAGAAAATGAAAAAGGCAACGAGGTGAACTAAAGGGGTGGGGGGAAAGTTCTGGTTGTTGCCATTACTCGTCTCCTATAGACCGGCTCTGTTTTGTTTTGTTTTTTTAACATTGCTGAAAATCCATTTTTTGGAGATTAAGATGGTAAGTAAGCTAGTCATTAGGGATGAAACAACTAATCGATAACCATTTTCATTATCAACTATAATCATTGTCGATTAAATATCGTGTGCTGTACACAGACCGATTAGAGTCAAAACGTAACCACATATGCTACTTCGGAGCTGATTGCATAAGATGTGATGGCTGCTTTACGCTGTAAGATTTAGTTCTAGGGTTACATCAGGCATAAAAGCAAAGTGGTTAACAGTTACAGAACAGACCCTGGGGTACTGCCACTGGGTGGATGAGCTGTACTGACGGTATTTGCTCCTTACTTGTAGCTGGAGTCCTGTGCCACCACCCCACCCTCTCTCTGATCGGGCTTCTTCCTCCAACATTCAGTCCAGGCCCTTGCCCAGCCCACACTCACTCACTCCATACCAACCTCTGGTCCCTCCTCTCAGATTGAGCTTTCAAAATAATTTCATGAACAAAGTGGTCAGACTGTGTGGTGTGGCCCCTACTCCTCACACTTTGTGTTTTAACATCAGGTCTATCAGAGCGCTCATAGCAATATTCTTTGGGTAGAACAGGGATGGGCAAATCCTATTGCCGACTCCCGGGACTGGCAGTTCCAGGGACCGGGCAAGTGTCCCCTCCCCCATTTAGCCCCTCTTTGGAAAAGCAGAAGAGTTTGAGTGGATACCAGAGTTTTGGCTGATCAGCACGTGCATGTGCTGAGCAAGAAGTGCTGTTGGTATCCTGGCAGCCCCAGCACTGTGTGGACATGCGTGAAACGTCCTGGGGATTCCCTCCCCACCGTAGATGATGCTCCACACCCATCCTGTTATGACCCTACACAGTGGCGAGCTGGCTCTGAGCAGGGGCTTGACCCACAGTGGGCCGACACGTCAGCCGAGCCCACTCTGTGGGACTGCCCCCGAGCCGTGGACATCATCGCTCATGTGTGCGATGATGTCACAAACGGGGATTCCCCCCGATTGGCAGGGGAATCCCACAGAGATGCAGGGGTCATTTGGACCCCTGTATATTTGGGCCTGTATGTCATACAAGGACAATTGAGGCATCGCTGAAAAGACCAGAGTCTGTCCTTCCCAATGATATCAAACATAACCAAATAATGTGAATATATATTATTCACATGTTATAAAAATGTAACCATTCCACTGCACCAATTCAAGTTTTTTTTATATATATTTTAAAAGTTAGGAAAGGGGGGTTTGTGAGGGTCCTGAGAACGAGCAACAGCACTAGTGGCTTGCTCTACGGTGGGTACCGTTGTTCGTTCTCAGGACCCTCGCAAACCCCCCTTTTTTTGCTCACTATAAGTATACAGGGTAATCCAGACGTGGACCCCTTGCTCGAGGTGCCTAGAGGGGTGTCAGCTATACCCTCCTGATGAGGCCTAACAAGGCTGAAACGATCATCGGGGGTTGCTGCACCGCTCGTGCAGGGATGACGTCCTTGGCAATCAGTACTGGCCACCCTTTCTGGGTGATAGTTTGATTTGCATATGGAGCAGTTGTCCCTGTATTGACACAATCGAGCTAAAGCCTTGCGAGACCTGAACGGGCCCCACCGTAGAGCAGGCCACTAGTGCAGTTGTTAGTTCTCAGGACCCTAGAAAACCCCCTTTTGCTCACTAGATTTTAATAGTTAAATAAACTACTATAACTTTAACCACTTGGCTGCCAAGGACGCGCTCAGCGCGTCCAGTCAAGTGGTTCTCCTGTGCTATGGACACACTGAGCGCGTCCTAGCACAGGAGGCAGCAATCAGCCGGGATTCCGGCCGATTGCTGCCCCCCCGGTGCAGGCTGACATCTTGAGGTCAGCCCGCCCAGCACTCCGGGACCCCGGCGGGCACAATAGATGTCATCGCGCTAGTGCGATGACATCTATTTCAGGCGCCCCCCTCCCCGCGAGTGCGGGGAAGGTGCCTGAAAGGGAGGGGGAAAGGTCCTTTGGACCTCTCTCCCTCCCGATCGGTTGGGGGCAGAGGCTAAAGGCAGGCACCATTTGGAAGGGCACAGCCTGCCCTTCTAAAATGGTGGCCGGATCACGATACGGCGCCGAAAAGCGCTGTATCGTGATCCTCTCCCGGAGCTGGCCGACATCTTGGATGTCGGCCAAGCTTCCGGGAACTCCCCCTAACGACTGGCGTCATCGTGCATAGCGTGATGACATCAGTTTTGGAGTTAACCCCTAGCTGCCACCAATGGTGGAGATTGAGGGTTCATTGGAACCCCCTATCTCCCGATCCCGCAGCTAGGGGTTAATGTTTGGTATCGTTGGATCGGCCAGAGCATGGCCTTTCCAACGATACCAAACATGACCATGGTAAAAGGTTTAAAAAAATAAAGAAAAAAAGAAGTGTTTTTTTTTGTTTTTGGTTTTGTTAATGCAGCAATATTGATCCCATTTAATTTATAATGTGAACAATGATGCTGCACTAATGATTTTTGTATGGGGTGCGTTTGTTAAAAATAGCGTAACTTTCCCCCAAAAAAAATGTAACGAGTCCCCATTTCTAATTTTGTTAACAAGCGCAACTCCTAAAAAGTATAACCGCAAACGCTCGCATGTTAAAATGTGAAAAAAAAAAACTTTACACGTTGTAAATTATTGAAAATTTTAATTTTATTGCATTTTTTGTTATAATATTCAGATAGGTCATGACGTATACATATACTAATGATATATTATGAATCTGCCGGGTCTGCCGGAAAGAACGATATATAATATGTCTGGGTCATAAAATAAGGCTTGAAAACGCGTTTAAACATGATGAGCGAAACCAGTAAAAATGAGCTCAGCACACAGGTGTGAAATGGCTCAGCAGAAAAATGGTTCAATTTGAATAATATACGGCATTTTGATATAGGCTTTATTTGAATTATATTAAATTAGACAGCATAATTGTTTTTGAGTGTTATTGCTGTGGAGCTCTGTGATACGCCCATACTGCATATTACTGTGATTTGTAATGTGTGGGTTGTTTTTAGGGTGAGAAAACTGCAATGCAATAAGTGTTTTATTTAAACACCTGTGTTTGTTCCCTATGTGGTTAAGACTATAGACCTAATCCTATTTTGTAGAAATTATATTTCTTATCAAGACAAGAAAATTGTCGCAAGGGACAAGTAGATCAGGCTTCTACTTTAGTCCATTGGACAAGTAGTTTTTTTTTTTTAATTTCCACACCCCTGGGAAAAATTAGACATGGGCTTGAGCTAGGCAGGCAGCATCAATCCATCATTCTGACCAGGCCTTGTGTGTAAAAAGTATGCAACTTATGTACGTAGGAAAGTTACGTACATTATACGAATTTAAAAAAAGGGGAGGTTGTTTTTTTTTTATTATTATTATTTTTTTTAAAAAAAATTTACACAGTGTTCCTTTAAGGTTACGCTTTCTGGACATCCTGGAGAGATCTTTGGGTGGTTTAAGCCCGTGTCAGACGAACGCAGTGATCACGTCTGTGTTGTCGCACAGTTTAACGTCCATCGTAGCATAGAATCATGAGCAATAGAGACCCACACCCTAAGTGCGTCCGCACCGAACTGCGCACGCACAACGCACATGGCAAACGGACGCAAAGTTAGGCAAGAATGTAAAACCGCTACCACGGACGCACAGAGTGCGCCATGTCCGCGAAGCGTTCTGTGTGAGTGATGAGCTGTCAGACGCAGCTCATTTGCGACGTCCAGCACCTTGACAAACAAAATGGCTTTTCATATCCTTTTCAAATTTTTATCATTTTTCAAATTTTGTTTCCCATAATTCCCTTTTTTTTTCTACGTTCGTCAACAAAAACAGACCGTGTGGTGTCTACAGTATCTTCCGTCAGTACGTCCGTCCGTCATGCACGCACGCAGACTGCGCTCAGACTGCGTTTGTCTGACATTAGCCTTAAGTGTCGTTAGACACTGATATGTGCATATTTGAATGTCCTTTGTGAGTGCATTTACCAATATAGCTTTTAATTTTTATAAGTGCGTGATGGTAGCCACCTTGGATTTGAGGTGCATGGACCAAGAGTTGTGTTTGGGAGGTGCGGGTCGGGTGTTTTATGTTGTTTCCTTGCCATCTCTTATGGTGAATTCACCATATTGTGTGTGTCATCTGTACCCCATTTTCCCAATGGCTGTGATATGTGTTAATATTGTTAATGGTTACGGTCACGGTCACGGAATTCCATGCTCAGACCTGTCCTCCTGCAGTTTTAGTGATGTACCGTGTTGCTTTGAGCACAACTTCTCCCCTAAGGACCCCCAAACCAGGACTCTTTCCCTGTTTGACTATTGTGACTGGGCTGGGTGGACCTGATGGAGGAGCAGATTTTGACTGCGGTGCTGGGATGTCTGGCTGGGCTGAGATTGGTAATAGGATTAGCCGGCTGGGTGGAGAAGAGGTAACACCACTGCTCTATAACTGTGGAGACACAGGTTTGAATCTCAGCAAGAGCACCTCTCCAGTCTTGGGCAAGACACCCAACGGTACATACTCGCCACCCAGGACATACTTGAAAACGAGAGAAATCTCAATGTATTTTTCCTGGTATAATACTTTCCCCAAACAAAAAAACAACAACCAAAAACTGTCATTATCGGATTCTGTACCAAATAAAAAGGTCTGCTGGAATGGACAGGCAGTCTGCTTAACCCAATATGACCGTGTCGTCTGCTTTACCGGGAGAAATGAAGAACTGACATAAATTTAGCACTGCTTGCTGAAAGAAGAATCCAGGGACTAGAGGAAACTGAGTATGACGGCCATGGGACAATCCGCGACCTTGGCTCCCGTAACAATGTTTTGTATTGCTGGTTTTTCCAGGTAAATCTATTCCACATTTTTTTTTTTTTTTTTTTTTATACTTTAGACAATTTAATACAAGTTCAGCTTACTGAAGGGATAATGCATGGACAAAGGTCAGAACACTTACCAATGCTCAGGGATTCCCGCTGGAAATCTTTGGTGAGATGCGAGCGGCGTGTCATGCAGTAAACATACCGTTCAAGTACATACCAGCACATTTCATAGTAAAATGGGTAACGAAACTTTGTTGGAACCTAGGAAATATATGTTATTAGCACCTCTAAATATAAAGCATTGTTTAGAGAAATTGCATGGATTATTTTGGGGGCTTTATCTTACTACTAGGTGCTAGGAAAAGGATCAGACTCACCCTGGTTCTATCTTCACTGTTGTAGATTCGCAGCTGCATAGGGATGTTAAAACTGTGCAGGAAATTACCACCAAAAACGAGAGTGTCTTGTGGTGTATATACAGCATGAATCCATCCTGTAATAGATGAATTAAGATAAATGAGAATAGGCATTTTCAACATCTCTATACCCATATAAACCTGACAGATATCACCTATATATGGGCCTATAAACATACTGTAGATTCAAAAGTAAGGCCAACATTTGCAAACTACAGGTGTACAGAAACAAAAATTAACGTTTTGATATGAGCTTTATTAAACAGAAGAAAAAATAAAAATCATTTTAAGGATCCTTCAGCAAGTGATGGTCTAGGCAACATCCAAAAAAACCACAAAGACTTAAAGTGCACCTGTCATGGGCAAAATGCTCATCATCAGGGCACCTCTCAATTTATACAGATCAGTATCTGTTTTTTTACATTACATTTCTGTTTTGACGTTTCTACCCTCTCCCTGGAATCATGTTGCTGTGTGGGAGGGGGCAGCATGCAGAGATCAGGCCTAGTTCAAAGTGCTGCACGCTTGTCAGTGGAAGGCAGATAGCGCAGCACTCCCAGCGAGCAGAGTGCTCCTGTAGGCCGACTCTCTGCTTGCAACGGCATGCCACAATCACATGGGGAAACTAAATTTTTTTTATTTTTTTTTACATTATTTAGTCAGCAGAGAAGGCTGGTAAGAGGTGCCCTGACAAATGGGCATGTTAGCTTGCTTTGAAAGTGGCACTTTAACATCACTGTGATTGTATGACTTTCTCCGGACACTGAACTCACATGGCGCTGTCACAAGTTTATCTGGATGTTAAAACTACTAGACACATTAAAAGGGAAACAACCCTATTCTCTTGACAGAATTTCTGGAATGCCAAATTGTCCACCCCCCCCCCCTTCTACTGAACAAGGAGTCGGCCTGTGATTAACTTGCCTGTATTTTTAGATTTGTTATGCTAGTCTTCCATAAAACACGTTTTGGGTGACCCACCTGCCTGCTAAGCACATAGAAGCATCCGCACCGCAAACCCAAATCCGTCAAAATGGATGACGATATTGCCGCCCTGGTTGTTGACAATGGCTCTGGTATGTGCAAAGCAGGCCATGCTGGAGTTGATGCTCCTCGTGAAGTTTTTCCATCAATCGTGGGTCGCCCCAGACACCAGGGTGTCATGGTTGGTATGGGACAAAAAGACAGCTATGTCAGAGATGAAGCTCAAAGCAAGAGAGGTATCCTGACCTTGAAATACCCCATCGAACACAGAATTATCACAAATTGGGATGACATGGAGAAGATCTGACATCACACCTTCTACAATGAGCTGAGAGTTGTACCAGAGGAACACCCAGTGCTGCTGGCTGAAGCCTCTCTGAACCCCAAAGCCAACCGTGACAAGATGACACAGATCATGTTTGAGACCTTCAACACACCAGCCATGTATGTTGCCATTCAGGCGGTGTCGCTGTATGCCTCTGGCCATACCACTGGTATGGTCATGGACTCTGATGATGGTGTCACACACACTGTGCCAATCTATTAAGGTTATGCTCTGCCTCATGCCACCTTGCGTCTGGAATTGGCTGGACGTGACCTGACAGACTAGCTCATGAAGATCCTGACTGAGAGGGGCCACAGCTTCACAAACACTGCTGAAAGAGAAATCGTAAATGACAAAGGAGAAGCTCTGCTGTGTTGCTCTTGACTTTGATCAAGAGATTGCTACAGCTGCTTCCTCTTCCTATGCCTGCCAGCCAGGTCATCACCATTGGTAACGAGAAGTTCAGGTGCCCGGAAGCCTTATTCCAGCCGTCCTTCCTCGGTATGCAATCATGTGGCATTCATGAAACTACCTACAACTCCATCATGAAGTGTGATGTGGACATTCCTAAAGGATCTGTATGCCAACACCGTTCTATCTGGTGGCACAACAATGTACACTGGAATTGCTGACAGAATGCAGAAGGAAATCACTGCCCTGGCTCCCAGCACCATGAAAATCAAGATCATTGCCCCACCTGAGCATAACTACTCAGTCTGGATTCGAGGCTCCATCTTGGCCTCTCTATCCACCTTCCAACATGTGTGGATCAGCAAGCAGGAGTACGATGAGTCTGGGCCATCCATCGTCCACCGCAAATGCTTCTAAATGGACTTTCCCATTTCAGACACCTGTGCAGGAAGAGCACATTGGCATGGTTTTCCCCTACTTTTGTTGGCGCTTGGCTCAGGATTCAATAACTGGAATGCAGAGATGGCAAGCATACAACTACAATGCAACTGAGGACTGTACATTTCTTTTTCTTAGTCATTCCAAATGTATAATGCATTGTTGTGGAGTTAAGCTCTAATTCTAATGCATGTATTCGGAGGCTCCTATTTGCATTTCTCCCTTTATTGCACCCACAGCAGCAAAGGGTTAACTTTTGGAAAAAAATGTAACAGAAGAAAAACAACCCCTCCCCAACAAGGGGAGGCCCTCCCATAGTCCTTGTCCCACCCCAATCCTATGTTCAAGTAAGCACGGCGGGAGCATCCACTTCCTCTTCCTTTGCTGCTCCCGCAGTGACAACATCGTGATTTAGATAAGTATAATGCGCTGGTGTTTACTTGTCTGTCCTTTCCTTAATTCAATTCTTATTCTTTCAATCACATTATAACTGTGTATTCTCTGCGTCACTACTCCCGGTGATAGCCGCGGACGGTGCCCGGTTTTTATCCCCTCCGGCGGCAGGCCGTTACCGGCCATCGGTGGTAGACTTTACTTTCAATTGCGCCGTGTTTTCCCGCTGGTTCGGATCGCTCGTTCCCCGCTCTCATATAGCCGGCCGTAAGCTCCCTGATCCCCGCGAGTACGCTGCACTCGGCCGGGCGGTAGCCCCGCCCCCTCACAAGCGAGATTCTCGCGGGGTTTGTGGCCGCCATTTTGAATAGATTAAAGTGTGCGCACTTTTCCCCATCACTCCACACGCGGTTTCCCCATCCTCACCGATACACACCATGTCCCTGTTGAAGCCCACCGATTCGAGCCCTCATCTCTCTGGCAATGCATCGGACTCCAGTTTCCTGCAGACACACTCAGGAGACAGCAGATCCCACAAACGTTATTCAAAATCCGAGGCACGTCTCCAGCGGTTGGAGGCTTCCATCCAGGCCTCCATGTCCTCTGCGGTCCAGTCTGCTGTTTCCTCACTGGCTGTTATGTGGGAACAAATGCTGACTGCGATACTGAATACTCAGGTACCATCTACCCCTGACAGGCAGCTCTCCCCTGCTAGTTCACAAGACTCCAGACGCAGCTCTGTGCAAGGCCCCTCTAAGGAGACGAAGCCTGACCCCCTGGGGGACGATTCTGTGCCGTCTAAGGAAGCGCACATTGCAAACCGCAGCCGAGGGGATGGCAGCCCCACCACACTGCCAAGTCCCAGCACCCAACTGGTCCCTCGCAAGAGAGCCCTCGACCGCGGGGCCCCTCGAGCGGTCACCTCTAAACGACAGCGCCAGGCGACACCAGCGCTGACCGAGTATTCGGACACGGATGAGTAGGAGGATCCGATTACAGAGTAGGAGGAGGTCCTTGAGATTCACGCTCTGGAGGATCAAGCCCTCATGGCCGCAGTGGTTCCCGCCCGGTCTGTCCGTTCCAAACGCCTGGTCATTTATGACCCACAGGGCAATCCACTGTTCGAGCCAGAGGACCTCAAACATCAAAAGGTCCACAGCCTGGTGTCCCGCCGCGCATGTCGAGCAATGGGTTGATGCCCATATGCGCCAGCCACTCGAGAAAGTGGACCGTGCGAGATTACGGGCTGAATGCCCTAGACCCACCACCACATGTAAAACGTACCTGACCCCCGTGGTGGATAAGAGTTTCCAGAAATACACCGGCAGGCGCAGTTGGTCGGCCAAAAGGGGTATCGACAGTGTCCTAAAAAGCTGTCAGGACAATGTGCTGGATGTAGCAGGCCCTATGGTCTGCATTTTTGAGTTGGAGGAAGCAAAAACTCAAAATCTTTTCTTGGATCCCAAGCAAGTGGGCGTGTGGCTACAGCGTGCGTTCTGCCTCCTGGGGAACGCCAACGCCGCTATTTCTGCCGAACGCAGAAAAAGTATCTTACTTAAAGTTGACTCTGGATTGGTTGATCTGGCCACTAACGATTTGGGTGCAAAGGCCCAAGGCATGCTTTTTGGCAAACCATTCCTTAAAGACATGGGCGAATATACCCAGGCCTTCCAGTCCATAGACAAATCTGAGTCTACGATGAAACGCAACTTTGCCACCAAGAGGCATGTTTTTGGTAGAGCCGGCAGCTACAGGGGTCGTGCTGCCGGCAGAGCGGGTTCCACCGCCTCCCGCAAGTTTCAAGACCCCAATGCTGCGACAACCTCCTCTACTACCACCGGCCCGGTCCCTTACACGAGAGCCGGTCCCTGGCGTGGCAGAGGCTACAGAGGCAGAGGTTCCTCCTACTACTGACGTGGAACAGGTATGTCTTTACCAGATTATCCCTGGTTTCCAAGAACAAGTGGGGGGCCACCTCCTCTTTTCTCGCGCTTGGCGACACATCTCATCGGATCCGTGGGTCCTTCAGGTAGTCTCGGGGCTCCTTAGAGTTTGTATCCCCTCCCGTCCAAGACTCCCTCCCACTGCCTATTCGGTTTGCGCAGGACCAGATGGCTCTAGTTCAGGAGGAAGTACATGCGCTCCGCGAGAAAGGCGCTATAGAGCCCACGTCCCCCACTCCACCTGGGTTCCTCCGCAACCTTTTTCTCGTGGCGAAAAAAGGGGGCGGCAGGCGTCCCGTCATCAACCTCCAGTCCTTGAACGAGTGGGTGGTCTACCATCATTTCAAGATGGAGGGCATCCACACTCTCAGGGACTCGGTCCCAAAACGATTGGATGGTCAAGCTCGACCTAAAGAACGCTTACCTTTCGGTCCCGATCTACCAGGTGCATCGCGATTTCCTGAAGTTCACGTGGGGCCCTCACACCTGGCGATTTACATGCCTACCCTTTGGCCTGTCATCTGCCCCGTGGTGCTTCATCAAGCTTCTAAAATCGGTAGTGAACCACCTCCGCGCCCTCCAGTTGATTATATATCTGGACGACATTCTTCTGATGTCCCCTTCCCGCGGGTCCCTATTACAAAACACCTCTCCTGGACAATAAACCTCCTCCAGGATCTAGGGTTCCTAGTAAACAAGGAAAAATCTATCCTAGTTCCCTCACGTTTCTCGGGTTCCTGGTGGATTCGTCCCAAATGTCACTACACCTACCGAACTCCAAGGTGATTTCCATCAGGAAAGAGATTTGATCTCTTCTGTGGGTGGGTCATTGCTCACTACGCTCTCTGGCCCGCATGGTTGGACTCCTGGCAGCGGCAAGATTGGTGATTCCTCCGGGTCCGCTTCACTATAGAGCCCTCCAACTTTTGAAGGCCCGTTCTCTCCGATCCGGTCGGGACTACGCAGACCGGATCACCCTCACTCCGGATACGGTTGTAGACCTCCGATGGTGGCTCCTCAACATAGTTCGCTGGAACGGGAAGCCGATCCGTACACTGCCTCCCTCCATAGTAGTGGACTCCGACGCCAGCAAGACCGGTTGGGGTGCCCGCTGCGGCTCAGGGGAGACGGGCGGTCGCTGGTCACCAGGAAGAAGCGACGTACCACATCAATGCCTTAGAACTCCTGGCAGGTCGGTTTGCCCTCCAGTGCTTCACGAAGCAAGGTCGGCCGGACAGCATTCTCCTGAGGATGGAGGATGTGTCCGCGGTTCGCTATGTCAACAGACTCTGAGGCCCACTCGGAGGCAGACATCCCTCGCCCAGAGGTTTTGGGAGTTTTGCTTTCACAAGAACATGTCTGTACAGGCTCAATTCCTCCCCGGCCTCATGAACCATGTGGTGGACTGGAATTCGAGACATCTCTCGGACTCAGGGGACTGGCAGCTACATCCATCCGTCTTCTCATTGGACATTGGACCTCTTCGCCTCCCACCTCAACACCCACCTTCCGGTGGGCGACGGATGCCTTCCTGCAAGTGTGGTCAGCTACCCGTTCGTACAGGTTTCCCCCATTTTCCACGATCGCTCGTTGTCTCCTGCATGTTCGACGTCATCAGGTACAGATGGTCCTCATCACTCCGTATTGGACGTCGCAGTCATGGTTTCCCACCCTGCTTGGGATGGCGATGGACGTCCCGCGGCTGCTCCCGTTGTCCCGGACACTCCTCCTAGACCCGTCCGACCAGCCACACCCATTGATCCTGGCAGACCTCCTCCTCCAGTCCTGGGCCCCGGGGACCTGATCTTAACGAGCAGCCTGGGACAAATGGACTGCTTGGTGTATGGGGAGGAGTTGGGATCCCTTTACGGCCCCTCTGAACGTGGTTCTGGATTTTCTCACCATTCAGTTCGATGAGGGTAGGGCATACCTAACGGTCAACGTGATCCTTCAGCCTTGTCAGCTGGACACGTGGGCTTTTTGGGGGTGTCTATTGGGAACCACCCATTAGTGTGTCGGGCTTTTACGCGGTATGCATCTTACTAGACCCCCCGCTTCCCATCCACATGGGATGTTACTTTGGTTCTGTCCCTCTTGTGTTCCTCCTGGCAGGATAACGACCTGCTATCCCTCCACCAAGTTACTCATGTTGTTCTGTTTGGTGGCTTATAAGCGCGTTAGTGATGTCCGCGCCCTGGATTTTGGGGCTCTGTCTTTTGTGCCTGAAGGTGTGCGCTTCAGTGTTTCGCACCGCACAAAAACTTCCCGCTTCTCCTGCTGAGCCCCTGCTGTGTCCCGTACGTTGTCTCCGGGCCTACGAATCCCGTACTGCCCCCTTCCGCTCCCTACCCGACCCACCCCTGTTCTTGTCCTTTTGCCCTCCTCATCGGCCGGTAGTTTCTGCTACTCTTGCGTGCTGGCTTATGGAGTTGGCAGGCATCGACGTCACTTCTTTTGGGGCTCATTTGGTACGTAGTGCCGTGGCCTCGAGGGCGGTGTCAATGGGCTGTCGACTTGAGGACATCATGCAGGCTGACGATTGGACTAGGGAGTCCACTTTTCGCACGTTCTACTTTAAGCCTATTGCGGCGATGTCTGATGCGGTCTTAGGACGGCGTTGAACTTGCAAATAGGAGCCTCGGAGTACATGCATTAGAATTCCTAAATTTTCCTATTACCATGACGGAAAGTTTAAATTCTAATGACTCGGAGGCGAGTATTTCCCACCCTTCCCTCCCTGTTTCCTGTTCTGTCCTGCGCACACCTGCCTATTGTATTAAAATTCACACATTGTTCATGCGTTGTGTCTTTATTCACACACTTGGCGCTGCTGTAGGTGTGACTGCTTGTGTGGGTATCTGCTGATGGACGTGCCGTGTTGGTGTATACACCCTCTTACGGCTCCACCTCTAATTCCATGCCGTGTCCCTTCCTGTCTTTCAGCGTCCTAAGTGGATTTACGCCTTCTGGTTATGCCTGATGTCTTCGGATCCGGTTCCCGTTGCTTGTTGAAGCTGGTCCATCCTAGTTGGCTTTTGCTGCCGTGTCGCAGGCTCGGAAGAGGAAGTGGATGCTCCTGCAGTGCTTACTTGAACATGGGATTGGGGTGGGACAAGGACTATGGGAGGGCCTCCTCATGTTGGGGAGGGGTTGTTTTTCTTCTGTTACATTTTTTTCCAAAAGTTAACCCTTTGCTGCAATAAAGGGAGAAATGCAAATACTCGCCTCCGAGTCATCATTAGAATTTAAACTTTCCGTCATGGTAATAGGAAAATTTAGGAATTAATGCTGCCCTGCTGGTGAGAGCCCTTAAAAGAAATCATGGTGATCATATTGCTTGTATGTTCGGCTATGCACCCAAACATGTCTTTTGTATCTTCAGCCTTGAACATTTTGTAACTTGTTTGATCCAGCAGTGGACTCCACCCAACATCTGGAAGGTTTACAAAGTCATTATCTCGGTAAGATATGAGGTGTTAAAGTTACTATTTTTCACAGAAAAAAAAGGTTTGAAGAGCATACCATTGCCTCCAATAGAATACTGTTGCCAGTATGACTGAAGAAAATAGAATTCTAAAAGAAAATAAAAAAAAAAAATCAGGAAGGTTGCCATTTCCATGGCCAGTGACCTCTGAGGTCCAAACAGAGCCTAATGGCTCAGAATATATATATTTTGAAAGGGCGTCTTGCAGAGACACCCTATAGTATGACCATGTATCTCCAGCGTCCAATACCTCAAGGACTTCCAGAAAGACAAGAATTACCGCAAGATAGCAGAATGCTTGGTTGTGTTGGGAGAGGTATTAGCAGTAGGAAAAGGGAAGTGCTCAAGCCACTGTATAGAGCACTGGTGAGACCTCACTTGGAGTACTGTGTGCAGTACTGGAGACCGTATCTCCAGAAGGATATAGACATCTTAGAGAGAGTTCAGAGAAGGGCTACTAAAATGGTGTACGGCTTGAAGGAGAAAAGTTACCAGGAAAGGCTTAATGATCTTAACATGTATAGCTTGGAAAAAAGACGAGACAGAGGAGAAATGATAGAAACATTTAAATACGTAAAGGGAATCCACAAGGTAGAGGAAGGGAGTATATTTTAGGGATGCACCGATACCACTTTTTTAAGACCGAGTACGAGTACCGATACTCTTGTTCAAGTACTCACCGATACCGAGTACCGATACTTTTATCTTATGTCATGTGACCGCTTTCCAATAAGAACAGACCTCATATAAAGCCCCCAGGTCTCATGGATAATGCCCCCAGCTCACGGAAATGCCCCCCAGCTCACGGAAATGCCCCCCAGCTCATGGAAATGCCCCCCAGCTCATGGAAATGCTCCAGCACATGGATTTGCCCCCAGCACATGGATAATGCCCCCCCCCCCAGCTCACCTGGAGCTCTCCGCTCATACTTACCTTCCTTTAGCGACGCCGGGGAAACTTTCCCGGCGTCGCTAAAGCAAGGTAAGTATGAGCGGAGAGCAGCTGCAGGGCCTGGGGCTGCTGTCCGAATGCTCTATCGGCATTCGGACAGGCCCTGCAGCTGCTAACTTTGTTTATACTTGCCTTCCTTTAGCGACGCCGGGAAAGTTTCCACGCGTGCGCTCGTTGGAAGGACCCCAGCCGCGATCACATGGTCCCATGTGGTCGCGGCTGGGGACCTTCCAAGGAGCGCACGCGCGAAGACTTTCCCGGCATCGCTAAAGGAAGGTAAGTATAAACCAAGTGAGGAGAGCAGCTGCAGGGCCTGTCCGAATGCCGATAGAGCATTCGGACAGCCGCCCCAGCCCCTCGGATGCCGGCAAGCGGGCTCAATGCTGGCTTCCGGTATCGGAAAAAGATATCGGGGGTACTGCACGAGTACCAAGTACTCCTGCAGTACCCGGTATCGGCACCGATATCGATACTAGTATCGGTATCGGTGCAACCCTAGTATATTTAAAAGGAAAACAAAGTAGCAAAACAAGAGGACATAGTCTTAGATTAGAGGGGCAAAGGTTTAAAAGTAACATCAGGAAGCATTATTTTACTGAGAGGGTGGTGGATACATGGAACAGCCTTCCAGTTGAAGTGGTAGAGGCCAAAACAGTGATTGAATTTAAGCAGGCATGGGATAGGCATAAGGCTAACCTAAACAAAAGATAAATCCAGGTAAAGTATCCATGTAATTGGGCAGACTAGATGGGCCGAAAGGTTCTTATATGCCGACATTTTCTAGGTTTCTATACTTGAAATTGCCCAGGGTACCAGCTCACAATGGTCAAGAACCAACTTATTGACCATCGCTTGGTCAATCTTTGGAGAGCCTTCCATCCCTCATAATGGGAGGTCTCTTTATTCCAGAACACAGAATGCCTGGATCCTCATATCCCAGACCAGGGCACTTCAGGCTGACAGAATACAGCCGAGACACCTGGGCAAGGCATGCCTTTGCACAGACATATCAAGGCCAAACTGGTACCTCCCTGCTTCGTTATTTTGAAGAGTTACACCTGTATCATTTCCTCAAGTCCTTGTCCAGGGTCTGTCACTTGACCCATGCTCCCACAAACTGAGCACAACCAAGCACTTTTCCTTGAAAAAAATGATGCCAACAATTGACTTATAAACTCCATAGTTAACACTTAAAAGTGGAGAAAATAGCAATCATGCACAGATGCATCAAGCTTCTCTGGATCATCTTTGAGCCGTTTCTACACTTTGATTGCAGTCCAACAATGGCAAAGTCAATTGACTGCACATCACTTGGAAAGACACACACGTGTGTCTACAAAGTTGTATAGCTGTAAATTAAGAGCAAAAAACAAAACAGGACTGTGTCAAGGCAGACCTGGGACAAGCTACAAAAAAAAAAAGTGGCTACAAATGCCACAGGGTTGCCGTGTTCATGCTTTACAGAGTTGATTGCAAGGGTTGCCAGGGACTGAAGAATTTACTATTGTTGCACAACTTCCACAAATCATGGCACAGCATGAACCAGCTGGCTCCAGGAGGTCGTTTGACATGGCAGTCAATTTTATGACACCTAAGCTCCCTGAGTACTGGATTTGGGCCTGTAAATTTGTCACCTCCTGAGATCTTGCTCGTCTATATGCCATTCACTCAACTGTAGGACAGTGTAGGAATCCAACCTCACTTTACCTCAAGGCACAATGACCCCACAGCTCATAAAAAAAAAAAAAAGGTCTTCCCACTAAGGGTCCACACAGCCTACTTTATTACACTGGCCTGTGGAGATATTAATCTCTTGACCCACTTTAAAAACAAGGATGTATGCTGATATTTCACCAACTTTCAGAATTCATCCAGCTCTGACCAGCTGACGTCTTTAGATATCTATAGTTGAGGAATTCTGCCAACTAAACTCAGGTGTCCTTGGTGGCTTATCCTTCCCAATCCAAGTCCATTTGCAATACAGTCAACTACCTGAAAGGTCTCCTTTCCAGGTATGTATTCCCAACTGACAAACTCCTTCGACTTTGCCATACACCTGTGTGGAATCAGCTCTGGACTCTTATGGGAGGAAATTTGGGAGGCATTCCCCAAGTGATCTCCCACTGTAACGCCAAAAGCTCAATTAAGACCCTTTTCAGGTTGTTTGTAACCCCTGTCTCTGTTCATAATACAACGCCGCCCCCCATCCCTGACCTCTGTTGACACAGCTGTGGTCATTGGGGTATTCGCTAGCATACGTGGGGAGATTGTCCTGCTAAAGCTGCCTTCTTGATTAAGCCGGGGGTCACACAATCGTGGAGGGAATGTCCATGAGAACAGAAGTGCTTTCCGCTCAGACGCCCGTGTGACCACTTCGCTGAGTGCACATTAGTGCGCTCAGCCCTACAAAGCATGAGCCTCCTATGGAGATGCGCGCTTTTTTAGACCCATCCTACGTCTGCTGTAGCGGGCCGACGGGGAGGAAAACTTCACGCCCGTTGTAACGTGCGATACTAGAAGGCACATTACACAGTGTGACCCTCCCAGTTGAGCTGTCATAACACTACAACGAACGCTGGGAGGAGGGGGTCACTACAGTCGCACTTAGTGCGCTTGTGTGACCCCGGCCTGAAGCTACAGACCTTGGTCTCAGACCTTTTCCAGCAACCACCACCACTAAACCCCTGGGTGTACCTTTTCCCCAAGCCTATGCCTCAACTGTCAGGCTGTAAGAATTGCCTTTTTCTAAACTAATCCTGGCAGTCCGTAAAGCTGTAGCCTTATCCTGAAAATACAGGATATCTTCGCCATGGAGTAGAAACAAAAAAGAAGTATGGCTTGTGGACAAACTGACAACAAAATTACACCATACCTTTTCCACTCTAGGCCTAAACCATCATAATCTACAGTGCAAAATTATTAACTATTAACAATATTTGATTACCTCTGAAATGATCTAATTTTCCTAATATTGGTGACACTGGCTGGTGTTACAGTTTTTAATCTACATATTTTACCATACATTACTGCATTTCTATATACTTCCCATGTAAAACTTTACATTTAATATAAAGAATATACAACTGTACCTGAAGGGATAACAAAAGTATAACCCTGCTTCAGTTCAACACGTTGACATGCTGTCGCTTTGTCGCCCAGAAAGATGTCTCCTTGTTTCCCTGACAACAGCCAGTTTTCATACAATTCCAAATTCTGATCTGTTGGTGGGATCAACCAGAACACCTACGGAAATCAGAGTTACACAATGAAATTGCCCATGTGCACGGATGGCAAGAAGAGATGTAGCTGAGTGAGCGATGATGGTTAACACTCAGTATAACAGCACCTGGGCAGCACAACAATACTACAGAGATCCCAAGTCCAGGGTAGGAAGCGCACACTACGTGCCTCCCAACGTCCGTCACAGCTTTGTGACGCTTCAATGGGGTCAACCACACGCTGTAGCGTGCACACGAATTATGCGCGCTACAGCGGACGAGCTGAAAGCCTCCCCGAAGAGTTACGGCGTGTGTTTGACGGGCTGCAAAGCGCGATCCTTCATAGGAAGATCAAACCTTTCACCGCTGAATGCACTGTGAGGTGGCCAGACGGGCGTCAGAGTGGAAGGAACATCCACTCTCACGGACGTTCCTTCTGCTCTCAAAACGCTTGTCTGACCCAGCCTAAAACTAACATTTTATTGTTATATATGGCTGCGTAAGAATCATTTATAAAAATTATAAATTTAACTACATACCTTCCCTCCTCTGAGTATATGATACCACACAGAGGTCCCACCAAAGTCCACGTGAAAATCCGTGTAACATCCTCGCACACTCATAAGACAATACCTGTCAAAGAGACATTACTGATATTTTCAAATGCAAGAATCTGACTCCTAAGCATAAGAGCATTTCCCCCGCCCACCCTGAACATAAAATACACACCACTCACCAAATTAAAGAGCAGAAGAAAACCTCACAACTTTTGGGAGGGGGCGAGATCATGTTTTCTTACTATAAATTTACTTTTCCATCCCCAAGAGTACCTCAAATTGAAACACTCAACTCAAAACCATCTCCATCTCTGCAACCCTCTTTGTCTGCCCCTCCATCCTCTCTCCTTGCAGCATACCGTATGTAGAAGATCCATTTAACTCCCTTTCTAGCTACCCCACCTACTTTTTTGATAACTGGCTTCCAAGGGAAATCCTGTACAATTGAGCGTTGCGCACCCCTTGATAGAAACGGTTTAGGCTGGGGTCAGACGAGTGCACCGATTGTAACCACAATCTCATATGTGCACATTGTATCAGTTTTAACTGATGTTGAGAAAAAGAAAAAAAAACAAAGCTGTATGCAGGGGTTTCTCTACGTCCGTGTATCTTTTTCAGTTCAATGTCATTTTTGGAGTCTGTTGCAACATGCGTTGCCCGCGAGTGAAAAAGTGAGCACGTACTCTGTGTGTTGTTCTCGATTGACTCCTCTGAAACGCTACGACGGACAGCAAACCGTGCGGTCAGACGGACGCAAAAAGTGCGCTTGTCGGACCCCAGCCTTAGGCCGCGATCACACAATCATGGAGGGAAGGATAGTGTGCGCATCCCTACAAAGTATGAGCCTCCTATGGAGAATCGCACTTTGAAGGACTGTCGAACGTCCGTTGTAATTTTGACAGGGAGGATTTCAGTATGTTCGGAGCAACGTGTGATAATATTATGCACGCTAAACCGTGTGGCCCTCCCTGTTGAGCCGTCAGAAAGCTGCGACAGACGCAGGGAGGAATCACATGGATGCAGATGTGAAACACTGCTGGAGCCTGGGTCTGTGATGTGAAACACTGCTGGAGCCTGGGTCTGTGATGTGTGTCACATTCTGGGCTCTGCTGGGTGTGTCACATTCTGGGCTCTGCTGGGTGTGTCACATTCTGGGCTCTGCTGGGTGTGTCACATTCTGGGCTCTGCTGGGTGTGTCACATTCTGGGCTCTGCTGGGTGTGTCACATTCTGGGCTCTGCTGGGTGTGTCACATTCTGGGCTCTGCTGGGTGTGTCACATTCTGGGCTCTGCTGGGTGTGTCACATTCTGGGCTCTGCTGGGTGTGTCACATTCTAGGCTCTGCTGGGTGTGTCACATTCTTGGCTCTGCTGGGTATATCAGATTCTGGGGTCTGCTGGGTATATCAAATTCTGGGGTCTGTCTTGGAATATATAAACTTCTGTGAGTTTAACTTACTATTAGCAGTACAACTATGTGTATAAAAGTTAAAATCTAACACTATGCAGCGCTGTTGTTAACTGGCACCTGGTTGACTGATTTACTAGCTCAGTTATACACACACTTCACATTACTGTATCACAAAGCTCCACAGCAATAAAATTCTAATGTACGGTGTGTATGAGTGTTTGATTTTTATTGCTGTGGCGCACTGTGATACGCTCATACACACTGCGTGTTTTTTTTTGGGGGGGGCAGCATTTCATCCTTCGCTCCAGGCAGCACAATGTCTTGGGGGTGTGTGTGTGTGTATATGATGTGGTGGTGTGTAATAAGATATATATATATATATAGTGGTGATGTTTGGTGTAATGTGTATATTATGTGGCAAATGTGGAACAGGTTCAGATGATTAGTGGACAACCACTATCATAGAGCCCTTGAAGGGTTGGGGTTGATAAGTAATAATGATTTTGTTATTGGACATTGCCAAACAAACAACATATAGTTATAAAACAAGACATAATTTCACATGAATAATATAAACGAGCAATGGTAATATCACTATGTACTGAAGTGATATCAGCATAATTGGTAAATGCAGATATGAATAAATGGTTGGTCAAGAACCCAATGTAGTGGTTATTCCGTGTGACAAATAATGCTACCTCACCAGTAGAGTATCATAGACTGAATTTGATCCAAAAGTAATTGGTGGTCTCTGGTAGTTGTAGTAAGAAAACCAGATAGTATCTCAAAAGAGACATTTAATTGCCCTGAAAGCACTCAATGGTAATTGTATAAATACAAGCTGTGCTAATAAAAGGGGAGACAATTTGTTCCCCCCTAATCGTGAAAAAACCTCTAGTATTGTATAAATTCGAGATATAGGAGTTACAATGATAGTAAATTGGCCCACAATCAAAATGGTGAGGCAAAAACAAATAACTGTCTGCAACGTAATGTCTCCGACGTTAATATGATTAGTTGTCAACAACGTATTTAGACGGAGATTAGTATTTAGACAGAGAAAAGAGGGGGTGAAGCACCCACCGGAAAGGTATCTATCCCACTCGCTGAATGTTGTGTGTGGGGGTTTCTCTAAATACCCAAATAACAATTGTACAGAAGGGGAACAACACAGCGCTTAAAGAGACCCGAGTCCAAAAAAGATAGTGGGGTAGACACACAATATGTCCATAAACAGTAATCTTTGTCTTTAGTGGTAGATCTTCTTAAAAATGTAGTTGAAGTGTGCAATTTTGGGGAGCCTACAACCGGCTCTTGGGAATAAAGCAGGCTGGGACTTTATGTCAGGTGCCCATAAGACCTTCAAACGACTTCTCCAGAATTCACCAAAATAAGAATGCTGATCTATAGCAGTGGTTCTCCAACCTGTCCTCGGGACCCCCAACCAGCTGGACATAGTGTGTCTACCCCACTATCTTTTTTGGACTCCGGTCTCTTTAAGCGCTGTGTTGTTCCCCTTCTGGAGATTAGTATTTAATCAATAAGCAAAAACAGTGTGGATATGGACCAATATTTATTTACACAACAACAGTATAAGAATATAGTCATATAAACTGGATTGTTTAGATTTAAGATCCAATGGTTAACTAGTAAGATATCAATGACCTTATGTCCACAAGTTGAAATTAGGTCTATAGTTAGGCAGGTTATTAGATTGCAACAAAGTTAAATATCTACTGTCTAGTATAAACCAGGCATGATTGAAAGCCACTTCCCGATATAGAATATCGCAGCAGACATAAGTATAGTAAATAGACAGCTAATGTTGCTGATAATAAAGAGGTTTTTAAGAGGTTAATCAAACCAGTGTTAACAACGCTTTAGTAATTATGTATTAAATATCGGAAAAACCTCTATGGTGATATAACATCAGCAACCTTATATCATCAAAACTAAGCAATTGGTCTGTACTAACAACAAGTTGCTAAACTGCGACAATTGTTGATATCTACGATCTAGTAGAATCCAGGCATAATTAGAGGTTACTGCCAAGTATAACAAGTCATTCAATCGCAATAAACGGGAATGATTTAAATAGATAGCTATTATTGCTAAAGAAAAAAGTTGCATTATATAGTTGGTTGATCCAGTATAATTGACACTAGTAATTGCAAATTATGTATCATAAAAACCTCTATAATGATATAACTTGGTTGCGATCATACGTATAGGTGGAAAGTATTCAGATTGGCCATGTATACAGGTGCCCAGTGTTGCTTATATAAGGCAGACTCTCGTAAAAGGATTATCGGCAGCCACACACCAAGTGGAGAGATTTTTAAATAAAAAAAGAACGTATGAATAGCTAGAGTATCTCTTAATATGAGGTTTTAGGCTTTTAGCAGATCCTCTATTCAGCCTAGAGCTAAAGAGAGGGCAGTATAAATAATATCAGTATAAAGCTAGACGGAATTAACACAAGGAAAAGAGGGCTATGTCCACCAGTCAATAATGATTTTAAGAAATCGATTGAAAAAGTTGTGAAAAGCAGTTAAAAAGGGTAAAGACCCATCAGTATTGTACTGCGTTCAACATACGTGTCGCCACCCAAATCATGTGGCTTCGTGAAGTGGCTTTCAATCATGCCTGGTTTATACTAGACAGTAGATATTTAACTTTGTTGCAATCTAATAACCTGCCTAACTATAGACCTAATTTCAACTTGTGGACATAAGGTCATTGATATCTTACTAGTTAACCATTGGATCTTAAATCTAAACAAACCAGTTTATATGACTATATTCTTATACTGTTGTTGTGTAAATAAATATTGGTCCATATCCACACTGTTTTTGCTTATTGATTAAATACTACTCTCCGTCTAAACACGTTGTTGACAACTAATCATATTAACGTCGGCGACATTACGTTGCAGACAGTTATTTGTTTTTGCCTCACCATTTTGATTGTGGGCCAATTTACTATCATTGTAACTCCTATATCTCGAATTTATACAATACTAGAGGTTTTTTCACGATTAGGGGCGAACAAATTGTCTCCCCTTTTATTAGCACAGCTTGTATTTATACAATTATCATCGAGTGCTTTCAGGGCAATTAAATGTCTCTTTTGAGATACTATCTGGTTTTCTTACTACAACTACCAGAGACCACCAATTACTTTTGGATCAAATTCAGTCTATGATACTCTACTGGTGAGGTAGCATTATTGGTCACACGGAATAACCACTACATTGGGTTCTTGACCAACCATTTATTCATATCTGCATTTACCAATTATGCGGATATCACTTCAGTCCATAGTGATATTACCATTACTCGTTTATATTATTCATGTGAAATTATGTCTTGTTTTATAACTATTTATATGTTGTTTGTTTGACAATGTCCAATAATAAAATCATTATTACTTATCAACCCCAACCCTTCAAGGGCTCTATGATAGTGGTTGTCCACTAATCATCTGAACCTGTTCCACATTTTCTATACGATTTTTAGAGGGTTTAATCCCATCCTTGGTTGGGGCGCCCTATCTCACTTCCCGTGTATATTATGTGTATGATGTGAAAATGTGTATATGATGTATATATTATGTGTACGTGATATAAAGTATATAGAATGTGTATGTGTACAAAGAATGCATATACAATAGTACGTGTATATAGGATGTGTATGATGTGTACACACATTTGCAATTTTTTAAAATATTTTGCATTTTATTACTTTGTATTTCTGTAACACTAACAATTTAATGTTGCTGAACCCAGGACATACTTGAAAACGAGAGAAATCTCAATGTATCCTTCCTGGTAAAATTCCAAGGGGGGGGGGGGAGAGAAAATATTCGCCCAGGGCCCAGTCAATATTAAAGACGGCCCTGATTGGTGACATGTAACCAAACATTCAAGTGTGCAGGATTTTCTTTATGATTTAATTGTACATTTATTAACCCCCTAAGGAACACTGACTTCCAAAGTGCGCCCTTGGTCCTTAAAAGGAATGTTCCCCAGGATGTACAGTGTACGTCATGGTCCTTTAAACACCCCCTCCACTCATTTCTCTGGCACACATCGGACTGGCTTCCTTGAAGGCAGCCCGACAGTTTTGTGTGTCCTGGCTGTTTAAATTACGTCATGTGCCCCTCAGCACCTGCAGGGAAAAATGTGAAGGGGGTGGGGGGAGCTCCTTTGCAGCCCTCTCCCTCCTGAACGGCTGCAGATAAGGCTAATGTCAAACGCATTCTGAGCACACTGTGCCTCAGTGCACAACTGACGTACTTTCTGACTGATGATACTGCAGACACCACCACATGGTCCGTTTTTTTTGACTGATATATGTAAAATTAAAAAACTTGATACATGATATGAAAAAACATTTTGTCCGTCAAAAATGTCTGACTAGGTTGCATCACTCACACACAAAGTTACACGGACGTGGCGCACTCTAGTGGTTTGACGTTCTTGCCTAAATTGCGACCGGTGCCACGTGCGTTGTGCGTCCACACTTAGTGTATGGGTCTCTATTGATCATAAATTTATGCTACGATGGACATTAAAATATGCGGCAACACGGACGTTATCACTGCGTTCGTCTGACACGGGCCTAAGGTGTTTAAGAGAGGCACCGCTGGAACTTCTCCAGCATTGCCTCTCTAACACCTTTAGGTGCCGGATTGCGATAAGCTCCCAGAGGTGGCTGACATCTTTGATGTCAGCCAAGTCTCCGGGTCATCCCCCACCCACTGACGTCGCCATATGTACGATGATGCCAGTTGGACAATTAACCCCCTAGCTGGCTGCCAAGTGGAGCTAGGGGGATCCTTTGGATCCCTGCATCTCCCAATCCGTGGCAGCTAGAGGGTCATCTTTGGTATCGTTGGAAAGGCCTGACCATGACTAGGTTTGGTGCCAAAATAAAAAGGTGGGTTTTACTTTTCTAGAAAAAATATAAATAAAAAAATATCAGGGGGGGTTATAATAAAATAGGACTTCAAATAAAGAAAAAAATAATGGTATCGCAAGAAAAGTCCATTTAATGGCGAGAAAAACAGTATATAATATGTGTGTGTACCATAAATGAGTATGGAAAATTAGACCTAAACACAAACCGCACAGAAACATAAAAACAGCAGTGGGTACTTTCGAACAGACATTGGTAAAACTGCCTGGTGAGGATGGGGTTAACCCCTTAGGGCCGCTGTCCTACCATGTACGTCCTGCCCACGGGTCTCCCTTAGAGCTGTGGACGTACATAGTAAGTCAGCGGCTCCTAACCTCCCTCCCGCCAAATACTTACCTCCCTTGCAGTTCTGGCAGGGAGGAAGCCTGCCCCCGTGTTTTAGAGGGGCCGGCGAGCTCGATGATGTCACCACGCTAAGTGGTGACGTCATTAGCAGGCGCCCCCATTGAAATCAATGGAGGGTGGGGCGCCTTCAGAGCCTTCTATCTTCCCAACCATTGAAGATAGAGCGCTGCAAGTTGCACCGCTGGAAAGGGGGGAGGTCTCCCCTTTTCAGCGGTGTGCAGCATTAACTATTTTGGTGCCAGATCACGATTCGGCACAAATTTGTGCCAAATCGCGATTCAAACCTGGAGGGGGCTGACATCGTGGATGTCAGCCAAGCCTCCAGGTCACCCCCACCCACTGACATCCCCACCATATGTGTGAGGATGTCAGTGGGCCAGTTAGCCCCCTAGCTGCCAAGGATACCAATCATGACTAGGTTCGTGTACCAAAAAGCTAAAAAAAAAGTTAAATTTTTAGTTTTTTCTAAAAAAATAAATAAATTGTTTTTGTCGGGGGGGGGGGGGGGGTTTCGTTAAATAGGACCTAGGCAGTCATCTAAAAAATAATGAGCATAAAACCGAATGAGCTCAGCGCACATAGGTGAACTGGCTCAGCAGTGAAGGGGTTAAAAAGCAAAAACATGTAAAATTTGGGTATTTCTATTCTCGCAACAAAATTCTGATTTAGCCGGGGTCTTTTTTTGGTGGTTGTAGATCTTGGGGATTAAATTACGAAAAAGTGTGTTTTTACAATTTTTTCATCATATTTCACATATTTTTTTTAAATAGTAAATTATAGGATGTGATGGAAATAATGGTATTTTTAGAAAGTCCATTTAATGGCAGGAAAAACGGTGTATAATATGGGTGGGTTGCATAAACAAGTAAGAGGAAAATTTGACCTAAACACAATCAGCGCAGAAACGCAAAAACAGCAGCGGTCACTAAAGGACAGATTTGTGTAAAACCGCCAGGTCCCTAAGGGGTTAATGTGTCTGTACTCTGCGCCTGAGGCTGTCACTGCAACTGATAAGTCCCAAATATTTCTGGTTCTGGGTTTAGATTTCTGATGTGTCCTATCACCATTTCCTTTCATGATACCTTCAGTAAATGTTGCACAGAAATTAAAAAAGCACCCCTGTCACCACAAATATAACCTTTCTAACTCCATTTCAAAAAGTGCTAAACACTGCTAACAAGCCAACACACACACCCACACAGACCTAGAACCTGTCCATAACCGGCAAACACTTACTTCTGCACCTTAGGATATTGCATTTCCTGAATGACATTGGTAGATTCAGTTTGTCTGTCTTTAAGATGCCTTGGCCACATGTTGTCCACCCAATCTATCTGGTCCACCTGAAGCACAAATGTGGTAGAAAGGAAGCAAGTCAATGGGGGAGGCAGTGGGTTATAGTTACAAGTATTAAGCATTAACAAGTTCCACAGCACTGTACAATGGGTTGGACAGAATATACATAAAAGTTAAAACACACAGAACAGTAGGAGAGGACCCTGCTTGCGAGCTTAATCTAATCTAATTTGACACTCTAGGTGAGGTGTCAAGACGCGTAAGAAATGAAAATACTTCTGAAACTGAACCAGAAGATTATAGGAGGAGGAAGAACATGTAAGAACTGCCACCCATATGTGCTATGAGCGAGGAGGTAAAATACCTTGTTCAAGAGAATTTGTTTAGATTGTGAAAACACAATATTACGTTCAAAAATAACCTTCCGCAATCGACAAGGTTACAAAAAGGTGCTGAAAAAAATAAAATAAATATCCTGAAATTAATCCATCTCTAACATTACCCGAACTAACCTTACCCCATGTCCTAACCATAACTGGACCCCATCACAAAAAAAAAAAAAAAATCACCCTCAAGGAAACAAACCACTCCCATCTCTCCAACTGTTGCACCCCTTGTACCTCACACTACCATTAATGCACCATAAATCCATGTCTTCTGGACCACGAAGCTTCCCAAAACTACTTTTAGCAATTTACCACTACTTTATTTCCAACCCCAAAACATACTAAATCCTAATCTAATGTAAATGCTTCACATTAAAACAAAGTCTTAAAATTTTACTGAGCATGTGCAAAATAAAGCCTGTGCGATGACTGCCAGAGATGTACCTTATGGTGAATTAATCTCCCTGGCGGTATCCCGATTGTGGCTCAGGGTTATCTTTCAATGCCGAAAGCGGTAACCCCGAGCCACACCCTGGCTGGATACCTGTTCCTGCGCTCCCTCTCTGACCTCCGTATTCTCCTCCGGCGATCACAGCATTCTCCTTCCCTTCTCATTGGGAACCAGGAAGTAGGACGTCGCGATCGCCGGAGGAGACTGCAGGGGACAGCTAGGGAGCGCAGGGACAGTTATGTATCCAGTGGCAGCCCGAGTGTGGCTTGGGGTTACCGCTTTCAGCAATGCATTTAACCCGAGCCACACTCTGGATACCGCCAGGGGACTAGATAAAATGTTCCGTTTCTTTTTTTTTAAATTTTTATTTTAGTATAATGCACAAAAAAAGTCACATGTCGACCCATTTAAATAGCCACAAAGGGCCAACAAAACAGATAGAATGCACGAAGCTAATGGGAGGGGGGTTGCACATAGGAGGTATACAGCGGAAGAGAGATGACCATGGTCTCACTAACATAAGAGGCAGGCAAGTCCAGGAAAACTAAAACCACACCTTCCGGGGAGGGAGGAAGAAAGAAAAAAAGGGGGAGGGGGAAAGGGATGGCAACGGCCTCCATCATGACGCTCCTGGCTCGCTCCCGAAGGAGGCCATGGAGGGATACGGTCACGTGGCCCGAGAGCCCGAGGGACAGGCACGACACAAAAGCAGTGATGGCACACCCCGGAAGATGCCAAAAAAGGAGGGGGGGGGGAAAAAACCCTACGACGGGGACGAGGGGAAATGGGTGGGTGCAGAGGTATGGATTAGGGTCCGGAGCCCACCTTGACTCGCCGCAGGTCAAGTCCCGTATGACTGCACACTGTAGAATGATGGGGAGCAAAAGTCAAAAAGTCCAAAGCGCATTGCTGCAATAGGGAGGGATGTGGGGGTGGCAGGGAGTTATGGGGGGGATCATGTCGGTAAACCGCAGGGGGGGGGCAATCAGAATGAGGGGAGACAAAACCGGGGAAACATAGGCCAGGGCCAAAAAAAGATCGTAAAAGTGCCATGTAGGCAATTCAGCAACTCAGGTCGGGTCCCGTAGAGGAGAAGAGGAGTCGGCGGACACAGTCCCAGTCACTCGGGAGTCGGGAGCAAGCCCCAGGGCCCGAAGATGGTCGGCCGCCTCCTCAGGTGTGGATGCTTGCAGGGTGTACCCGTCGCCTCGATAAATCAAGAGGGTTCCAAGGGCACCCCATTTATAACGTATGCCGTTCTCACGCAAAGTAGCCATTGTGGGCTTAAAGCGGCATCGAGCTGCCAGCACAAAAAAGGAGAGATCCTGGAATACAGCCATCTGAGCTCCCTCGAATGGAAATGCAGGTGTATTGCAGGCCATCTGCAGAATAGCAGATTGTAAGGCGATGTCACGGACAACCACGATCACGTTGCGAGGAGCCCCAGCGGGGGCCGTAGCAGCCCTCCGCACCCGGTTAGCAGAGACAACCACATTTCCCGGGTCTTCAGTTGCGGGGATGGAGGTCACAAAACGGGCTGTAAAGGCCAGAAGCTCTGGGTCCTGTCAGGTATATTGGAAGGGAAAAATTAAAATGGATGCCTGTAGCCATTTTGTTTTAAATAGAAAGTCTTTTCTTTTTCAAATTTTCCCTAGTTTTAGAAATGAACAGATTTTTTTTTAATGGTTCATGGCTAGGTGAAATCCTTTTTTTTTTCTAGAAATACCAGACATGAAGGAACCTTAAAATGTCTTTGTGTGATATAATGCCCAAGCTAAGTGCCAGACATGTCACATTTAAATTTATTGACTTGATTTAAGTCTTTAAAACAAAAAGATATTTTGTCTTTGGGTATAGGAAAATAAAAGTTTAAATTTTGAAATGTATGATTATATTCACGAAATATATTTCTATAATCAAGGTATATTTTATTATATTTACAGTAGAAAATAGACGCTCCAATTTATATTGTAGAGAGTTTAATTGGTAAATAGTATAATTACTGAAGAAGAGATTCTGTGAGATAACTAGAAAGGAATGTATTTAGTTGAGAGGAGTAGGGATATAAATTTGATTCTGGCATGAGAGACATAAGGTCTACACTGAGAGAAGAAGGCCTTTGTGTAGATTGACCTCGTGACATGAGATAAGACATAAAAATTAAATGGTGGAATTAATTAAGAAGTGCAATACTGCCCTCTAGAGGATAGTAAATATTATGTTTGATATAATGAATAATTTGCCAGTGACGTCAAATTGACTATAATTGAAGCCGCACATTGTTAAGGAGGCATTCATGCAGACCATCGCTAAGTAAGCAGAGTCCAGGGCATTCCCGCAGAAGCCAGGACAGGAGACATTCAGAGACTTACACACATCGCTAGCAGACCATTCCAGGACGATGCACTCAAGACTCTCACCAAATCTCTGACTCACATGCATTGATGATCTGATATTGATAATTTTCACATATTCCAAAAACAATATTACATAAAGAATTCCACGGCAGTAACTCATCAAAATCCAGATTGGAAAGATAGAATCGACGTTTCAGTCCACTACCCGTGGACTTTCATCAGGATATACAAAACAACCAGACGATACAGCATTTAAATAGAAAAATATTAACTTACTCACCAAGAATCAGTGACCCTCCCTCACGGTGCCGAGCGGACGCTGACTCTTATGAGTGACGTCAGAACGCTGGCGACGACCATGTGACCCCGCCGTAACCACAGATACCCGGTGTAGCTCCATTAGCGTCATAAACACAAGGCGCGTGTATGGAAAAAAGGATCGGCAAACACGCAACAGCTCGAAAAAAGCAGTGATCACGGGATATAACCCATCAGATCGATACTGCGTGGCCAACATAAAACAACAATCATTAATAAAGAACAGGCCGGGCACAAAAAGAAAAAAAGAGAGTGCTTAATGTATATACAAAAGGAGGGAAGAGCAGAAAAGAAAAAAGCACCACTGAAAAACCCATCAAAAGTAAAAAAGGAAGAAAATAGCAGTAGAGTAAAATAATTAAAAGCAATTACAAACGCTTCGGGCACATATGAAAAGAGCACAAGTGTAAAGTGTGGTATAGAGTGTACAATATCACTCCCGCCAGAGTCAAAAGCACTAGGACACACAAAAAGGCACAACAGTACAACTGTGTACTAATACACCACAAAAATATGTGGCATAAACCAAAGTGCCATAAAACAAAAATGGTATCTCAACTGGCTAGAAGACTCTGGCAAAAGGATACAAAAACTAAACAATCAACACTATCAAAAGACATAAATGCAGCAGAAAACCAATGCATATCAAGCAGCATACTGAAATTTGGAAAACCGGCGCACTTCATTTATGGAGTAACGGCTCCAAACAAATCCTACGGGGAGAAAGATGTTAAGATGTATATGCAAGAATACACAACAAATTATCTAAGGAAAGGTTGAAAAGAAAGTCTCTCATTAAGGCCAAAGGGAGACGAGGTGTTCAATTCCTGAATCCAGTAAGTCTCTCTCCGTAAAAGCATATTGCTCCAATCGCCATCTCTTCTGGGAGTCGGTATGTGATCTATAGCAGTAAATTTCAACATGGGAACTTGGTGGCCACTTTCCAAAAAATGTTGAGCAACAGGTTTATCGCTCGCTCCGTCCTGATAGGCCAAACTGATTGAGGACCTATGACCTCTTATGCGTTCCCGTAATGAGGTGTCGGTCTTGCCCACATATTGAAGTCCGCATGGACAATGTGCTGTTGGCCCCCGCCCGTAATCTTGTTGATTCAGGACGGGGTGGGGCAACTCATTAGTGAGACCTCTGACAGATTGGTGAGTTAATTCATTCATTGGTTTGTTAGTATAAAAATGTGTTATTTGGTGTTGTTTGTTTATCTTGAAAAAGGCTCTGCGAGCCGAAACGTTGATGTCCATGTGAGTTTTGTATAATAAATTCTTTATATTCGTTTGGAAGACCGTGAGTGCATCCTCTATTGCCTAATTCTATATACTTCAACTGGATTGCACCGGGCAATGAACGGTAATATGGAGAGTGCTGTATGCAGTGGATTTTTGTATATTTCTGAATTTTTTCAGTAAATACATGCACCCCAAAAATATATATACAATTTTTTGGAACCTTTTTCGTATGAATTATTCACCCCACGACTGAAGTAAGATGGATGACTTTTTACAACGTGCTGGAGCCTTTGATGAATTTGCTGATACTTAACATATTACTGACGAAGAAGCTCAAAAGATATTGTGGCCGTCTACTCCTGATCAGTTGCAACATGTACCGTCACATAAAGACCTCTACCTTGAATTACTCAGACTTAAGAGGAAAGAGATTGATCTTGATCTCCATGGAATTTATCTGATTATTACAGAATGAAAAGGATACCACGGGGCTTCAGGGTGAGTAATTCACCGACCATCGGTTGCACTAACCCAGACTTTTGCAAAAAATGGGTTGCAGTTGCTAATCGTTGCTCATTAGATTGGTTGATTTTGGTGGTCGAGGAGGTTGGGAAAGAAATAGTAACTGTAAGGCAATCGATTTCTACTTTTGAAGAAGTGAATTATGATGCTTTAAAATCTACTTCATTTGAAACTCAAATGTCTAAGCTGTCTGATGATATCAATAAATATAAATCTGAATTAATTTCCTTCAAGAAACAGAAACTTAGCAAAGTCAACCTCGATTATACAACTCACAGAGTCTATAAGTGGTTAAGTGCTGAACGCCCTCATTACCAACCTCCTGGAAACAGACGGAGAATAAGGAGACCGAATATCGAATCAGTTGATGTTACATCGGGTGAATCAGCTTCAGAGATTGAAGGCCCGCAGGAAACTTATACCAAATCCACTAACTCTTTTTTAGCAGAGGAACGGATAGAAGATCCCAAAAGATTACCGACAGCACGGATATTTACAAGAGGTACCAGCAAATTAACCAGAGACGGAGAATCCCTCGAAGAGGGTAGCAAGGTAAAGGTCACAAGAGGCAAAAACAAACCGCCTCTCCCGAGGAGATAATACCGATCTTTAATCTATCATCCAAACAGCTGACTAAAGACCATATTAGTCTATTGTCTAAAGGCTTAACATTTGTTCCTACGTCTACACCAACAGATTTTGATCTAGAGGTTTTAGTTTATAAATTACAAAGGACTTTGATTTTACAAGAAAAATCTAAAGGAACATATATTCAAACCAATCCATTTAGATTACGAAATACACACGAAGTGAAAACCCCTAATCATTTTATCAATACTTTTGGAGATAATGCGTGATACTATGAGAAACTCTAGCAAGCAAAACATTAAAAAGAGGTCTAATCTTTCTCATGATGAATGGGGAGCAATGAAAGATTTGTCGCAGGATCATTCTATCGTTATTCGTGCGGCAGACAAGGGGGGTGGCATTGTTATTTTGGACTACGCATTATATAAGGATGACATTCTAAACCAACTGAATGATACACAGACCTACAAAAGGTTATTTGGTGATCCGACAAAACAGATTGCGGAACGTATATTACCTATTGTCTCTATGGGTTTAAATTTGGGTTATATTGATGAAACCACAGCAGCCTTTTTGACTTTGCAACACCCTAGGATTCCCATTTTTTATACTATACCCAAATTGCATAAAAATCCGGTAAAACCAACAGGACGCCCAATTGTCTCCGCGGTGGGAGGGATTTTGGAACCGCTGGGCAAATTTGTTGACTATTCTTGTAAATCTACCGTTTTGTCACTTTCTACATGTTTGAAAGATACTAGTCAATTTTTACAGATGATCTCTCAGGTTACCCTACCGCCCAATCCAGTTATATTAGCGACATTAGATGTAAAAACTCTATACACTTGTATTCCCAATGTTGAAGGTATTTCTGCTATGCGCAAGGTTTTGATGGAATCTGATGTGTATCGAGGTCCACCTATTGAATATTTATTGGAGTTGTTGAGATGTACATTGGAAAATAATTTTTTTCGATTTGAAAAACAGTTCTACATGCAGACAGCTGGCACGGCGATGGGGGCCCGATGGCCCCATCCTACGCCAATATCTTTATGTATGTATTTGAAAATTTTCATATTCTTTCGCCTTGTTCTGAAAAATTATTATTTTACTGCAGATTTGTGGATGACATCTTTTTAGTGTGGAATAATACGGAGGTAACCTTAATGCAAATGGTTGAACAGATCAATTCATTGTCCTCTACAATTAAGTTGACATCGATTATTTCCACACAGGAGATTGTCTTCTTAGACGTGCTAGTGTTTCGAGCAGGTGATCGTTTAGGTTACACATTACATCGAAAAGAAACAGCCAGGAACACTATTTTAAGAGCAGATAGTCTTTGCCAGTGTCCCAATTCCTACGTACGTTAAGAAACAATAGTGATGATGAACGCTGTACTTTGCAATTAGCCGATACCTTTAATAGGTTTAAACAGAGAGGTTATTCTGACAGCGTTCTTCAGCAAGCCTTTGTGAAGGCTTGTGAAAAAATTTCATCTAAGAAAATAGAAAATCCTTTGGCCAATAGTAAGATGTACTTACCTATGACATATCATTCCTATAGTCATAAAATCACACAAAATATACACCGACAATGGGAAATGTTTAAATACAATGGTACTTTGCCCTCTAAATTTCATAATACTCCTGTAATAAGTTATAGGAGGTCCAGAAGTCTTCGTGACTGGTTGGTCAAGACAGACCCAATTAAATCATATTCATCCAGTTCTATCTCTCTTCGGCTTGGTTGCTTCAGATGCACAAGTTGCGTAACGTGTAGCCACATGCAGCCTGGTTCAACTTTTTCACATCCTAGGTCAGGAATTTTTTTTTCCATTCGTCATCATATTACTTGCACCAGAGTTTGTGGTGTATTTAATTACATGTCCTTGCGGACTTTCTTATGTTGGAAAAACCGACCGCCCCTTAGGGATAGGATCCGAGGCCATAGGTCTAATATTACCACTGCCTTTAGAGATGGGTTTACTGATAAGCCTGTGGCAAAACATTTTTTGGCTTTACACCATAGGTTACCTACACTTAAATTTAAGGCTATAGACCACATACCACCTTTAAAACGTGGAGGTAATCGGTCTCAATTATTGCTGCAAAGAGAAGCGTTCTGGACAATGAAACTAGATACAGTTTCACCTAGAGGTTTGAACGAATATAATTCCTTAACATCTTTTTTATCTCCCCGTTAAAACTCTGACTTTACATTTAGAGGTTTATAGTCTTTGGGTCAGTTGTTGTAAGAAGATTTTGTTCCATTTCAATATTAGTTATAATATTCAGTCATTCATCTTTTGCTTTTAACTTTTTTGTATCTTTGTATCTCTGTATTGTTTTTTATATATTTTTTTCTTAGTATTCAGTCCCATAATCAATGTGCTGTTGGCCCCCGCCCGTAATCTTGTTGATTCAGGACGGGGTGGGGCAACTCATTAGTGAGACCTCTGACAGATTGGTGAGTTAATTCATTCATTGGTTTGTTAGTATAAAAATGTGTTATTTGGTGTTGTTTGTTTATCTTGAAAAAGGCTCTGCGAGCCGAAACGTTGATGTCCATGTGAGTTTTGTATAATAAATTCTTTATATTCGTTTGGAAGACCGTGAGTGCATCCTCTATTGCCTAATTCTATATACTTCAACTGGATTGCACCGGGCAATGAATGGTAATATGGAGATATATATATATATATATATGGAGATATATATATATAGTAGTATTTCGTGCAACAGATAGA
The DNA here is from genome assembly GCA_009667805.1 of Leptobrachium leishanense. NCBI lineage: Eukaryota > Metazoa > Chordata > Amphibia > Anura > Megophryidae > Leptobrachium > Leptobrachium leishanense. Next base: position 119,160,232 of record CM019068.1, read on the forward strand.
CTGAGATTTCTCAGACTTGGTTCGCTCCAGAATCTAAATATTTCTATTCTGCTGATAGAGATATGAAGAAGTGGACATAAGGATTTATCCTAAAAGAAACTGTTGTGAGATTGATATACCGATATATATATTGAATTGGGAATTACTGTGATTGAAATTAATAATCAAGGAATTCTATAACTACAAAATAAAAAGTAAAAGATTAGAAGTTTAATTCTCGAGATTAGGGGAGGATTCACTAAATAAATGATTACTTATTCTAAATTAGCTAATTTTTTGTTGATCCAAGTAGTATAAAGAGATATATATATCTCTAGAAGATCTAGCTGGTTAAACATTGGTTGCTGGGAGATGCAGGTTTCATTAAGCAGAAATGTTTATTAACCATTTGTGTATTAGTTACTAACTGATAAGGTAAATTATATTAATCATATATGCAGTTACTAACAGTGAAGCTAGTTTTTATATGCTGATGGAATGTGGTTTATAAATCTTTGATTATGATATGAGATTTGAAACTTTTTTGTATACGTTATATGTTTTTATCCGATTATTGATTATTGTATTCTTCAAAGCAAAACAGACAATTAAAAGAATTTAGGAAAATTTCTAGGAAATATAAACGATTGATATTTGTGTCTCGTATAAGTTTCTTATTGAATAATAATCCCTGCCATATTGGAGGCTAGCTGCTGAGAAGTCCAATATATGACGTGTTGTAGTCACGTGCAGAGATTAGATCTGACAGTCCGGCAAAGATTCCGGGAGACCGCGTATTTTAATATTCTTGCGGCGATGCCTGGATTCGAGGGACAACACCGCAGCTTGCAGGGTGAGGATCTGTTTCTGGAGCGCTAGTAGGTCAGTAGAGGTCGAAGCCTGCACTCCCTCGATAAGATGTGATCTTTGGTCTTGTTATACGTGGCTTTTAGGACACCCTTATAGTGGCGTTCTCGGATGGTCTTTGTTTCCTAACTTTGCCGTCTGGTTGTCCGCTGGAATTTTTAAGGATTCCATTTCAGGATTTCTTCCAAATTCCTGTATCGTTCACTGCCATAAGGGAAGGTGATGCCTGTTGCAAGTATTAAACCCTCTTCGGTTTCTATGTTCTATATAAGATTTACTGCTTTTTGAAGTCCGGTAACATAAAATTTTAACCTCATGTCGTCACAATAAAATAAATAACCTTGATTTTACTTAAGTCACAAAAAAAAAAATAATCTACAATTATTTACTATTGGCTGGGAAAGTATTTGAGGGGTTACTAAGAAGGAATAATAGTCAGGAATTTATTGGGAGGTATAATGTAATTATCAGAAATCAGTATGGTTTTATGAAACCGATTATGTCAGACTAACCTAAGTGCATTCTATGAAGAAGTATCAGTATACAGTTGCAAGAAGAAGTATCAGTATACAGTTGCAAGAAAAAGTATGTGAACCCTTTGGGATTACGTGGAGTTTTGCATGAATTGGTCATAGATGAAGATCAGAGCACATGTTAAGTCACAAAAATTTGAAAAACAGTCTGCTTAAAATAATACAATACAAACATATGTTTTCATGTTTTTATTGAACAGAACATGTAAATATTCACAGTCATGGTGCGTGGCCAGCTACAAACAAGAATGGACGTGTTTTGGTGGAACTCCGCACGTTCGGAGTGCGCGAGGGGTGGCGGTAGGATGTTTCATCACTTCCCTCGATGTTTGGCCTGGAAGCTGTGCTTTCGGGCCTCGAAGACCTACTGTTGACTGTGGAAAACAACAGGCGTCCGCTGACGCAGGCTGCTATGTGATGCTTTACGAAGGTCCTACAGAGCTGCAGGGGGCGGAGGCGAGCCTGGAGTGTTCTGGAGGGGGGCAGCTGAAACACATGAATGTGCGACCTTGGAGGAATCTGCTGATCTGCAGGTTGAGAGTGAAGACCCGGAGCCGCCGATTACCTTGCTGGTGACTAGGATGTCGCCGCTGTGTGGTCCCGATGTGTCCGTTGACCGCCAGGCCAAGCAGAGCTGGCTGGAGTGTTGCTGCAGCCTGAGGATCCTGGCCGGTATCTGGAGGTAGAGGAGTAACCCGCCCCATGTCGACCGGGTGGAAGACAGTCTGAGTCTCTCGCCCAGTCTCTTGCTCCACTGCTGTCTGCGGCTTGCATTCAAAAGGTCGGTGACCTGAACCACTGTGCGGCTTGGGATCAACTGGAGCTGAGGGCCTGGTTCCCTGATGACTGACCTCCAGGGTATGTGTATTCCAGCCTCCCTTGATTTTTCTGTGTTCGTGTTCCGACTGGGGAGGTTTCTGCAGTGACTTTTTGTTTTACTTTATTTTTCTGAGAGTTTCCTCCACTTTTTACGAAATCTTATCGAGGATGATTTTGTTGCCGCCACCCTCCTTTTTCTTATTACGACATTCTCTGCAGTCATTTTTGATTTTATATTGAGTTTTTTCTTCTCCAGATGACTTTTTTTACTTTTCTATATGTGATCCGACAGAAGACTGGTTATGGCCCTGCGTGGCCCATTTTCTTTTCTTGTATGTATATGCAAAACCCAAAAATAATAAAAATACCATGTATGGTGATTGATTATTTTTTAGATATTCCTAAATTAATGGATTAAGAAGTACTAACATGCACCTTGGCACTATAGCAGCCATCTTGCTCGCTTCACATATTAACAGGATATACCATCTCTTTAAGACTACACCCGGTTCCAAATTATTATGCAAATTCTATTTCAGTGTCACAAAGATTAAATATTTTGTTTCTCAGTTTAACTCATGGATGGCATGGTGTCGCAGGGCTCTTTTGGTCACTGAAAATAGTCTCGGACACCAGTGATAATTAGATTGCCAGGTGAGCCCAATGAAAAGGAAAAACAACTAAAGGAGGATGTTCCACATTATTACGCAGAGCACCATTTTCAAGCAATATGGGGAAGAAAAAGGATCTCTGCTGCCGAAAAGAGTGAAATGTTTTCATACCTCGTCCAAGGCATTGAACTATTAGATATTTCACAAAATAGTGCGATGATCACGCTTAAGGCTAGAGTCAGACGAAAGCATTTTTACCCGCGAACGTGAAAAAGTGCATCCGAACGCATTGACGTATTTTTTCACAGAATGCGCAAAAACGGTCAGACGACGCGCATTTTCGGGCCTGATTTTGTACGGATCGTCAATAAAACTCTTTTTGCGTCTGGACGTTATGTAGGCTGGACATTAGCAGCGTCTGACATCTCCTAATCACGCAAACACGCCGCTATGCCGCAGCTGCGCACTCAGTACGTCAGTACTAGCGGTTCAGCCTTCTCAAAAAAATGCGTTCAAATTCCACTTGCGTTGCACGGAAGGACTTCTGTGCGGCCGTACATCGTATATTGGCCGTCATTGCCCGTCATCTGCTGCTAGTGCGGCCGTAATTATGTGCGCCAGAACGCACGTTAAAAGTGCGCTGGTCTGACCCCAGCCTAAGTTAAGAGATTTGTGGATGATTCAGAGCACAGACGGGTTTGTGCAGATAAAGGCACAATGAGAAAGATTTCTGCCAGATCCATGCATCGGATCCAGAGAGCAGCTGCTAAAATACCATTACATAGCAGCAACAGATATTTGAAGCTGCTGGTGCCTCTGGAGTCCCACGTACATCAAGGTGTAGAGTCCTCCAGAGTCTTGCAACTGTGCATAAACCTTCCATTCGGCCACCACTAACCAATGCTCACAAGCAAAAACGGCTGCATTGGGCAGAAAAATACATGAAGACTAATTTTCAAACAGTCCTGTTCACGGATGAGTGCCGCGCAACCCCGGATGGTCCAGATGGATGGAGTAGTGGATGGTTGGTGGACGGTCACCCTGTTCCAACAAGGCTGCGACGCCAGCAAGGCGATGGAGTCATGTTTTGGGCCGGAATCATGGGAAGAGAGCTGGTTGGCCCCTTTAGGGTCCCCGAAGGTGTAAAGATGACCTCTGCAAAGGATGTGGAGTTCCTGACTGACCACTTCCTTCCCTGGTACAGAAGGAAGACTATGCTTTACGTAATAAAATCATCTTAATGCATGACAAGGCACCATCTCATGCTGCAAAGAATACCTCTGCATCAATGGCTGCTATGGGGATAAAAGGAGAGAAAGTCATGGAGTGGCCTCCATCCTCCCCTGACCTTGATCCTATTGAGAACCTTTGGAGCATCCTCAAGCAAAACATCTAAGAGGGTGGGAGTCAGTTTACATCCAAACAGCAGCTCTGGGAGGCTATTCTGACATCTTGCAAACAAATTCAAGCAGAAACTGTCCAAAAACTCACAAGTTCAATGGATGCAAGACTTGTGAAGCTGCTATCAAATAAGGGGTCCTATGTTAAAATGTAACGTGACCTGTTAAAATGTTTAAAAAGTTAAAATGTTGTTCAAAGTTTGATTGAAATTTGCTGCCCTTTTTACTGAAATCAAAAGCTAACACAACAAATGACAATTTTCAGTTCTTTACAACCAATAAAGTGTTTTGAAACTTACTGTGCGTAATAATTTGGAACAGTGCATTGTAAGTTTTTTATTTTGAAAAAAAATACTGTTATCATTAGGAGGTTTGTTCAATAAAATTTGAATTGTACTCTTAATAGTTGATAACATGAGAATTATGCTGACGGCTTACATCAATTATTTAGGTAAATGAGAAAAATATAATTTGCATAATAATTTGGAACAGGGTGTATTCCCTGTTCTCAGCAAGTTTCTAACAGTTCAGGGTTTTTGTAACAATTAATTTAAACTAGCTTAGCAAGCAGATTTCTTCGGCCAAATAAGTGATTTAGCAAATCAAGGTTATCCACCTGCTGGGGGACATGAAGAGGGCTATTCATGTCCAGGCTTTATCAGCTATGGGAAGATTCCTCCACATGCGTATGGGATAGAGTATAGCAGAATACTCCCAAAAACAGCAATTATTTTCTGTGCCTCAAAGTCTAAACCTATGTGATTGAAATATGCTCTTTGTTCTTGATTTGATGGGAGGTGGGAGATTTTCTGCTAAGGGGCTGTACTTTTGATTTCAATGTATAAGAATTGTGAATCTGTTTTGACACGGGCACTTGAGATTCTGGGCTTGACCCGGCTTGAGTGCTTTTGGTACCAATAAAGCACCCTTCTTGCTTGAACTCGTCTGAGGCCAAGCCGATCCGTGACTCCTGGGTGAACAATCCGGATATTCTGCAACATTACTGGGGGCTCGTCCGTCCGGGATATATATCGGCTCCGGCTCGGTGGCAGACACCAGACGGTGGCACCTTGCTACAGCCCGAGGGGTCCCGCAGGTCAGGGCGGCGTCCGCTGAAGGTGAGCCGACCTCTGCTGGTGCCACGCAGGGATTCCTGCAGTGTGGAACTCCACTAGGCTGGCGGGCGTCCCCCCGATCCGGGACTTGGGGATACCATCGAGTGTAAGAACGGTGACGGAGCAGCGACTGGAACAGGTAACCTGAATTTGTTTTGTTCCCCGATCAATGTGTTGGGGGAAGAGAGTTTATGAAACCAACCTGGTATATCGTGTATTTGAACTTGGCACTAACGTATAGTGCATATCGTGTATTTGTAACAGGTTGGCAATAGCTCCAGACTAGCCTGGAGCACCCTTTGGTCAATTGTCAGCCTCGGACACGTAGTGGTGTCCTCGGTAGGCTGGTGTGTTAACAAATTAGCAATAACTTCGACTTCTGTGTGCCTAAGTGGTACCTAAGTGGACCATTGGTAGCTGCAGATTAAAAGGAGTCCAAGAGGGTAATGACCCTGGACAACCGGTACTTGCAGATGTGTTGCTAGTCACAGAATAAATGGTTGCTATTTCAGAGCTAGGAAACGCATTTTGTTTGACTGTATCTGGTATAGTGTGTGTGTGCTGGGCGTGCTGAGAGTGAACGTGCGACAGGGAAGCGAGAGAACTCTCGAGTGAAATACCAGACTGTAAATTATAATTGTTTTTCTTTGCATCTGTACGGAATTGAAATATGGATAAGGGAGCTTCCCGTCCTAGGAGAGGGAGACCAGGGGGAGACTACTTTACAGTATATGACGCAATACAGAGGCGCCGCGATCTCCGCTGGGAGGGAGCCCTTACGGAGTTACCACGATGTCACCGCTCAGGAAAGGACGCCGCCAGTCCCAAATACATACATGAAAGAAAAGGAGCAGGACTTCAAGTGGAAAAAGTGAAGAGAAATTTATTCGGGGATAGCAAACCCCATGCGGTGAATGAAGTGACGTTTCGGCCCAAAGGTCTTAATCATACATATTAACACAAGACCTTTTCCTTGTTTAAATTGTGCATCATGTAACGCCGTCATTAGAGGCGATTTTCTCTTACATCCACAAACAGGGGTGAAGATCCCCATTCAGGAGTCATTCACTTGCGATTCTTCGTTTGTTATTTATGTTTTGAAATGCCCTTGCGGACTCCTTTATGTAGGGGAAACAACCATGAGAGTGAAGGACAGAATCAGTAAACATAAATCGACAATTCGCACTAAACGATTAGAGCGGCCTGTGGCGGAACATTTCCACACATGCTCTCACAGTGTAGCTCAACTACGATTTCAAGTAGTAGATCAGGTCCTACCCCCTAGACATGGGGGCGATAGGATTCGCCTGTTAAAATGTAAAGAGAAAAGGTGGATACATAAACTAGACACCTTATCGCCAAAAGGATTAAATAGGGAATTTGACTTGAATGTATGTTTTTGAATTTCTCTGATCCTCTTGTTCTTTCTCCTTTCCACTTTTTTATCTCTCCAGGACGGCGACATGTGTCCCCCCTCCGGGGGCTCCACGTGAAGGTAGTCCAGAAACTACATGAATGCGGTACAGATGTACTCTAGTTAGACTTATATTAATATTGTTATGAAAATATGTACTCTGTCCTCTATATAAAAAGAGAAAAATCATTAAAATTATTGAAGATTATTTTCAATCTACTTTTTGATGATAATCAAAAAATTAGTAAAAAAAAAAATAAAAAAAATTGCGTGTATCTTCATATACAGATTATAGTATTGAATACATCCCTCTGCTTTTTCTATTAAGGTCACATGATTTTATATTTTCCAATTTTGCCTTTGATTGTATACCTTGCACATGCTTTTTCAGCTTAATTGCTTTTTTGCTTAATGAGAGGTGATCAGGCTTTTGGTCTTTTGTTAATATGTATGATTAAGACCTTCGGGTCGAAACGTCACTTCAGTCACAGCATAGGGTTTGCTATCCCCAAATAAATTTCTCTTCACCTACGTTATCCACTTGAAGTCCTGCTCCTTTTCTTTCATCCTTTACCTGATCAAATCCCAGCAATGCTGCTGAAAATCAGTGCACCAGCAATTGCTAAACCTGTCGCAACCCTGATTAATGAATCACTGGCAACTGGATACATACCCATACTCTGGAAGACTGCAAGGGTGGTACCTATCCATAAAAGTGGAGACAATACTTTGGTATCCAACTACCGCCCAATATCACTGCTCCCTGTAATGTCAAAAATTCTGGAAAAATGTGTCTACACTCAATTACGTGATTATTATCAGTATCAGAACTATTTAACCCCAGATCAATCAGGCTTTCGTCCAAACCATTCAACTACAACTGCCCTTTTAAAAGTTTGTAATGATATCCAAGCTGGCATGGAACAAGGAAATCTAACTGGAGCCATCTTCCTTGACTTTGCCAAGGCTTTTGACACAGTAGACCATGGCATCCTATTACAAAAACTTAAAAACTCTGGTATTGGTGATAGTACGTTAACCTGGTTCCAATCATATGTGTCTGACAGGTCTCAATTTGTGTCCATTTCTGACAGCACTTCCCTTCCCCTCCCAGTCACGTGCGGTGTACCCCAAGGCTCGATACTTGGCCCCCTGCTATTCACAATATTCATAAACGATCTGCCCAATGTCTGCAAAGCTTCAACTATACACATGTACGCAGACGACACGGTAATCTATACCAGCAAACCAAATCTCCCGCAGCTGGAGGCCGTGCTGCAAGAAGAATTCACAGGGGTAGAAAAGTGGATAGCAAATAACAAACTTTTTCTAAATACTGACAAAACGGTTACAATGCTCTTTGGAACTGCACCTAAACTACACAAATTGCAAACACCCCATCTATGTGTTGGGACAAAATCAAATGGCACGCTGACCACAGTCACCTCTCTCAAATACCTAGGTATGTGGTTAGACCCAAATCTATCTTTTGGCCCCCACATCGAAAAACTCTCATCTAAACTTTACCCCAAACTAGGTGCCCTGTACAGAAACAAATCCTGCCTGAGCCCCGCGGTAAGAAAGCAGATTGTACAACAAATGCTTATGCCAGCCATTGAATACGGAGATGTAGTGTATGCAGCCGCCCCGCAAACACACCTCCAGAAACTTACTACATTGTATAACTCATTCTGTCGCTTTGTGCTACAATGTAACTACATGACCCACCATTGTGACATGTTAAAAGAACTAAACTGGCCATCGCTGGACTCTAGACGCACCCTTCACCTTTCCAACCTGGTGTTTAAGAGCTTTTCTGGGAAGCTACCACCCTACCTGAATATGCTGCTTCCCCCAGCAGTTCCCTCATCCTATAACCTCAGATCCAGGACCAGCACCTTACTTGCAATACCGCAATACAAAAAGAAAATGGCTCGATCCGCATTTTCCTACAGAGCACCGCAAATATGGAATAACCTCCCAGACGCCGTCAAATCTTCCCCCAGTCTAAAGTCCCTTAAGAGCTCCCTATTAGCATACCTCAATACAAAATGCACCTGTAAACATGTAACATAATGACTACATTTCCTCCATATTTATTTTTCTGTTAATCTGTATATTTGGTCCTGTGTTAATATCTTGCATTTTACTATTTTGTATTTCTGTAACCACTCAATGTTCTCGAACCCAGGACATACTTGAAAACGAGAGAAATCTCAATGTATCCTTCCTGGTAAAATCCTTTATAAATAAATAAAATAAATGTCACGTAATTTTAATGTTCCTTTTATGGTACACCAGTATGGTGTAAAACTGAGTAAAGAGACTGCAGACACTGTGTACGCTAGAATGGCCTGCCCTTGTCCCCTCTTGGCCACCTGATGGGTCAATGGACCCCATTTTAATCCAGCGGGTCTATTCGGCCATCACCAGTAGCACTGAACACCCTGATCCTGATCAGTATCCATATATTGATGTTTGAAGATATAGGGTTAAAGATAAGGTTATCAAAGACATCTGAGAAAAGGGATTTAGGGGTTATTATTTCAGAGGATCTAAGGGTAAGTAGTCAATGTAATAGAGCAGCAGGAAATGCTAGCAGAATGCTTGGTTGTGTAGGGAGAGGTATTAGCAGTAGGAAAAGGGAAGTGCTCATGCCACTGTACAGAGCACTGGTGAGACCTCACTTGGAATACTGTGTGCAGTACTGGAGACCGTATCTCCAGAAGCATAGGCGACTCTACAGGGGGGCAATTGCCCCTCCTAGGTTATTCCTTGCCCCTCCATCAAAAATCAGCATCCAGCTTACCACACTTATTCGGACCACTGTATCTCCGTCCCTGTGCATCGTATATGGACATTCTATTTGTCATTGGAAAGGGCAGATTCTGGCCTTTCCAATGATATCCAACATGACCATATTCAATTTGAAATAAAAGTCATAAAACATTAAATAACGGGCACTTAAACTTAAGCATTTTCACAGGGTTGAAATGTCTCAGCAGTGAAGTGGTTAATGTTCACACTATACATTACATTGTGTATTACGTTAGTTTTTGCCTTGGTTTAGTTGTATATTAAGGGTTAATGGGTAGGCTTCATCCCTCACGGTATACAATTAATTTTTCCTTGATTAATGGAATTGTAGGGGTTAATCGGCAGCTACATGCCTCACAGTGTATTCATTTCATGTTTTACCTTGATTAATGGCATATTAGGGGTTAAGGGGTAGCTAAATGCCACATTGTTTATTATTTTTATTGTAGTTCCCTGGGTTTATGGCATTTTAGGGGTTACTATGGAAGTTAGAATCTAAAGTCTAATCATCTTTAGATACTCTGCTTTTCGTCACATTTCGGGGAATTCATTGAGCCGAAAATATACAGGGTTATTCAGAGAGCGTGAAAAGCTGGAGAATAACTGGAGAATGAAAAATTCTAGGTCAAAATAGCCGATTTGGAAAGTGAGATGAAAGGGAGAATTTTTCTGGTTTGGCTATTTTGACCTAGAATTTTCCATTCTCCAGTTATTCTCCAGTCATTCTCCTGCTTTTCACGCTCTCCGAATAACCCTGATAGTGAATTCCTATTTAGTGAACATTCACTGTAATTTGCTAAAAGTAGAGTCGCTGAAGCAGCAATCAGACAATCAGTGAAAACTGCCGAATTGCGATAAATAAAGTATCAGGTTAGTACAATAAAAAGGTATCATTGCATCACATTACTCTGGGGTTTTGGAATCTTATTCATATATACTTATTTAGGGCACTATTACCTGGTGTGGGTTAACCCTTGCGTTCGCATGGTTTTGCATTAGCGCCAGGTTAATCGAGTCTAGCGCCTGACCAACAGATCGTTTGCCTCCCGCTACAAACGGGAAAAATCACTTTGTGCGTTGCTATTAGCGATTTTGTACCGTGAGCTTACTGTACTTTCCGCGTCCTATACTTAACACGGGGAGCGCTAGAGATCTCTAGCGCTTTTGCAGATCACTTGGTGCCAGCGCTAATTTTTTGAGGGGTGCTAATTGCAACATTTTACCTACTGCTCAACTCTGGTGCTAACGCCAAAAAAACAGGTCCTTGCCCAAAATTAACAGACAATTGAAAGGAATGCAGCACAGGTGTTCTCTTGGCCCCATACACCATAGCAATGGATCTGGTCCGCATTGTCGTTGCTGTTGCAGTAGGCTCTATTATAAATGTATCCTTTATCCACATATATCCTAATTCTAATATTTTGCCTAATTTTAAACATTTTATGCTGGGGTTATTCATAGTATGGAAGTGGTTGATTATTAGAGTGACCGTGTGGACCATGTTTAAAGGGACATGTGAATAAGTCTTGCCCTGAAACATGTATTCTTTATATGCTGCAGCAGGGAAATTTTTGTCGCTCACCTGGCCTTCCTTTTGGATCTATTAAATGCAGTGTAATGATTCTACATGCTGTCGGGTGGCACTTATCATGCAATGTCCATCAGCCTTAATATATGTATGCATCAAAACATGGATGATACGGCCACCTTGGAGGCTTTTAATAATGCAGGGTGTGAGGTTATTCACTGGATGTGTTCATATTCATGCTTGTGAGGGCGGGGGATAGGTATGGCCCGGCAATCTACACTGGAAAAAAAAAACAGTTCTATCCTGTACACAACCGCATTAGCGCTGGGTCTCAGCCCGGGTCTTTGTGTTTCCCTAGCATGCGCCAAACGACCTTGTTCATGGACTACTGCAGACAAGGTGATCTGTTAGTAGGTTGTCAGGCACGAAGTTTTAGCGACTCGCGGTAATTTTTCCTTTAGTGATGGTGTTTTAGCTCACACCAGGTGATAGCTTAGGGCCCTTAGTTTTATTCAGTGGTTTGATGATTTAGTGGTGAAAATTATTAGTGCCCCCCCAGTTTTGACTGCGGTATCTTCTGTGCCCCCCCTAAATATTGTTCCTAGAGTCGCCACTGTCCAGAAGGATATAGACATCTTAGAGAGAGTTCAGAGAAGGGCTACTAAAATGGTGTACGGCTTGAAGGAGAAAAGTTACCAGGAAAGGCTTAATGATCTTAACATGTATAGCTTGGAAAAAAGACGAGACAGAAACATTTAAATACGTAAAGGGAATCGACAAGGTAGAGGAAGGGAGTATATTTAAAAGGAAACAAAGTAGCAAAACAAGAGGACATAGTCTTAGATTAGAGGGGCAAAGGTTTAAACGTAACATAAGGAAGCATTATTGGTGGTGGATACATGGACCAGCCTTCCAGTTGAAGAGGTAGAGGCCAAAACAGTGATTGAATTTAAGCAGGCATGGGATAGGCATAAGGCTATCCTAAACGAAAGATAAATCCAGGTAAAGTATCCATGTAATTGGGCAGACTAGATGAGCCGAAAGGTTCTTATCTGCCGACATTTTCTATGTTTCTATGTTATGCTAACCCTGGGGCAGTCCCTCGGCCAAACTACTCTTAAGCCATCAATGCCCCCGGTCTTAGAGGACACCTCGGCTGATTTCTTATACCCACCACCCTATCCATCTTATTTTGCTGCCACAACCACAGCTCCCAATGTAAATGCTTACAAGGGGGGGGGCTCAGGGTACCCGATGCTGCTATAGGAATGTCGTCTCCCTCCATTGGGGGAAGCGAACAAGAACACGAGGGGGAAGAATTGGGAGCTGTGGGAGGCCAGGCTCCTAGGGTTCCAGAAATAGTTGACACTAGACAGGCATTTAGACCCGGGGTGGAAACCCCATGATCCACTCATCCACACACCCTGGGTCTTCTCTTGAGGTTGTATTATCCCCACCTCAGAAGGCTGTAACCCGTGGGGATAATATTGTGTCCTCCAACTCTCCGTACCAGTATCAAGCGCCCCTCAGAACTGTCCTACAATTTGCCCGATGGGCAGCGGGGTCCCGATGTGTTAACGTACATTCCACTTACAACCACAGATTTGTTTAACTGGAGAAACTCACACCCCCCTCCTATTCTGAGAAGCCCGATGCTATGTCTGGTTTAGTGGAATGTATTCTTGACACCCATAATCCAACCTGGGTCGATTGTAAACCGCTATTGCCAACACGCTTTACTACGGAAGAGCGGAATAGGATTAACACAAATGCCCGTAAGGTACCCCAACAAGGACCCACAATGGGCACTTAAAGAGGATGGTATGGATAAACTCAAGCAGTACACTTGGCGGGCATACGTGAAAGTGCTAAAAAGCCTGTAAATATAAGCAAAGTATCCGAGGTGATACAGCGGGCAGAGGAGTCTCCCAGTGCGTACTAGAGAGGAGAATGGAAGCATATAGAATGTACACTCCATATGATCCAGAAAGTGCTGATAATTTTCACATGGTGAATGCTTCATTTGTAAGTCAGGCACAGAGAGAGATCAAGAATAAGCTGCAAGACACCGGACGGACCAATCAGACATCACCTGCCAGCGTGCCGAGACACAGGGGGCCTTGGTGACGGGCGAGCGGGCGCTGTGCCCAGGACCTGCTTTATGAGGTCACTAGTGGTGTTTTTGGGGAGCCTGGCTGTAGATTTTATAACGTTATGTCTAGAGATGTAAAATTTTCAGAATTTTGAGCCATGGAAAAAAATAACGTTTCTCCCCCCCGTTTCGTTTTCCGGAAAAAATTTAAATTTTCGGCAAAATTTTAACTATGCCGCACGGAGCAGCGTTACAAATAACAACGAATAAAAGAGATTATTCAGTTAAAAAAAAAAAAATGAATAAGCTGCAAGAGGGATTTGCTGGAATGAATATTGGTCAATTGCTTGAGATTGCCAATAAAGTTTTCTGAACCGGGATGTGGAAGTTAAGAAGGAGGAGGGTAAGAAAATGAAAGCGAATGCAAGTATGCTGGCTGTTGCGATTGTTGGAGAAAAGGAAAGGGGTGGCTAGATGCCCAAGGTACTGGGAAAGGGAGAGGAGCTGCAGTTAGAGGACGTGGAGTCCGTGGAAGGGGAGCAAGGGTAGATTTGAGCAAAAATCAATGTGCGTATTGTAAATTAGAGGGTCACTGACTTAAAAATTGCCCACAGCTACAGGCTAAGGAAGGGGGACATGGTATGACCCTAGGGCAGGTGATGGACAGCAAATACGAGAGAGCAGAGGGGGGTGCCGGAGGATTTTGTGGTTTAGCCGGTGCTTCCTTTGGCGAATCCACACCTTATTGACACAGACCTGGCTCGAACCCCCTGGGGTCCAATGGTCTCTATAGAAATCGGGGGCACAATTTCACATTTCATGGTAGATACGGGGGCTGAGCACTCCGTAGTTACCCAGCCCATTGCCCCTCTGGCACAGAGACCACCATAATGGGAGCTACGGGAACCCTGGTCAAATGCCCTTAATGCACGCGTGTGTAACTTGGGCGGTCACCAGGTTGATCACCAATTCTTGTATATGCCCGAGTGTCCGATACAATTGTTAGGAAGAGATATGTTGAGTAAAATGCAGGAACAGATTACGTTACTTCCTGAAGGACAGAGTATTCTAGAAATTTCGGAACTTTGTAGCACTGTCCAGCCCCCCGCTGCGATTTTGCAGCCTAGCATTCTGGCGTTGGCATTTCCGAGAGAGGAAGAATGGCGTACGGTGCCAGCGCCACTACCCCCCCCAGTTGTAGATCCACTCACTCAGCTCATCCAGGTGTATGGGCAGAAGATAATCTGCCTGGACTCGCTGTAAATATCCTTCCAGTGTATGTTGCGCTCAAGCCTGGGGAAACACCAGTCGCTATACACCAGTACCATATACCGCAGAAAGCAAAACAGAGCATTCAAACACAGTTACAGCGCTTATTAAAGCACAGCATATTGAAATTCTGTGTTTCTGCATGAAACACCCCTCTCTTACCTGTGCAGAAAGAAGGCACACATGAGTACAGACCAGTGCAAGATTCGAGAGCTGTAAATAATACCACAGTGACTTTTGCATCCAGTCGTCCCGAATACGTACAATTTATTGGCGTTAATTCCGGGAGATACTCAGTATTACACCGTTCTAGACTTGAAAGATGCATTCTTCTGTATCCGTCTGGCTCCTGCAAGCCTGCCCCTTTTTGCCTTTCAGTGGAAAGATTCTAAAACCGGGTCAAAAAACGTTAGATGACATGGACTCATTTACCGCAAGGATTCAAAAATTCACCCACGATCTTCGTCAGCGCCCTGAGTAAGGACCTCCTGGCCTTTCACCCTCAGCCACACAAAGCCGTGCTACTGCAATACGTGGATGATTTATTGCTTGCTTCCCCCACTGAGAAAGACTGTATAGCCACAACACAGGAGCTTCTGCATCTCGTATGGCAAGCAGGTTACAAAGTGTCTAAAAGGAAAGCACAGATTTGCAGACACAGTGTAAAATATTTAGGTTTTCATTTAACAGGAACCAAATGTGCCATGGGTCCTGAACACAAAGAAGCAGTCTGCCGCATCCAACAGCCACTGATGCGCAGACAAGTAGGAGAATTCCTGGGAGCTGCAGGATTCTGCCATCTGTGGATCCCCAATTTTGCCTTGATAGCCAAACCCCTCCAACAAGCTACAAAGGGGGGCGAGAAAGACTCGTTCCTTTGGGGAGAAGAACAGACAAGTGCTTTTCTTCAACTAAAGCCTCTACTGATGGAGGCCCACGCCCTGGGCCTACCTGAGCACAGCAAGCCTTTCTATCTGTACATAGATGAACACATCCGGACCGCTGCTGGGGTCCTGATCCGATACCTGGGCTCCTGGCAAAGGCCTGTGGCCTACTTGTCCAAGAAACTACATCCTGTTGCCTGAGGCCTCCCATCAGGTCTCAGAGCCATGGCAGCCACCGCCATGCTGGTTGCAGAAGCTGACAAGCTTACCCTGGGCCAAATGATATATGTCAAGGTACCCCACGCAGTCCAAACCTTACTGGATTACAAACAAAATTACTGGTTCAGCAATAGCCGAATGACCAAGTACCAAGCCATGCTGTGTGAAAACCCACGAGTCCACCTGGAACTCCTCTCCACATTGAATCCAGAACATGGATGGTTCCAGATGACCAACAAGCAAATAGTCGTGCCTGCCACATTGGCACCAGAAATTGTCTGAGCTCTCCACGCCAGCACCCATGAAGGGAAGACTGCTATGGAGCATCAATTCGAACCGAATTTCTATGTTCCTGGACTCTCAGCCATCTGCCGGACAATAGCTCAACAGTGTGTTACATGTGCAAAGGACCACTCTAGACAAGGCCCGCAGCAACCTACGGGAGTGCAATCCATCGGACTATCCCCAATGGCTTCCCTCCAGATTGACCTTACCGTGCCCCCGCCCTGTAAAGGGTACAAGTACCTACTCGTGTTGGTGTGTACATTGACTGGATGGGTTGAGGCCTTCCCAACCAGAACCGAGAAGACCGCAGAAGTGGTGAAGCATCTTCTGAAAGAAATCATTCCTCGGTACGGGCTGCCACTCGTGAATGGGTCGGACAATGGTCCAGCATTCATACAAACTTGCCTACAACAGCTCGCCCGCCAATTGGGTATTACCTGGGAGCTGCCTACCATCTACAGGCCCCATAGCTCTGGAAAGGTGGAACGAATGAACTGAGCTCTAAAGACTTTGATGGCTAAAACATGTCAAGAGACATCACTGAAGTGGCTGGACGTGTTACCAAGAACACTTTTCCATATTAGGTGTACTCCCACTTCCCTCTTGCAACTAAACCCGTACGAGCTCATGTTTGGCCGCCCTACACCCATGATAACTGGGATAAGGGGGGATCCCTGGGTGGTGGGAGAGACAAACCAACAACAGGTAACCCTGTTAGGGAAAACCATGCAAAAATTGAACACCTGGGTCAGTGATAATCTACCTCATTTTCTACATCCACCTTTGCATAAATACGGTCCAGGTGACTCTGAGTAAAGGAAAAGGAATGGAAGACTGATCCATTAGGTCCAAAATGCAGGGGTCCTTACAGTGTCTTGTTGTCCACCCCCACAGCAGTGAAAGTGGTCAAGGTAACTCCGTGAATACACCACTCCAGACTCAAACCTGCAGCTGCAGTGCCTGAGCTCCAGTGGGAATTGGCATCTAGGGAGTCGAACCCGCTAAGGCTGCGGTTTATCAGAACTGGGACAAAGTCCACCCAGACCAGCAAGTAGGTGTCTTGATGGCCATAATAATGCCTGACCACCTGCCACTGAGGGAAACCCAGGGGGCATTCCTTGCATACTTAATGTCACCCGCTGCTCAACAGCAAGAAGAGAAATTCATGGCCCCTCTTATTGTCAGGCTCGAGCCAGGATGGCTCCATGGCAGGGCCTTATGTTTAGGTTTATATCCCAAGCGCTAGGGGTGAGCAGGTAAGCAGACACTGGAGACTTGGAATGCAGGTAATAAAAGGTATATTGTATGCACAGCAGAATAACAGTCCTTGAATATAGGAATATCAATATACACAGCCAAGGTGCAAAATAAGATGGTAGGCTGTGCAGTCAGCAGCTGGGAACTCCACTTGCGTAGCAATACCTTGATGGATTGGCTGGCAGCCAAGAAAGTCTCCAAGCCCCAGAGGATAGTGGGCCACGTAGTCAAGAGGCTGCAGATATAAAGAAAGAGCACCAAAGACCGGGCGATAGTGCTTCTCAGGTAAGGCAACAGGCTGGAACTCAGGCAGATCTCCAGTCCACTGGATACTGGGCTATGCAGTGTAAAGTCCAGCAGCAGATTCCACAGGAATATCACAGAACAAGGGGCAACACTGACAGACAGGATGAGGGGGCTCGTAGGACCTCACATACACAGGGAAAACAGGAAAATGACAGAGCCTGGAAGGAAGGGTGTGTCCAGGTTATATGCACACCCACTCAGGAGCTGGCACAGGGATTAACCCCTGAGTGGATGCAGACAGGGAGCAACAGCAATAACATGGCTTCTCAGGCTGAGGCATGACATTTATGAGGATCCACAAAGTCATTATTGTTCTGGGCTCAATAGCCCTACTTGTGACATTCATAAAGACTTATGTGATGTTTTCACCACCAGGAGACAGCAAGGGAGGGAGGTTACCAAAGAATTTAACCTCCACCTTGCTCCTGTTCAACGGAAGAGAGAAACGGGATTTAGAACCCACTGATGTTGTAAATAGGTAGTATTCGAGTTGGTTAAGAGAGGTTTCCTTGTAGTCCACGCTCTACCAAAAAGGGGGAAATGTGATCGGAATATCCAAGAAACAATCAAAGTTAATGGATTAATAAGTACTAACATGCACCTTGGCATGCAGCCATCTTGCTCGCTTCACATATTAACCTCCCTGGCGGTCTAATTTTTTCAAAATTTTGTGTCTAAAAGCGTATCAATTTTTTTTTTAAAGGAAACGTGTTTTTGTACATAGATAGCCTCTAATAATTCTGAATCACGCACTGAAATCCGTGCAATCAAGAGTTCTTACTGGTAAAATCCTATATAAATTAATTAATTTAAAAAAATAGTAAATACATGGAGTCCGATAAAGTTTGAAACACGAAATAATTTATTATCCCAAAAATAATTATCCAAAATAATGCAAATAAATGATATTCAATAAAATACAACAAAAAACACTGAAATCTGTCTTGAGAACAAGGGTGAGACAATGTATGGTCTTTCTTATCCTGTACTGCCACCTAGTGGCCGTTCATAAACATTTCCATTTGTATTCAGTGAGTTTTGTGAATGAAATTTGCTGCGGTCCAGCCCCTCTGCATCATGTGACTCGCAGGGAGCCATCCAGGAAGCAGCTCGCTGTGATCACACTGCGGGGACAGCGAGGGAGCCAGGAGGAGGTGAGTAAACATCCAGCCCGAGTGTGGCTCGGGGTTACCGTTCGCAGTAGCGAAATTTAACCCCGTGTCACACTCGGGAATACCGCCAGGGAGGTTAACAGGATATACCATCTCTTTAAGACTATTCCCTGTTCTCAGCAAGTTTCTAACAGTTCAGGGTTTTTGTAACAATTAATTAAACTAACTAGCTTAGCAAGCAGAATTCTGCGGCCAAATGCCAAATAAGTGGTTTAGCAATTCAAGGTTATCCGCCAGCTGGGGGGCATGAAGAGGGCTATTCATCATGTCCAGGCTTTATCAGCTATGGGAAGATTCCTCCCCACGCGTATGGGACAGAGTATAGCGGAATACTCCCAAAAACAGCAATTATTTTCTGTGCCTCAAAGTCTAAACCTATGTGATTGAAATATGCTCTTTGTTCTTGATTTGATGGGAGGTGGGAGATTTTATGTTAATAGTAGACATGTGCATTCGTTTTAGTACTAAAACGATTTAGTCCGAATTTTGGGATAATTTAGTTTTCGTATGACTCAAGAGAAACGAAACTGCTCAGTACAAAAAAACGAAAGAAACTAAAATAAAATGCACTACATTTTAGTTTCAGTCCTTTTTGTGATATTACATTGATGAGTGAAGGAGACCAGCAATGAAGAGCGCAACATCGCAACATCCGAAGTTCTGCACCCTCCACATGCCAATGCAGTAGGATGTTCTATACAGAGAGGGGCATTAATTAATGCAGGAGGATGTTCTATAGAGAAAGGTATAAATTGAGGAGGATGTTCTATACAGAGGGACATTAATTAATTCAGGAGGATGTTCTATATATTATACAGAGAGGGGTATTAATTAATGCAGGTGGATGTTGTATACATTATACAGAGAGGGGTATTAATTAATGCAGGAGGATGTTCTAAACATTATACAGAGAGGAGCCTTTTTTTTTAGCCCTTTAAATCCAGTGGCTGTGAGCGCTGAGATCGGCTGCTTGTTAAATTATCTCTCAGTACAATCAGGGTTATTCAGAGAGCGTGAAAAGCAGGAGAATGACTGGAGAATGAAAAATTCTAGGTCAAAATAGCCAAACCAGAAAAATTCTCCCTTTCACCTCACTTTCCAAATCGGCTATTTTGACCTAGAATTTTTCATTCTCCAGTCATTCTCCTGCTTTTCACGCTCTCTGAATAACCGTGAATGTATCAGGCTCAGCTGTTACAGTAACTGACTGTAACAGCGCTCAGAGTTTCAGTAAAACAAGGAAATAGTATTGTTCTAACCTCTTATATATAAAAATATTATTTACTCGTTTTACTGAAACTCTGAGCGCTGTGATGAGCAGCAGTCAGTTACTGTAACAGCTTTGCCTGACACGGGGCAGTATTACAATGTTGGTGCTAACTTAACCAGAGCTGTTGTAAACTGAAAACCTCCATAGGCTATAATGGCTCTTGGAAGTTTACAACAGCTCTGGTTAAGTTGGCACCAACTATGTAATATGGCCCACATTGTGCTGAGAGTGAGAGATACTGTAACAAGCAGCGATCTCAGCCCTCTGAGGAGCCACTACAATAGTAATTGTATCCACTGGTTTTCGGAAGAATGAAATTAGTTTTCATACTAAAGAACTGAAAATGAATTTCTTTAGCAACTAAATAAATTACATTTTAGTACTAATCCATTAGTTCAAAACGAAAATTTTGTGCTGTGCACATGTCTAGTTAATAGACTGTACTTTTGATTTCAATGTATAAGAATTGTGAATCTGTTTTGACACGGGCACTTGAGATTCTGGGCTTGACCCGGCTTGAGTGTTTTCGGTACCAATAAAGCACCCTTCTTGCCAGAACTCGTCTGAGGGTCTGTGGCTGAGCCCATCCGTGACTCCTGGGTGAACAATCCTGATATTCTGCAACAGTATCAGTGTTTGCAGATGACAAAACTAGGAAAAGTAATACAATGTGAGCAAGAGGTTACTTCACTTCAGAGGAATTTGGATAGATTGATGTACTAGGCACTTCAATTCAAGGTTATTGGAGTGAAGAACACACAAGCAATTTATACCCTAAATGGTGCTGAGTTAGGGAAATCAAAGCAGGAGAAGGATTTGGGAATAGTCACAGACTTCAGACTAAGTAACAATGCCCAATGTCAAACAGCAGCCGCCAAGGCCAGCAAGGTATTGGCATGCATTAAAAGGGAAATTCATTCTGTGGATGAAACCATTGATTTACAAAGAGACAAAATTATGTTAAGACCGCACCTGCCGGTGCAATTTTGGCACCGGTTTTAAGAAAGGATATTATGGCGCTAGAAGAAGTGCAGAGACAACAACTAAATTAATAAGAGGAAGATATAAGTTATGAGGAAAGGCTAACAAGCTTAAACTTGTTAGTTTAGAGAAACTGCGCCTTAGAGGGGGGGGGGGATCTGATAACTTTATATAAAATATATACGGGCAATTATAAACCATTGTCTGGAAACCTATATCATTAACAGGACTATACACAGGACACGAGGTCACCCATTTAGACAGGACGAAAGAAAATTCTGCCTAAAGCATAGGAAGGGTTATTCTACAGTGAAAACAATAAAGCTGTGGAATTCTCTGCCTGTTGAGGTGGTTGGGTCAGAGAATGTACAGACTTTTAAATAACTGGATGACTTCCAGCAAAAACATAATATTAAGGTTCATAACATTTAATAGTTGGGGAAGAGCTTCTTGATCCAAGGAGAAATTTGACCGCCATTCTGGGGTTAAGAAAGATTTTTTTTCCCAGTATGTTCTTTTTGCCCTTTTGAATCCTACTACAGGTGCTGTGAAAGGCTGAATCCAATGGACGCATGTCTTTTTTCAGCTTATGTAACTATTATTACCATAGGATAAAACACATTTACAAAATACTTTCTCACTTCTATATGCATGCAAAGTTGAGATATTCCAGATACATGCATTGTTAACCAAAAAAAACCTATCCGGGCTATTCAAAGAGATCCGAATTGGGGCTGAAAGGTAACCGAAAGCTGAAATTCAGCATTCAGTTACCTTTCCTGGCCATTCGGCTATCCCGAGAGGAGGCAGTTAGCCAAATGTTGGCAAATTGCCTGCACATACGGTGCCTGTTCGAGGGCAGTGAAATCCCCATAGCCTCGTCTATTCAGAGAACAAAAAACAGCAGTGAAAAGCTGCCGAAATGCCCTGCCATTCGGTGGTTTCATTCGACAGGTTTATTCAGGCGAATCCCATAGGCTTCAATGTTAAAAATATTCCCGTTTTAATACAATATCTAATAAACCATTGATTATAATATTTTGCAGTAAAGTCTATTTATAGATTTTTTAGGATCTTTTAAGCATTTTTCTGGATTTTTTTTGCAAAAAAAACATTTTCTGAGTTTTTTTTAACCCCTTCCAGACCGCTGACATACCATGTACGTTCTTGCCCACAGGTCTCCCTTAGACCCGCGGACGTACATAGTATGTCAGCGGGCTCCTAACTTCCCTCCCGCCGATACTCCCCTACCTTGCCGGCTCCCACGACGTCTATGGCAAGCTTGAAGCTTGCCTTGCTGTTTCCTGGGGGCTGGCCGATCCGATTACGTAATCACGCTGTGCCGGTGCCAGTGGGCAGAATTCAGGAAGGGGATGGGGGGGCTCTATCTCCAACCGTTTAAGCTAGAGCAATGCAAGTTGCACCACTGGAAACTGTTTCGCTGCTGGATCACGATTCTGCGCCAAATCGCGATTCAAACCTGGAGGGGGCTGACATCTTTGATGTCAGCCAAGCCTCCAGGTCACCCCCCCACCCACTGACATCCTCACCATATGTGTGAGTAGGTCAGTGGGCCAGTTAAGGGGATCAAAATGATCCCCCTATCTCCCGATCCGTGGCAGCTAGATAGTCATATTTGACATCATTGGAAAGGCCTCCTGATCATGGCCTGTCCAATGATACCAAACATGACCAGGGTTGGTGTAAAAATAGAATTGGGTGTGTTTGTTTTTGTCTGGGGGGGGGGGGGTTTAGTTAAATAGTACCTAGGCTGTCATCTAAAAATAATTCGCATAAAACTGTCAGAATGAGCTCAGCGCACATCGGTGTACTGGCTCAGCAGTGAAGGGGTTAAAAAGCAAAAACATGTAAAAATTGGGTATTTCTATTCTCGGGACACAATTTTGAAACTATTTAGCCGGGGTCTTTTTTGGTGGTTGTAGATTTTGGGGATCAATTTACGAAAGTGTGTTTTTACAATTTTTTCATCATATTTCATTTTTTTTTTATAGTACATTATTCGATATGATGGAAATGGTATTATTAGAAAGTCCGTTTAATGGCGGGAAAAACCAGTGTATAATGTGTGGGTTGAATAAACGAGTAAGAAGAAAATTTGACCTAAACACAATCAGCGCAGAAACGTAAAAACAGCAGCGGTCACTAAAGGACGGATTTGTGTAAAACCGCCCGATCACTAAGAGGTTAAACCTTTTTTCTGTAACAGCCCTTTTTATTATCATGCATTGGATCTTATATGTAAATTTCAGCCAATTTCGCTCAGTAGTTTGTTTGCAAACAGCGTTTCACTTTTCAAACATTCAAGCGTATGTTTTTTTTTTTCTCACTCCATTCGTCTGCGGTGTCGGGTTTTTCCGGAAGCTGCTCTGCGCTCTGATCGGCTCCTGCACGGGTTTCTTCGGTGTGTTCGGCGGAGTTAATCCAGATGTTTTTGCGGGTTTCGGTGTGCATTCGCCTGGGTTTTGCAGTGATTGTTCGGCAGGTTTTCGGTGGCTTTTCCCTGCACTACGACGGCCCGGTGGTGCTTGCTGAATACACTGCAGGGTCACCGAAATGGGATCGCCGAATCAAACCAAATTGAAGAGAATGAAAAGTCACCAAATGTGCGGTGACTTTTTGATTCTCTTTGAATAACCCTGTATGTATCGATTATGTTAGATGAATAGAAAAGGATGTCTGAAAACACCAAATATGTGTCAAGAAAAATAGGTCACTTAATGTAGACAAGCTTCCAAACAATCTCAATGTTTAAAGAAGAATGGAGAAAAGGCTGACCGTGGCGGGTCTCTGCACAAGATCTTCAAGCTTTGTGTGGCTGAACTCCAGGCTGATAACATTATACAATTTCTCTCGCTCATCATCAGGAGTTTCATAGTATCTGGCCCACTGTGCCATAGTCATTTCAATTCCCCTTTGAGTACTGACATCCATAACATCAATTATGCGCTTGCCCCCTGTAAGAGAAAACATTTTTCTGTGAGCAACAAATATTTGCTAATCAAAAGTGCAACGCCTGACGCACAAAAATTACTTAGGACAGACCCACCTCAGGGGCTGATGAGCAATTTCAAAGTAACCACAAGTGCAAAACCTGGGAACACAGTTTAGGCTCGGATTAGTGTGTGTAAATGAAACAGTTTTTATCATGACCTATATAAATCAGTCTGTCCCCTTTTCTAGCAGAGGAATTCTTAAAGTGAAATTTACAATTTAAATATACAGTTGTGCTCATAAGTTTACATACCCTGGCAGAATTTATGATTTCTTGGCCATTATTCAGAGAATATAAATTATATACCGGTATATGATAAAACAAAAACATTTCTTTCACACAAGGTTAGAGTTTGGTTGAAGCCATTTATTATCAAGTGTGTTTACTCTTTATAAATCATAACAGGAACTACCCAAATGACCCTAATCAAAAGTTTACATACCCCAGCTCTTAATTGCCAAGAAATCATAAGTTCTGCCAGGGTATGTAAACTTATGAGCACAACTGTACCTCAGAGTGCCAAGGAATCTGTATGACTGTGCATATGATTTTAACCTCTTCATTGCCGAGTCATTTTCAGTTAATCACATGTAACCCCTCTGCACTGCCTAACCATTTATCTTCATGTCACAGGCTTTGTGCGGAGCTCATGTTGCCCATTTTTTCTCATTATGTTTAAATGCTATTCAAAATCATGTTTTAGAACATGACCTAGATGAATTTTTTTCAGCGGAGTAAGCAATTAATATAAATAAAAGAAGAATCCTCATATTTTGGCACAATGAGTTTCTTGACTAAAATGACCATAAATAAAAACTCTGAATATTGAATTAACATTTTTTAAAAAGTACATACCATAAATTTCCAAAACAAAAAAGGGCCAATAAGTACAGCTAGAATGTTTTTCTACTCTATAATTAAGAACGGCAATTAAAAAGGAAGAGGGTGTTTTTTATTTTTACTCAAGTCTATGTACTGATCAGTATATATTGTTCAGAGTTTCCGGCTGGAAAATAAAAATAATGAACAGTATTTTACCTAGATCGAAGGTTCATCAGAAAAATTATAACTCAGGTGATTTTGACCAATTCACACTAGATATAGAGTAGAATAAGGAGCCATTACGTGCACATTGCTTAAGTTCAGGGAGGGGAAAAAAGGGGTGATTTTCCTGTATTTTTAGACTGAGTGCCTGCATTTATAAAGATCTAGCTGCAATAGGCATTAAAATATGGCAGGTAAGAGAATTATATGAACTACAGATGCGGCAAACGATATTACTTGAAAATCTACCTCAAAAACTGAACGTAGCAGATTACGCAGAGGAGGGGGGGGGGTTCCAATTAAAGTTTGTTCATTTTTTTCGCTATCTTTGTATTAAAAACAAGTTTCACAGTAATAGGTGGATGAAAATGTTACATATGGCTGGTATAAAAAGGGAGTTGGAAGATAGCAACACACAATGCATCTTAATGTGATCCAGAACACAGTAACCCCTTCGCTAGCAATCACTTTTAGATGAAAAAAAAATTGATTTCAAACATGGGATGTAAAGTTAACAAGACAAGACAGAATTTTTGCAGAGATTGTTCCAACACAGAAATGCGCAAATAAATATGATTATACATGTAATATTCTTTACTGAAATATTGCTGGAATTAACGATTTTGAACTCTAGATGGTGTCCTATAGCTTACTCAATTTCACATGGGCTCTACATTATCAGCATACAAGCAGAAATTGTCTTTGTATCAAATACAATAAATGTGATAAAGATGGTAAAATGTTCAGATCTCCTGTTTAAGGGGATTTTTAGTGATGAGATTATTAGAAAGGCAGCTTCATAAAAAAATTATACTAGAAGAACAGAAAAACAATAGCTATATCTTCCCACTCAGCCGACCTGCAGCCCGCTACTTCAGATTCTCTAACCTCACCTACCATGTTACCCCCTAGCCTCTTTGTAAGTTCTTGTGCAGGGTCCTTTCACCTACTGTTCTGTGTGTTTAGAGATATATATATATATATATATATATATATCTCTATTTGTTATTCTGTCTCTCCCTTTGTACAGCGCTACGAAACTTGTTAGCAATTTTTAAATACTTGTATCTGTATGTGGCATAGTGCCTGTGTATGGAAATTACAGTTCCACCTTGTATCTGTACTGTACAGGGATTTTCAGTTATAATAATCACCTGAATCTTATCCCTGTACAGCAGTGCATGACCCCAGAGCACTCCCAGTATTCTGCACTCACACTGGTTACTGTAGCACAAAGTGTTTGAACTTTTCATTACAGTGAGGTTTGGGGTTGTTCTCTTGCATTACAGAGAGAAAGGAGTGAATTCTCAGTGAATTTAGTTTCTCCACAGTGGGCACACTAATCCTGCCTTAACACGGTTTCATTGCAATACCTAGAAAAGCAAGCATTAGCATGTCAAAAACCCATTAGCGTATCATTTTTATCTAGACTTTGGTAGTGAGAGCAGGGTCGGTTTTATCATTGCATGATTTATCATAAAGAGTAGGCATGTGCCTACAGGCGCCTGCCACAAGGGGGCGCCTTGCTCTGTTTTAAAAAAAAAGATATATTTTTTTACAATTTGCAATAATTTAGACCAGTGTTTCTCAAGTGGTGGGTCGTGACCCAAAAGTGGGTCGCAACTGGGGGCGGACTGGGTCGCGGGGCAAGTGCTCCCAGGCCTCTCTAAAGCCTGGGACCCGCTGATGCATCTGACCTGCAGCAGCGGGTCCCAGGCGGTGCAGCTACCTCTGAATGTTCACAGGTGCCACCTGGGGCCCGCTGCATCAGGTAAAATACTCTAATTGCAAGGTGGAGGGGGGGGGGAGAGAATCTGTAATGGGAAGGTGTGGGGGTGGGACTCAGTGACTGGCAGCAGCTCTGTACTCCAACACCAGGAGCCACTGTGCACAATGCACATCTCAGTGAAGCAAATGGCTGTTGGGTAAGGGGGGGGGGGGCTCCCTATGTATATTTGTGTTTTTCTCTGTCCTTTTGTTAATCTGTCCTTTTACCTATTTATGCAGCCTTCTTTCTGAATATCTGGTATTCTGTCTGTCATCTATATCTGTGTGTCCTGTGTATTTTTCAATCTGTCCTTGTATCTATGTCTTGCTCTCCATTTCTCCTCATCTCTCTTTCTCCCTCTATCACTCTCTCCCTTTTACACTATAAATCTCTCACTCCTCTTCCTTTCCTGCCTTCCTCCTGATGTGATAATCCCTGCAGAAAACTAGAATGTACACGGATAATTCTCAGCAGATTCACACATGGCTTCCTGATCCCGGCCTCCCTGCATAACAGGGACGTGCGGTGAGGTCAGTGCTCCCCAGGTTCTGGCTGCTCTCCGTGCTCCCCAGGTTCTGGCTGCTCTCCGTGCTCCCCAGGTTCTGGCTGCTCTCCGTGCTCCCCAGGTTCTGGCTGCTCTCCGTGCTCCCCAGTTCTGGCTGCTCTCCGTGCTCCCCAGGTTCTGGCTGCTCTCCGTGCTCCCCAGGTTCTGGCTGCTCTCCGTGCTCCCCAGGTTCTGGCTGCTCTCCGTGCTCCCCAGGTTCTGGCTGCTCTCCGTGCTCCCCAGGTTCTGGCTGCTCTCCGTGCTCCCCAGGTTCTGGCTGCTCTCCGTGCTCCCCAGGTTCTGGCTGCTCTCCGTGCTCCCCAGGTTCTGGCTGCTCTCCGTGCTCCCCAGGTTCTGGCTGCTCTCCGTGCTCCCCAGGTTCTGGCTGCTCTCCGTGCTCCCCAGGTTCTGGCTGCTCTCCGTGCTCCCCAGGTTCTGGCTGCTCTCCGTGCTCCCCAGGTTCTGGCTGCTCTCCGTGCTCCCCAGGTTCTGGCTGCTCTCCGTGCTCCCCAGGTTCTGGCTGCTCTCCGTGCTCCCCAGGTTCTGGCTGCTCTCCGTGCTCCCCAGGTTCTGGCTGCTCTCCGTGCTCCCCAGGTTCTGGCTGCTCTCCGTGCTCCCCAGGTTCTGGCTGCTCTCCGTGCTCCCCAGGTTCTGGCTGCTCTCCGTGCTCCACAGGTTCTGGCTGCTCTCCGTGCTCCACAGGTTCTGGCTGCTCTCCGTGCTCCACAGGTTCTGGCTGCTCTCCGTGCTCCACAGGTTCTGGCTGCTCTCAGTGCTCCCCAGGATCTGCATCGTCCACTCCAGGCAGCCGCGCACTGCCCCTCCACTTGTAGGGAGGAGGTGCCAACACAGTGAACAGTCACACCCCAAACACAGCCCCACACCCACCGCACATGACTGTCCTGCATCAATCAATGCATGGGAGGCCAGCCTCCCATGGAGGTTTTTTTGAATGGCTTGGACCAATGGTGCTTTTCCATTGGTCCAAGCTATTCCATTGTTTTTCAGTCCCTCTGAGGCACTGCAGAGCGTAGATTTAGGAAGTAGGCGGTGCCAGACACGCGCTGCAGACCTCAATCTCTTGACCAGCTTCAGCTTATGCGATTAGCGTAGCGTTCAGCTATGCAAATTGCGTAGGCTCAGGGAGGGCAGGCTGCTGCGAAAAAATAATGTGCGCAGCAGCAGAGAGACGGCGGGGGAGCACAGAGCAGGTGAGCTTAAGTTTTTTTTATATATTTTATTCATTCAGTAGTGATTTCAATTAGAGTTGCTTTGTCTACCATCACCACACACTTTGAGACACTTACAAGAGCAAGAAGCATCCACAGTTTTCCAATAAGTTCTACTCAATTAGTTTATTTTACAGCAAACACTTGTTTTCACTAGTGCTGTGATTACTGCACTATCCTTTTTGGAAAGAATCCCTGTTTGTTTACAAAATTGTTTAAAAAGTGCATACATTGTGGAATATTGCACATGTTGTTTAGTGGAATAAATTATGTTTCAGAAATTCAATTATTTTTGGGTCGCGACTTAATGACCAAGGACAATTGTGGGTCCTGAGGGTTCACAGGTTGAGAACCACTGATTTAGACCACTGTATCTCTGGAGCCCTAAGAGCTATAAGGACATATGAGGCATCATTGGAACGGCCTGCTTATAGCCTTTTCATTGATACCAAATATAGGTTATTACAGGTTATATACAGGTTAGATTTATATAAAATTTAAAAATATCTATTAAAATATTATTTTTCCTAACAGCATTAATATTCAGTTTACAATTATAAAGTGCGAGTGATGCTGTGCTAACTCACCTTCCCATTTTCCACACTACCAGCAAGTGTGTATCTGATGATGCTATGCATTGCTTCATTCACAACCTAGACCGTGGCGCTGCAATGAGCAGACACAGGGGGACTTTGCAACCCTGCATCTCTGAATTGTACACCGCACAAGGTTAAGGGAGGTGTCTTTGGAAAGGTCAGAGTCTGGTCTTTACAATGATACAAGCATGACCATGTAATGCGCAAAAATAGAAAATTGAATAAAGTAAATGCAAAATTATTTTTTCTGTTCTACAGCAGAGGCAATATATGCTTTTACAGTACATATAAAATAAACAATGCAGCGGCATTCACTGC
The DNA here is from genome assembly GCA_009667805.1 of Leptobrachium leishanense. Classification (NCBI taxonomy): domain Eukaryota; kingdom Metazoa; phylum Chordata; class Amphibia; order Anura; family Megophryidae; genus Leptobrachium; species Leptobrachium leishanense. The sequence continues at coordinate 119,189,562 of CM019068.1, forward strand.
CCTCTTCCTTTAACCATTCTACCCATTCTACTGACTACCTCACTCTCTGCCCCCTCTTCTATGTCTTCCTTGTCTCCGGTCTCAGAGAAGGATGTCTCCGCAGTTCTCATGTCTGTCCTGCCAGTAATTGACTCTGCATTGACTCATATTTTTAACCTCTCCCTATCCTCTGGAGTCTTCCCATCTGCATTCAAACATGCTCTGATCACCCTCACCCTAAACAAGCCAGCTCTTGACCCAAACTCCCTCTCAAACTACCGTCCCATCTCTCTGCTCCCCTTTGACTCCAAAATCCTAGAACGCCTGATCTATAACCAGCTCACTGGTTTTCTTGCCAACTCTCTACTCGATCCGCACTAGTCTGGCTTTCCTCTCAACAATCACCGGAGACTGCTCTGACCAAGGTGACTAATGATTTAGCGGCCGCTAAAACCAAAGGTCACTTCTCCCGCCTTCTTCTTGACCTTTTCGCTGCATTTGACACTGTTGACCACCCTCTCCTGCTGCTCACGCTGCGTCAACTTGGCCTCAGTGACACCGTTCTCTCCTGGTTCTCTTCCTATAACTATCTTCACTCCTTTATTGTATCCTTTGCTGGTGCCTCTTCACCACCAGTTCCTCTTTCAGTCAGGGTACCTCAAGGCTCTGTTCTGGGTCCCCTACTCTTCTCGATCTATACCACCTCTGTTGGCCATCTCATCTCGTCCTATGGACTCCAATATCACCTCTATGCTGATGACACCCAAATCTACCTTTCTTTACCCGATCTATCAGCTGTCTCCGACTGTATGACTTCCCGTTTCCTAAAGCTTGACCTCTCTAAAACTGAACTTCTCGTCTTCCCTCCTTCTAAAACCTCCATTCCTGCACCCATTTCCCATCAGGTAAATGGTGCCACCATTACTTCTACCTCTCGGACTCTGATCTATACTTTACTCTTCACATTCAGTCGCTAACAAATCTTGCTACTTATACCTAAAACAACATTGCACACGTCCGTCCCAGTCTTAAATCTGGACTCTGCTAAAATGCTCATCCAAGCGCTTATCTCCAGTCTTGACTACTGTAACCGCATTCTCTCTGGCCTTAAGAGGTCCCAGATTCTGCCTCTGCAGCTTGTAATGAACGCCTATGCCAGGCTCATACACTTCACCTCCTGCACCGCTCACACCTCACCCCTTTGTCAATCTCTACACTGGCTTCCTGTTTCCTTTAGAATCCAATTCATTATATTGGAGCTCACGTACAAAGCTCTCCATAAACGTGCCGCTACCTACATCTCCTCCCTTATTAGCAGGTACATCCCGTCCCGACCACTTCGTTCGGCCAATGATCTGATGCTATGAGTTCCTCGTACCCGCACCCCCAACTCTCGCCTTCAGGACATCTCTCAAGCTGCCCTCTTTCTATGGAACTCCCTTCCCCGCAACATTAGACTCTCCCCGATTCTCCAGTCCTTCAAGAAGTTTCTGAAAAGGCATTACTTTAGAGAAGCCTATCGGCTCACTCCATGATCCCCCATTGTTCATTTCTTGCTCCATCCTGCCACACACCTTTTGGTCTAGATATGGGTTTTTACGGATGCGGGCAATGCATCGCCTGCAGAAAGACAGGCAGCCGCAAAAGATTAGTTCAAACCATTGATACTCCTCACAATCAATCAACTCTTCCTATTCGCCAAATTATCACCTGTCACAGTAAGAACGTTGTTTATTTACTTAAATGCCCTTGTGGTAAACGTTATGTGGGCCAGACCTCAAGGGCCTTATACATCAGGATCAACGAACATCTTTGCAATATTACTCGAGGTTATGACAAACATAGCGTGTCTACGCATTTCAAGGATATCCATTCCTGCAACCCCAAGGGTTTGGAGTTCCAGGGGTTAGAAATAATTACACGGGATTGGAGGGGTGATGATATGCACTCCAAAATTATCAAATCAGAGATGCGTTGGATTTATACTTTAGACACTCTCCTCCCTATGGGATTGAATGCGGACTTTGAAGTCTGTCATTTTTTATAGTTTATTCTTTTATGAATTATATACTTAGGTTCCCTGTGTATAATTTTCCATGAACACATTATATATTTCTTTTTTCTGTCACTGCATCTTTTTTGTGTCATATAGTATTATTTTATGTTTCATGATTTTTTATGTGTGTATTATACATATTCTTTATTTTTCTTGTTTTTGCATATTCTCCTTCTGGACTGTTTTATGTGTTGGTCGCTGGACTTTTTTGCCCCTGGACAAGAGGACTCTCCCCTTTTTCCTCCCTTTGTTTTTTGTTTTGTGCCTTTTGGAGGTTCTTCCTCCTTTTCCTATTTTTGGGATCTCTTTAGCCATCTGTAGAAGCATGCAGACATCCCTTCCCATTCCATTAATCGGAAGTTCCGATGCGTGAAACGCAAACCGGAAATCATCGCTTGGCCCGCAGGCGCATATCCGGTAGATGAGACGCAAACCGGAAGTTCCGGAAGTTACATCGACAACAACGGTGAACCGCACGCCAATGACATGCCTTCCCCAATCATTGGGATACTATTTAAAATCATGTATGGACATTCAAGGGGCTATTACCGACTGAGGAAGCCTGCAGAACGGCAGGAGAAAAGCGTTTCGGTCATTTTCCCCCATTCTTTGTATTTATCTTATTTTGTTTTTATTTGTATTAAATTTTTCATTTTTCTTATACTTTCATGTCCTCATTTATTTTTATTTGCCATTATTTATTATCCACTATTACTTTTTGACCATCTGTGATCCAGGAACCTGTGCTCTCGGTATCCATCTACGCTCCCGGTATCCACTAAGTCTCCAGAAGGGTGAGACCTACCCAAAATGGTCTGAGGCCTTATCTACTGAGCCACCCTAACAAGAGGCTCCATACCACGTGAGTGTGCTATTGCTTTTTTGACATACAATATTAGCATAGCAATATTACGCTATACATTCTCCATTTGTCCGAGGTCATATATTTGTGCCACTTCACCATTCCGGCCAAGAAAGAGTGTATACAAGCATAAGAAGCGTGATAACAACCATTGAATTCTGTGGGTGAAGCCCCCCCTCCAAGTGGCTTGCAGGCGCTGACAAGAGAGCCTCACAGGCTCCACCTCTGTGAGTGTGCAATTGTTACCTTCTGTTTATACTCATTTTTACCCCTGGTATTGCGCAATCTTTTTGTTTTTATTCCATAGGTACATGTTGTTGTTTTTTCTACTGGTCCACACCTGAGATGAGTACATTCTTTGTATATTACCTTTAACACCTGGTGAGAGTGTTGCAATTGTTTTGCGCTCCCTGATCTGCCTCCTTGGCATATCCCCTTTTCTCAAATATACATACAGGTTCAACACACAGTACAGTAGGCGAGAGTAGGGATGAGCTGTTCGGTGTTCGATTCGAACATCGCCCGTTCGGCTGTTCGAACTCCGAACATTTCCGCCCACAATGGACCACAATGCACTTTTCCACTGGCCTGAAGCTTGTAATTGGCTACAGCCTTGCACCTGACCACAGGTCAGGTGCAAGACTATGCCAATCACGGCTCAGAGTCCTGATTGATTGGGTAAATTTTGCCCAATCATGGGCTCACAGAGCTAAGTCCCGCAGCACACTATATAAGGCGTCCCTCGCAGCCCCAGCACGTGTTTTTTGAGAGGAGATTGTTCTATTAGTGTGTCTTGTCAGTGCCAGGAGCTATTGGGGGGATCTCACTTCTAGCAGATATCTGGGAACTGTAACCTGTGTCTTGTCACTGTTGCCAGCTATCAGGGGGTCCTATCAGGGGGTCTCACAGATTTATAGCAGATTTCTGCAAATTGTAATCTGTGTCTTGTCACTGCCACCCATCAGGGGGTCTCACTGATTTATAGGTGGTTTCTGGTAATTTTAATCTGTGTTTTATCACTGGCTGCCAGCTATCAAGGTGTCTCACTGAGCTATACCAGAGTTCTGCAAAATCTTTAATCTAAATAACACAGTTGAATCAGAGTTCAGCATATCTCCAATTTTTATAACAGAGTTGAATCAGAGTTCTGTATATCTTTAATCTATATATCACTCGCCATGTCAGAAAGACCAAAAAGGACAGGCAGACGCTCCCAGACACAGATAAGAGGGCAAGCAGCCTCTGTGTCGGAAGGCTGTGCCCCTGGTCATCGTGGACGTGGTGCATCCTCTGCAGGGGCACGCTTGCCTTTTCTAACTGGTACTGGACGTCTTAAGCAGCAGCAACATACAGAGGATTTGCAGGATTGGCTAACCAGGCCATCCGAGTCCTCTGCCAGCCAGACTTGCAGTGGTTTACAGTCCACCTCAGCTGCCAAAGCATCTAATGCAGCCTCCATGTCCACAGCTACTCCTGCCGTAGCCTCACCATCATACACGGAGGAGTCAGCTGAATTGTTTGACTACAGTGACAGTGACATCCTGCTTGAGGATGCGCAGCAAGTACAGTGCTCTGATTCAATCTCTGAGGTTGAGGAAGGGAGTATAATAAACCTAGAGGGAGGGGGTGCCAGTGACGCACAAAGTACTGGCACTCATGTTCCCCCAGCAGCTGCAGCACACTGCCAAGTTGGCTCCAGTGACAAGGAGATAGTGACCTCATCGTCATCATCCCCTGACTCCACCTGGGTGCCTGATCGAAAAGAGGAGTCAAGGGAGGAGTCACAACAAAAATGAGGCAGAACGTCCTCTATGAGCAACCGTAGCCAGTCCAACGCATCAGATGTCAGAGCTGCTCAGGTGCAGAGCGCTGTGGTCTCGCAGCACACGTCTAGGATCTCTGCTGTCTGGGAGTTCTTCAGGACATGCGCAGCAGACTGCAGCGTTGCTATTTGTAAGCTATGTCGGAAGAGGATCAAGCGTGGGAAAGACAGACACTCGGGTACCACGTGCTTGAGGCGACATATGACCACTTGCCACGCATCCCGTTGGCACAACACTTTGCATAGGTGGTCCTCCTCATCTGTCTCTACCCCCACTATATGTCCTGCAATGTCATTGCCTACAACCTCCACTGACAGGGATGATGCTACAGTAATGGGTGTACCAGGTCCTTCCTCAGAATGTGACAGCATCCCATCAGCTGAAGATTTATGCAGTCAGATTACGTTGCCCCAGCTGCTACAGCGGAAGAAAAAATATTGTCCCAACCATCCACATGCACAACGTCTAAATGCCAGCTTGGCAAAATTACTCGCATTACAGCTGCTGCCTTTCCAGAGGGTGGACTCCTTCCATGAATTTGCCGAATGTGCTGTACCACAGTGGCAGGTTCCAAAACGCCATTTCTTTTCACGGAAGGCCATTCCAGCACTATACCAGCACGTGGAACACAATATTATGGAGTCATTGGGAAAGGCAGTCAGCAGCAAGGTACACATGATTTTAGACACGTGGTCCAGCAAGCATGGACAGGGCCGTAACATTTCTTTCACGACACACTGGGTAACTCTGCTTGCAGCTGGGAGGGATCCAGGACGGGGCTCTGTGCTGGAGCTGTTCATCCACCACGCCTCCAGAAAGCTGCTTGTATGAGGTCTGTCTGCTCCTCCACCTCTTCCTCCTCCTGCTCGGTCTCTGGCGAAGTGGCAGTTAAACCGACGCGTGGCAGGGGCTACGCAATGGCTCAAGCAAAAAGATGCCATACTGTGCTTGAGCTGGTTTGTTTAGGGGACAGGAGTCACACCGGGCCAGAAATTCTGTCAGCTCTGCAGGGGGAGAGATGGTTAACACCACGCCAGCTTCAGCTGGGAATGGTCATCTGTGATAATGGCAGCAACCTTCTCTCCGCCCTACGCCAGGGTAAGTTGATGCATGTACCATGCCTAGCACACGTCCTAAATCTGGTGGTACAGTGTTTCCTAACCAGGTACCCAGGCCTGGCACAGCTTCTCAGCCAGGCCAGAAAAGTCTGCAGACACTTCAGACCTGCATTCCCAGCAAGTGTTCGCCTGGCAGAAATTCAAAGAGAATTCCACCTTCCCACAAATCGTCTGATCTGTGACATGCCCACCAGGTGGAACTCGACATTAGCAATGCTGCAGCGTCTGCACAAGCAGCAGAGGGCCATCAATGAGTACCTGTGTGAGTATGGCACAAGGACAGGTTCAGGTCAACTTGGTTCCCCCCCCCACAGTGGCTGATGATCAAGGATGCATGTACTGTACGGTCACCATTTGAGGAGGCAACGAGGATGGTGAGCAGGGACAGTGCATGTATCAGTGACACAATTCCTTTAGTGTTCCTGCTGGAGCGCACTCTGCGGGGAATTATAGATGTGGCACTAGAGGCAGAGCAGCAGGAGGAAGAGGAGGCCTTCCCTAGCTCTCAAGGTCCCAGTCTTTACACAGACAGCATTCCTGCGGGTCCTCAGATCAGACAGGAGGAGGAGGAGGAAAATTTAAGTAGTGGGGGCATTGAAGGTGGGGATTCCTCAAGGGAGGGTTTTGTGTGCCCAGAAACCCAAGGACTAGTATGTGGCTGGGAGGAGGAAGTGCACGATGGGGTCATCCTCATTGACCAGGAAGACTCGGAAGCTAATGCCACCTCCAACCTACGCTGCATGGGCTCCCTTATCCTGCAAAGCCTGCTAAAGGACCCCCAGGATTCGTGCTATCAAGGAGAGGGATCATTACTGGTTGGCAAGCCTTCTTGATCCACGATACAAAAGTAAAGTTGCAGAGCTCATCCTGCCCGCACAGAGGGAGGACAGGATGAAACAACTTGAGAACGCTCTAAAGCGACACTTGTGTTACACCTTTCCAGGCACTGGTAGGTTACCAAGTGATGACACATGTGCTTCAGAGGCTGCGGATGATCAGAGGAAGAGTGGTGAAGGCCGGGGCTGTTTGACTGATGCCTTTTTAAATTTTTTTAGTCCACAACGCCCAGGGACGTCAAATGTAGGCACCCATTGCCAGCGTCTTCACCGTATGGTGCAGGACTACCTAGGGGCAAGGGCAGACCTGGATACCTTTACAGCAGATTATCCACTGGTTTACTGGGTGTTGAGAGTGGATCACTGGCCAGAACTTAGCCAATATGCTATGCAGCTACTAGGTTGCCCTTCATCCAGCGTGCTTTCTGAAAGGACGTTCAGTGCCGCTGGAGGTTTTGTCACAGACAAAAGAGTGCGTCTTGTCTACCGACTCTGTAGACCGGCTGACATTTATAAAAATGTATCAGTCCTGGATCAGCAGCTATCAATCCCCTGATGCTGCCATAACTGAATAGATCAGGGATCTCTTCTGCATTACCAAAACCTCCACCCCTGCACTCTTCCACAATACCTCAGAGGGGTTACGTTGTGAAGGCACTAGCTGGCACCAAAGGCCTAATATTTGGGTGCACTGCCACCGACGCCTATACCAGATTCATATTTTAATATTGGACCGCAGGGTCCACCGCTGCACTCTTCTACAATACCACAGAGGTGTTAAGGTGTGAAGGCACAATATTTGGGTGCACTGACGCCTGTACCATATTCATATCATTTTAATACTTGACCGCAGGGTCCAACCCTGCACTCTTCCACAATACCACAGAGGGGTTACGGTGTGACGGCACTGGTGTCGACACTAAAGGCCCAATTTTAAAGCACCTATTGTTACTTCCATCCAAAGCCTGCATAAGTGTCACCATAATTTAGCCGAAAAATCACTAAACCTGTTCTGCGTGTACTAAAATGTCTCCTCTTTTCCTACAGGCTGCCGCCCCAAGCAGTTGTTGATGAATAGATTAAAGTAAACCATCTACTGTAATTTAAATGTAATTTTTTTGTTTTTAAATGTTTCTATACATCCTACAAATCCGCCACTTCACGGGCAGGTTATGGGGACCTCCTAGGCATGATATTTGAAGGAATTTTTCGTTTTTATTCTTAACCTTTATTTCATGGAAAACGCACTGCCCCTTCAAAAACTTTTTTTTTTTTAAACTTTTTGTCCTGGTTTCCGGTCCCCCAGGACACTACCCGGACCCCCATACACCTTTTATGCCAAATATCTAGCATATATGCCCTCTTGGAGGGCACTCTAAAAATCAAACGTTCGGGTCCCATTGAATTACAGTGCGTTCGAGATCGAACTCTTGAAATTGTTCAAGTTCGAAATCGAACCAAACACTGGGGCATTCGGCTCATCCCTAGGCGAGAGGACCCTGCTCAAGAGCTTACAATCTAAAAGAAAAGCTTCGGGCCTGGCTTTTATTCACTATATCAGAGACCCTTCCAATAGCACTGGCCTCTATGCACCCGCTTCCTCAAACAACACAGCCGGATCCTCCAGTCCTCTCCAGGGCCAACCCACTCAGAGGATTCTCATTCAGATCACTCTGAGATTCCTCCTCCTCTCGCAAGCGACCCTGGGAAGGTCAATCTGACTCTGCTGGTAGAGGCAAGGGCCCTGCTGAAAAGCCTTTCCCTAGCTCTGATATCAATAAGCATTTCAGTAGAAAAGTATTAAATCAAGTGGATTTAGTCCATCACCAGCAGAAAAAAATGACGTTTCAACCAAACGGTCTTTGTGAAGTCTGAATCATACATGTGCATACCTCAATATCTATACTATAAAACAGTAATACAGTGGCGTGTCCGTCGCCGTCTTCAAACGTGCGCGCAACCAGTACGCTGGGTGCACGTGCATCCAACCGACGCGGCACAGCCGGCTTTAACCCCTTCACTGCGGATGCCATGTGGGGCACGTGCCCCACACGTCATCCACAAGCAGGAACCACGGCGGAGATACTCACCTCTCTGTCCGGGGTCCCACGGTGTTCTGGCTTCAGGGAAGCTAGACGCTGACTAAAGCCGGCCCCCGACAAATGACATCAACGCGCCTGCGCAATGTCATTTCCAGGCGACCGACCCCCCCCCCCGGCAATGCCGGGAGATCGCCTGAAACGGAGGGGGGGATCCTTTTGGATCCCTCTCCCTCCCGATCGGGAGAATTGTCCACCCTTTAAAGCGGTGCCTGTTTTTTAACCCTACAATTGCCAGATCGCGATCGGCGCCGCTCGGCAGCCGATCGCAATCTAGCTCCGGTGGGGGCCGCCATCTTGGATGGTAGCTCCACCTCCGGGTTCCCCCTCGGCTCCTGCCGTGTCGTGCATAGCACGATGACGTCAGATAGCCGGGGAACCCCTAGCTGCCCGGGGATTTCCCGGGGAGATCAAGAGCCTGAGCATTGCCTGTCGGATAATACCAAACATGACCATGTTCAAAGTAAAACAAAATTTGAAAAAAACAAAAACATTTTTTTGTGTGTGTTGCTTTTATTAATGCAGCAATATTGTTCACATTTCAAATATAAAGTGAACAATGATGCTGCACTAATGATTTTTTTTTCTATGGGGTACGTTAGTAAAAAAAAAAAATCACATAATTCCTAAAAAAAATGTAACGAGTCCCCATTTCTAATTTTTGTACAAGCGCACCCCATAGAAAATATATCCGCAAACACTGAAAAAATGTGGGGAAAAAAACACTATAAACACTGTAAATGATTGAAAATTCTAATTTTATTGCATTTTTGTTATAATATATAGGCAGAACATGACATACATATAAAAATGATATATTATGAATCTGCGGAGTCTACTGGAAAGAACGATATATGTCTGGGTCGTCATATTATAAAACGTGGCTTCTAAACGCGTTTAAACATGATGAGCAAAAGCGGTAAAAATGAGCTGAGCACACAGGTGTGAAATGGCTCAGCAGCGAAGGGGTTAAGGCGGAGATACACTGAGCAGGATTTCCCTGTGTGCTTCTCCCTTCTCTTTTATGAAATCGAGGACGTGACAAACTTTCCACCGGAATAAGAAGGAGCACCACAAACATTGGGACTCTTGAGTATTTTAGCTTCCATTTTCACGGACTGCTATACGCACTATTGCACTCACTGTAGGTGGCGCCAGGCGTGGAGACGCACTTAGTGTGCACAGATTTTTTCCCCCTCCCTCGCTCAGGCTGCGTCACGATGCGGCGTTGAGCGAAGGGAGTTGAAAACAAAATCCACCTTTCCCGGTGGCAGAGCGACGCGATGAGAGGAGGGGCTGGATCTTCAGTGCAGCACACTGCGCATGCGCCGGGTCCTGTAGGTCTCTCCCACCAGCAGTGCTCCTCACTCATTCCTCGGGCTTCGCTCCAGCATCACAGGGAGAGGAGAGCTGTCTTGCAGCTCAACCCGGGCCAGGTGCCGCCGGGACACCGCTCCCCTCCGTAATGTGAATAGCCCGTCATTCCCCCATAAATTTGCCAGCCCACATGCCACCCACTAAACCTGGCTGGTTGTGTATATACACACACTGGCTGTATAAATTTAAATATTTATACCGCCAGTGTGAATAAATAAATAAATAAATATATATATATATATATATATACACACACACACACACACATATATACGTACATATACACTGGCTGTATTATATGAGAGAAGTCTGGATAGAGATATATATATATATATATATATATATATATATTATACACACACTGGCTGTATCATATAAGTCTGGAGATATATATATAATATGCAGCTCACAAGATCACGGTGGCACTCCAGGGCTATAAAGATTCTTTATTCAATCCATAAAATCAACGTTTCAGCCTCTCCGAGGCTTTCATCAGGATATACAAGTAAACAATGTTGCAAAAAACATTTTATACGCATAAGACATACAAACATTAATTGGTTAACTCACCACACCCTTGTGTTCGGTGTCTTCCCTGCGCGCATGCGTCTACCTAGTGGCTCGCCCAGTGGTGTGTATCGGGTGTCCTAGCAACCCTAAACGCTTAGCATACCCGCGCTGTTTGTTACTGCTCAGCGCATCGTTAAGGCAGAAAAGGGAAGAACCATGCCGATTCCTGTGAATTTAAAAACAAAAACTCCAACGCGGCGAGCGCTCACCAAGGATCTGGGGCCACACTACCCCCCCCCCTTGCTTTCGGCAAACAGGAGTGCAGCATTACAATTAACGGTGACCAAAAAACACCCACTCTAGATCATTTAATTTTCGCTTACAATGTAGACGGGGACGGATTCCCTCAATGTATCAGCATCATCCGAATAACTATATATGCACACTGGCTGTAATTATATGTATATATATATATCTATATATATATATATATATCAGCCAGAATACATATTTATATATTACAGCCAGACTTCTCTCATATATACATATTACAGCCAGACTGCTCATATATATTATACAGCCATTTTTTGCATATATAGTTATTTACACACACACACACACACAGGCTGTATAATATATAGTATATATAATATGCGCTTTGTGAAAATAAAAGGTTTTGGCATGTACATTTTAATTTAGTGGATTTCTGTTCAGTGTGGAGAGAAGCAAACGTAATGCAGTGTAGACTGGCTGCGCGGTGGAGCGGTGTGAAGTCAAACCTGCAAAATGTTTGCTTCTCTAGACGTCTCTACGCGCTCAATGTATCTCAGGCTTAATATGCTGGCGGCGCGCCAAAACGCCTCAGACACATGTAAAGTTACAATCTAAGGGGTCCCACGAGCTTACAACCTAAGGGGTCCCACGAGCTTACAACCTAAGGGGTCCCACGAGCTTACAACCTAAGGGGTCTCACAAGCTTACAACCTAAGGGGTCCCACAAGCTTACAACCTAAGGGGTCCCACAAGCTTACAATCTAAGGGGTCCCACGAGTTTGCAATCTAAGGGGTCCTGTTCCCGTGAGCTTACAATCTAAGAGGGAAGAGGAACCTGCTCTAATATATAAATGCCTTTGTAAGGCGCTGTCAGCTGCACGCACACCCATCACAGCTGCTCACTTGGCCCTCCTGTTGCGGATGGGATGGCGCCGGACGCGTTACACACTCATTTATATATGGAGATACTCTTGGATAAGACATTGGAAAAACAAATATGTGGACATGAATTCTGAGCTGGCGACAACAACACTAGACTGCCCTCCGGGCTGGCTTAACTAGTAATCAATAAATCATTAATAATCAAAGAGGCAACCTACACATATTTAACCCCGTGAAAAAAAACAATGTAGGGCATGTCTGCATATTATTCTTTGGTAAGACTCCTAACATCATTATTAATACAAATAACATTTAATTATTAATTATAATTAATTACATACCAGGAGAAGTTACCAGGAGAAATTTTTTTTTTTGAACAATATAAAAATATACAGAATAAAATCCAATGTTCTCCGGCTCCGAGTTTAAAGAAGGGGATGATGGTTATGAACTCCTGGATTAGTACCAGGCCGGAACCTCCGATGGTGAGGAAGCCGGCATATCCGGTAATCCGCCGGCAGTGCCCGGTTCAACAGGTGAGCCCTGTTCTGACATTATGGCGGGTGATCCCCGCTCCACTCCCGCGCTGGCACCCATGCGCTCTTTAGAGTCCTCCGATTCCTCGGATGCTCCCAAAGCAATCCCGGACGCTAGCGGGCTACCTTTTCTTCGACCCCCATACTAACCACCCATCCCGATCTTCGTCCTGGTTACCACCTGACCACATCGCCGAATACCTCAGTTTCTGGCTGTGTCGCCCGCTGGATAAGGAATCCAGGGCACGTTTGCAGGTGGAATGCCCACGTCCCACGCTTCTGGATAAGGTGTTCCTTACCCCGGAATTCGATTAAGATCTTATCACTTTCACGGGGAAAGCGGAGAAGGACCCCCGCAAGGGCCTTGAGCATGGCCTTAGCACTACTCAGGACATTGCTGGTCCGCTCTATATCATCCTGGCTGATGAAGCAGTCACCCATAATACAGTGTTGGACTCCCCCTTGATTAGAGAATGGGCACAGCGTGCCCGATGCCTTTTGGGCAACACCAATGTGGCAATCTCGTCCATTCAAAAATTCCTGGCCCGAGGAGTTCCCATTGGCTGCGGCTTCACCAGGCCCAGACGTTATTCCACCGGTGAATACCCCTGCGCTCCTGCTCCCACACATACCGGTTGCGGGTTGATTGCGGTTTTCCTTCCCAAGTGGCGCAAGCACACGTTCCGCACCATGGTGTTCCACAAAGCTCCTAAAACCATTCATCCACTCATGAGGCATCAAGAGCGTAGTCTACTTAGACGACATACTCATCCTAGCCCAGGATCCTGCCCGGTCCTCCTGCCATACCGAGATGGTGGTTGCCCTTCTGCAAGACCTTGGTTTTATAATCTATTTGGATAAGTCGGCATTCCGTACAGCTCAAGTGATCACCTTCCTGGATTTGAGACATCGACTCGATAAAGTGTCAGCTGCAACTTCCTCTGTCGGACCTTACACTCTCCCTTTTCGACTTCTGCCTGGAAAGTAACATCTCTTTCAGAGCAGAGTGCCTGCCTGGATCAACCAACTATGTAGCAGATTGGTTTCGTGATACCAGAGAGACCACAGTGACAGGCATCTGGACAGCGCAAGGTTTCAACACCTGTCGATGCTGCGGGCCCCCTCCATCTGGACCCTTTTGCCTCTCGCCTGAACCATCAGACACCAATCTACTTCAGTTGGCTTCCGGATCCGGCAGGCTAGCAACGGCTAGGCAACGACAGTGGGTGCCTTCCTCCAATCCTGGCCTCCATTGGGAGTTTATGAGATTCCCCTGTATTCGATGATTATGCGAACACTTCAAGAAGGACGTTAACCGGCTGTGCGGCTTCTGCTCCTCACACCCCTATGGCATTCTCAGCCCCGATTCGCATTGGAGCTGGAGCTCTCCCTGTCAACACCCGCTTCTGCTGCCGTCCTTGTCTACCGTCCACGTCCTCCTGAATCCCCAAGGCAACCCACACCTGCTTGTTTTGGAAAGGAATCATCTGCGATGGCATGGATGATTTCCGGGGATCCCTCATGCTATCAGGCATACCAGATGCAGCTTGTACCCAGTTGGAGTCCTGGGCTCCTGGACCTCAGAAATGTTACCGCTACGCCTGGAGGACATGATGTGGCTGGTGTATGCAACAACAGGCTGATCCCACTACAGCCCCTCTTCCACTGATTCAACAGGACTTGCTGTCCCTGCGCCAACTCTGTGAAACTAACCTTCCTGTTGTGCCTGGTGTCCATTAGACGGGTTTCGGATGTTACGGTGTTTAATGCACTCAGCATCTCCTTCTACCCTGGGGGGTCGTTTTCACGCTCACAAGACCTACTTCAACATTGCGGCCACTTTCCGTACCCTTTACGTACGACTTCGTTCTCATGCCGCTGGGGATCTGGTGCAGCTTTAAAACTGCAAAATATGAAGCCTCCTGCCTTGATATAAAATTGTGGATTATTCCAGCCTTGGTGTTAGAATAATCTTAATTTTAATAAAGACAGGAAGCAAATATTTTTCCGACCCGCCCTTCCAGTTCTCCTACTGTGTGCATAACTTGCACGTAGGTACAACCTTCAAACGTCACTCAACATACATACAATGAAGTAAAAATAAACTAATAGAAATTGAGTACTTTTTTTTTGTCGGCCTTGTGTCCTTCTTTCGTTAACCTTTTTCATTAAGTAAGTCTGCCATCTTTGCAGGCATGTGTTTTGTCTCGCCTTCGTTAAGTAACCCTAGACTTTTGGTTTTCATTGCTCATACCTAGGAGATGTAAAATTTCCGGAAATTTTGAAGCTATGGAAAAAATTTAAAAAAAAAAAAAAATTTCCCCTGGAAAAATTGGAATTTTTTAAAAAACAAATTGAAAATATGCACCATAGAGTACGTTTACAAATTTAAAAATAATTTGGTTTCACTTGAATTTGCTTTTTATAATTATTTTTTTTGTTTCAAATGGAATACCAAGCAAGGACTGTAGTGTATAGGATAGTGTGAGAACAAGTAACCAGCCCTCTGTTTCCAAAAGAGCAACAATAAAAGCAAGAAACCAACATAAAAACATAGAAATATATAAATTTCTATATCAAATTTTCCCCTTCGCACCAATAGCAAAAGAAAGTAACTGCAATATTCGTGCCTGAAAGATATAGATACATCAATATTTAAGCTCCATGTTGAGGTGTGCTTTAAAAAGTAGAGAAAAGAAACAAAAGACGACAAAACAGATACAAAACATGCAATTTAATCAAATTTTCTGATCTATCATTTTCTGTTTCTTTTTCCTCCATATTTGTTATTTTTCTCATTGACTTCTAAAAACGTAAGGTTTGCACGGATTGAAACAAGCGTTTCTCCCCTTTCATAGGTTAGTTTGCTCTGTGTTTGCTAATATTCAAACCAAATCAAGAAACAGATTCTTTCACAGCAGCAGCAAAAGATGCAGAATCTGCAGGGAGTGAGATGCAAGAGGTTGTGTTGTGCAGAGACCTTGCCGCCATGTTGCAGAAGGGATAGGATTTGCAGAATCCCAGACTGTGCTGGAGAGAACATTAACAGGGTCAAATAGGGACAAATTTACCTCTTAATTCTTAGTTTCTGTCTTCTCAGGCCTTATCAACAGTATCACTACACTACACTACAGTATCACTGTAGGAGGTACAAGATGAAACTCCCAAATAAGCTAAACTGAAGCCTTTTCCCTGTAGCGCCCCCTAGAGGCTGAAATGCATATTTTGTTGTCTGAGTATTGCATGGAGAGGTATTACTTGCATTGTATTCCAGGATTTGCTCGTCTTCAGTCGAGAGAACGAGTAATGATTTAACACTTTAAAGTCTCAGAAGTCTTTCATTAAGGTCTTAATGTTATGATATGGTATTAAATCTATATTAGACATATATCATTGTAAAAGAACATATCACACACTTTTTTTTTTCTTTCAATTTTTCCGGAAAAACAAAAAATGGCTTTGGAAAAAAACGTTAAAAAAAACCCCTGTTTTTTTCCAATATTTCCATTGTTTTTCCAGGTCTTCCCATCTCTACTCATACCATATCCATATGTACCGTGTCCGTTGCTAATTGCTTGTTGACACATTTCCATCACCTGGTACTTTCACGTGCTTGGTCTCTGTGTCTCTCTCCTAGCTTGATTGGCTCTCGCTGACCCGATGGTCCTTCTTGGCAAGCCTGTCTTCCTCTGATTTCAGGCCCTTCAGCCTCACCACGTTGTCTGTTCCCATTTGGCTTCCATTTTCTACGGTTCCTGTTTTGTCTTGTCACCTGATATTTCACCATTCAAGAAAAGAGGATTTGGGAGGGGCTTGATGACCTCTTATACTCATGCTAGATTTTTATTGGTTTACTTTGTTGCTATGTAAACTTTTACTGCTGGAGGTTTATTAAAGAAAAAAAAGAGTGCAAAATATTCACCTCCTGTTTTTATTAAAATTATTCTAACACTAAGGCTGGAATAAACCTCAATTATACCCTCATACACTTCATTGGAAGAAAGAGGCAACAATCTTTCCAATGACACCTGTTCTTGGGTTCTAGGACTTATGGAGGCACAGATACTGCGGTCTAATGTCCATTCCCCCTACTTCTACATCCTATCAGCACTGCTGGGGTTAACGGATTAAGGTCACCGAAGACTTACACAATGTTATTCCTCGAACATTTCCCCCAGTGAGTCCGAAAGTCTACCGACTGCTTGGCCAGAGGAAGAAACACTGCTCACCATGGGATTTGGTGGAAGTAAACACTTTGATAAGACCGGGCAGTTATTGTTTAAAAAAAAGACGCACACAGAGACTGGCATAGGCTAATGTCAGAGGAACGCATTCTGAGTACACACTGCGTCCATGCACAATGGACGTACATCCTGACTGAAGATACTGTAGACACCACACGGTCGTTTTTTTTTACTGACTTTTTTTGACTGATGTAGATGGGAAATAAAAATGAATATGTAAAATTAAAAAAAACATTGATACATGATATGAAAAAACATTTTGTCCGTCAAAAATGCAGTCCGTCTGACTACGTTCCTTCACTCTCACACAAAGCTACGTGGACGTGGCGCACTTTGTGCGTCCGTCCGTCCTAGCGGTGTGACGTTCTTGCATAAATTGCGTCCGGTGACACGTGCGTTTGCACTTCTGTGCGGACGTACTTCGTGTGTGGGTCTCGATTGATCATAATTTTATGCTACGGAGGACGTTATGTGCAGCAACACGGACGTAATCACTACGTTCGTCTGACACGGGCCTTAGATGAAAATAAAGTATTTAGAAAAAAATCTGATGTTTTTCTAAATACTTTATTTTCATCTCTAAGCCAGTCTCCGTGTGCGTCTGACTCTTTTGGAACTTCTATAGCTGTAGTCAGACCTTGCACCGGAGCAAGTAACGTATGCGGGGCTTCTTGGAGATATACACTGCTCAAAAAAATAAAAGGGAACACAACAACACAATGTAACTCCAAGTCAATCACACGTCTGTTAAATCAAACTGTCCACTTAGGTAGCAACACTGACAGTCAAGCTCACATGCTGTTGTGAAAATGGAATAGACAAAAGGAGGGAAGCATATGCAGGTAGTAAGACATCCCCAATAAAAGGAGTGGTTCTGCAGGTGGTGACCACAGACCACTTCTCAGTTCCTATGCTTTCTGGCTGATGGTTTGGTCACTTTGAATGCTGGCGGTGCTGTCACTTTAGTGGTAGCATGAGACGGAGTCTACAACCCACACAAGTGGCTCAGGTAGTGCAGCTAATCCAGGATGGCACATAAATGCGAGCTGTTCAAGAAGGTTTGCTGTGTCTGTCAGCGTAGCGTCCAGAGCATGGAGGTGCTACCAGGAGACAGGCCAGTACATCAGGAGACATGGAAGAGGCCGTAGGAGGGCAACAACCCAGCAGCAGGACTGCTACCTCCGCCTTTGTGCAAGGAGGGACAGGAAGAGCACTGCCAGAGCCCTGCAAAATTACCTCCAGCGGGTCACAAATGTGCATGTGGCTGCTCAAACGGTTAGAAATAGACTCCATGAGGGTGGCATTAGGGTCTGACGTCCACAGGTGGGGGTTGTGCTTACAGCCCAACACCGTGCAGAACGTTTGGCATTTGCCAGATAACACCAAGATGGGCAGCTTCGCCACTGGTGCCCTGTGCAATTCACAGATGAAAGCAGGTTCACACTGAGCACATGTGACAGACGTGACAGGGTGTGGAGAAGCCATGGAGAATGTTCTGCTGCCTGCAACAACCTTCAGCATGACCGGTTTGGCAGTGGGTCAGTAATGGTCCATCCACCAACGCCACGTTGCACCACAGACTGTCCAGGTGTGGGAGGAGATCCCTCTGGAGACCATCCGCCACCTCATCAGAAGCATGCCCAGGCGTTGTAGGGAGGTCATACAGGCACGTGGAGGCCAACACTACTGAGCCTCATTTTGACTTGTTTGAAGGACATTACATCAAAGTTGGATCAGCCTGTAGTGTTGTTTTCCACTTAAATTTTGAGTGTAACTCCAAATTCAGACCTCCATGGATTGCTCAATTTGATTTCCATTGATAAGGTTTGTTGGATTTTGTTGTCAGCACATTCAACTATGTAATGACCACAGTATTTAATAAGAATATTTCCTTCATTCAGATCTAGGATGTCTTATGTTTGTGTGCTTTATTTTTTTGAGCAGTGTATATATACTCCTATATGTACTCCTCCGCCAGGTTCTATTTAACCTTGATCTGCGGGGAGCTCCCAGGAAGGACTTATTCCTCAGTGAGTTTATCCAATGAAGGGCAGTCATTAGGTTTGCAGAGTAGGACCTGCCAGAGGGTGGTTTACATTGACGTTGTTGGAAGGCTTAAAGCAATTCACGGCCGTTCATTGCAAACTAAATTTCCAACATTTTATTCAACAAAGCTCAGATTTAAGAATTTTTCAACATGTGGTAAAATCTGGTATAATGTTTCCATGCATGAAGCGGTTGTTGGTTTTATGAATGTTGACTGGAGTGCTCTCTCCCTGGTTTTGTTTGTATTTTATTTTTGAGACGCACCAGCACTGAAAGCTTAGTTTAGGTTGAGTACTACTGCCACCTCCAACTACCACATAATGTCACACATTCTACCCACTTTAGCTTTTTAAAGCGTTCGGCTGTGTGGATTGCCCCCTCCTGCCCAGTTTGGCAGAAATCTCCAAAGCAGAGGAGTTTCCGCTGCCCACACGTCACTAGACAACTGGGATTTTGAATTTCCTAGCCAAAAATCGATCACGGATTATGTCAGCACGCTCTGCATGCAACAGCGAGTGTCCTAGGAGAAGGCAACCGATTGGATTTGCAAGCACAGAAGCAATCATCGTTCCACACAGGCACTAAAGAACTTGCATTCAAAAGCAATGAGCAATTTGCACATTGTCGGTACAAACTGTAAACAAATGCTGTAGGGACTTTCGTGCCAAGAGATAAATGTTTCCACCTACACTAGAAGAAAAACTAAATTGGGCAGATGATGTCACCAGCATCTGCCCAGTTATGTAAGGGCATAAAAAGGTGGGTAAAAAATCATTGCTCCTTTAACACCCTCCATTGCTGAGCTCATCAGGTTTAAACGTGATTTGAAGTAATGTTTTCTTGTACAACCCAGAGAATTTTTTATTGGAATCAGGAGATTCAAAATATATCATGTGTATATCTCAGCTCCTGTCAGAAAGCTGTAAGATTTTTTTTTTGGAAATTTCCATTCAAATTTCAATTAAATACTGCGTGTAAAAATAAATTTTCAACATTCTATCACCCAAATCTCTGGTTACATCTTCTATGCTTTAACACAGTGGTATTGCTCATTTTTTACATCATGAAAGGACAATGCTGCCATCATGGAATAATTTTCTTTTATATTGCACATTGTCATGTTTGGCATCATACAAAAGCCAGACTCTGACTTGTTTGATGACACCTCACTTGACCTTGTGAGGTGTAAGTAATGGAGATACAGCGGTCCGACAGACTCCCAACCTCCTCACAACTGTGTGAATGCTTGTGTTTTAGATGAACCAATGCATACTATCGCACTGCGCCATCATCTCCACATTTGCTCCCGGTGTGGAAAATGAGAGGGCGAGTTAGCACAGTTGCATTGTTTGCTTTATAAGCAAAAGCACATAATACCATTGCCTTATCCAAGATGTTAGCCCCCTGTGAGAGAAGGCCACCATCACTACCGAGCAGAAGGACTGACACCAAACGTGTCCTCTGCATCCTAGCAGGAAAGCTGAGGAAGCGTTCAGTACATCATCCGTAGTAAAGTTATCAAAAAGTGTGACAAGATTTCCCCCCCCCCCCAATAACTGAAATACATGCAATTTCAAATATCAGCAATTGTTTCAATGTTGAAACATTGAAAAATATAACAATGAGAATATCAGTTGTTCCCATGACTGTTTCCGGTTTCTTTCTGACTATGCTACAGCTCACAATTTGAGAACCACTGCATTAAAAGATGTTCAACCAATGGTAAAAGACCACTCTACAGATTTTCAGAAGATTTAGAATTTGTAGGAAGAATACCTACAAGGGGGGTAATTCATTTGACAATCTATGTTAATGGAATAGTTGCTTCTGGGGACAGAGGGAGTATACTACTGTCATTCACCTCCCATTTCTAGCCCAGATATCATGGAACCCCGTGCTAAAAGACTGGACTAAAACCTTGCTCCTCCGCTATTCCCCTCATTTAACCCCTTAACGACATTGGGGCGTACCATGCCGTCCTGCACCGCACGGGCTTTAACGCCACAGGACGGCATAGTACGCCCCGCGGCGTTACGTCCCTCTGCGCGCCGAAAAACAGCCCGCCTCCCTTCCCACAATGCCGATCACTGGCTGGGGGTCTGCCTGACAACCAGGAAGACCCTCCCAGCCAGCGATCGGCATTGTGGGAAGGGAGGCGGGCCGTTTCCCTTGAGGAAACGAGCAAGTGGCCAATCCGGCGATCGGACCTGACGTTGCAGAGGTGACAGACTGTCACTTCTCCAACTGTCAGAATGTCTCAGACAATGATTGTTGCATTGGCTGAGACATTGCCCCTTTCTCCTGTTCCTCATTGCGATCTGAGGACCGAGAGAGAGAGGCAGCAATTGAGAGAGCGGAGCAAAGAAAAAAACAATTCTATCAAAAAAACCTGGCACGGTACCCCCTGGCAGGCACTGTACCCCCTGGCAGGGACTACCCTGATTGGCACTGTACCCCTTGGCAGTGTGCCCCCTGATTGGCATAGAACATCGTGAGAGCTGTGAAAAATATATATATATATTTTTTTAAATAAAACCCCCTGGCAGTGTACCCCCTGATTGGCAAAGGACACCCCTGGCATTTCTGAGAACCCGCACTGGCATACGACCCCCTGGCATTTCAGACTACCCGCATTGGCATATGACCCCCCAGGAAATATTCTGACCTTGGTCTGGAAAAAGAAGTACCGGCCACTAAAAAGGACCGGGAGGGCTTAGTTTAGGTGTTCTAATATTTTAGCAGTGTACTTGACCCCATCAGTTCCCCGACCTCCCATTTAATTAGTTCTAACAAGATCCCCATAAAAATGTCCTCCCGCTTTTATTCCACAGAAGAGGCATTTGAGATCCTGGCCGCCTCTAAGTGACGCTCTCGCCGACAGTGACACCCTCACAGCATCTGATATAGAGCCCCTTGGTGAACCCTCCAGTGAAAGGGACCCCCCCACCATCTACTGGGAGGCGCAAAAGCAATTTGGTACCCCCAAATATGGCTGCCCCAGAAATCTCCCCATTTATAGTGACTCCTGGCTAAGTTTGGCCAGGGTTTGTGACTAAGTGGCTACTATAAAAAACTGGACATACTCCATTTTCAATACTCTGGGTTGTCTACTTTTCAAAATGGTATGACATGATGGGGTACTTTCATACTTGGGCTGCCATAACCTCTCAAATTCAACCTAGGCCAGGCAAACCAATCTGGCAAACTCTACATTTGACCGTGTAACTTTCCAAAAAGTAAAATAAAAATGCGACATGGGGGTACAGTTGAACTGGGAAGACATTGCCGACCAGAAACATGAGTTTTTTTAGGCCAGTAAAACATCGAGGGCGCATGATTTCATCAGTAAAATAACCGTTTTTGTGTGAAAAATGCAAAACACAAACAAAGACCAAGTTTGCGACTAAGTGACTACTATAAAAATACTAAACCTACACCATTTTGAATAGCCTGGGTTGTCTACATTTCAAAATAGTATGACATGATGGGGTACTTTTCATACCTGGGCTGCCATAACCTCTCAAAGTCAACATAGGGACAGCAAACCAATCTGGCAAATTTCAAGTTGTAAAACCTGAAATGGGCAAACTCTATATTTGACCCTGTAACTTTCCAAAACATCATATAACCTCTACATTGCCTACCAGAAATATATGTATTTTATTTCATTTAATGCTAAGCGTACGATGTCATTCACACTGAAAATACAATGCAGAACTTTGAAAAAAAATTCTCATAGTTTTTCGATTTTTTTCCATACTAGAATATATTTTATATATAAATCTTTGATGGAAATTGAAAGCGCTATTTCTCCTGAACAAAATGATATATAATAAGGGTGGGTACACTTAATATGTAAGAGGTAAATTATGGTTGAACAGCAAAAGCTGAAATTCTACTTTTAGAAGTGTTCAAAAGTGTTCCAAACTTGTAAAACTACTCCAGTCCTTAAACCATTGGTCTGTTTATGCTTTAATTTTAAAAGTGGCGGTTTGTGACCCCCCCCAACAGAACATAATCTCAATGTCTTTAAGCCTGTTCCTCATATTCCCTGACACCAGGGGAAGCCTGGTTTTGAAACCAGGAGCTGGGTTTGAAATCCTAGCCAATCTCCATCCAGGGGGCCAGACGTGCCAACCAATGCCATTCTAGGACCGCAGGGCATTCACTTTAAGGGAAACATCTGCAGAAACTTTAAACCGCAGTGCCTTGAAAACCATTTGCCCCAGCAGGGCACTCCATCGGAAACCAGAGATTCTGAGCCTTTCTTGGCTCCAGGGAATCAGGGGGATCAGGCAGCAGCGGCCACGAGGAATCACCTGGGTAACTTCCACAAGCTGCCGATCGGGCCCCCGTCTGCTAATCTGGGCGCTGGTTGAACTGTGATACCATAGGGGCTCGAGCTATCAAACGGTACCCACGGATTGCCGCTGCTCCTCTACAATCCCCCCAAACAAGGACCCTTGTTAAGTATGACTGCAGTTACAATTATTTATAAAGGTGCCACCAAGTTCCGTAGCGCTGTACAATGGGAGACACAGAATAACCAATATACATATGAGGACCCTGCTCAAGAGCTTACAATCTGAGAGGACCTGATGGAGACCAGTGTGAATGGCGGTGCTGGGATGTTAACGGTTAACGGATTCTGTACCAAATAAAAAAAGAGGCCTGCTGAAATGGCCAGAGAATCTGCTTAACCCAACATGACCAGTGTCGTCTGCTTTATTGGGAGAAATTAAGAACGGACATTGATTCAGCGCTGCTCGCTGAGGGGAGAATCCAGAAAAAAGTGGAGGAAAACGAGTCACGACGGCCGAGGGAAAATATTTGACCTGGGCTCTCGTAACACCCATGTCAGAATTACTGTTGTTCATTCTAAAACAGGAGACAAACTGGCATTTGTGCTTATTCCACAAGACTCACATTGTTAATAAATAAAATTTGCAAAACACCACCTTCTGTTTTTTTAATCTGAAGCCTTGGTGTATCGAGTCTGCAGACAGCTGGAGAATAGCGCTACAAGAGTGAATCACTTACCAACAAACATCTTCACATCATTCACAGTGAAATCAGAGTCTGGCATGCTGAAAAAGAAAGTTTAAGAAATATTAATAAAAAAAAGGACCAAAGCTACACAAAAACTGATGCAATAAACTCAAAGTCACTCACAGGAAACCTCAGTTTCCTCAGCGAGGGACAGTACTCACCAAAACAGATTTATACCATGGATCCTCTGGACAGACAAGTCAGAATAGTTAGGAGGAACCTTAACCCTTCCCTGCTCCACCCTCACCTAATTTACATACTTTACAAATCTGCTTTGAATCTAGGAGCCAGCTACAACAGTTAGGAGCCAGTTTTTGCTTCAAACTAACCAGCTTTACTTTCAACAACGAAGAAGAAAGAAAAACGTTTTTTTTAAAGACCGAGTACGAGTACCAATATTCTTTTTGCCAGGTACTCACCGATATTTTTATTTAAGGTCATGTGACACTTTCCAGTAAAGTTTTTGCTGAAAGCCTTTCCAATCTACTCTATAAAAGAGTAAGAGGCAGCGTGTCCGTCGCCACGCTGCCTCTGCGCATGCGCGCACAACCAGCAGCCGCAGCAAAGAACACAGCCGGGTGCGCGAGGGACAAAAAAAGTC
Source organism: Leptobrachium leishanense (assembly GCA_009667805.1). Classification (NCBI taxonomy): domain Eukaryota; kingdom Metazoa; phylum Chordata; class Amphibia; order Anura; family Megophryidae; genus Leptobrachium; species Leptobrachium leishanense. The sequence goes on from CM019068.1 coordinate 119,213,853, forward strand.
CGATCCATTGGAGAGGCGCGCATCGCCTCTCCAATGGGTCAGATTTTTTGTGTATCTCCTTCGTGCCCGGCAACCAGTGTGCGCGAGGGACAAAAGAAATCCGCTCCATTGGAGAGGCGCACAGCGCCTCTCCAATGGATTAGATATTTTTTTGTCCCCCACGGATCCCCCCTGCCCTGAGTCTCCCCCGGAGGCTGTCTATTCGGCCCCTCACCGGCTCCCTCCATCAGCTTCCGGTTCCAGTTCCTGCTCATCTTCCTCCCGGAGCCCAGCGATCCAATGTTTCGCTCCTGAACGTAAAAGAACACAGTCCGTTGGTCCCGTGAGCTTACAATCTAAGGGGTCCCGTGAGCTTACAATCTAAGGGGTCCCGTGAGCTTACAATCTAAGGGGTCCCGTGAGCTTACAATCTAAGGGGTCCCGTGAGCTTACAATCTAAGGGGTCCCGTGAGCTTACAATCTAAGGGGTCCCGTGAGCTTACAATCTAAGGGGTCCCGTGAGCTTACAATCTAAGGGGTCCCGTGAGCTTACAATCTATCCCATGAGTTTACAATCTAAGGGCTCCCATGAGTTTACAATCTATTCCATGAGTTTGAGTTTACAATCTAAGGGTTCCCACCAGTTTCCAATCTAAGGTGTCCCACGAGTTTACAATCTAAGAGGGTCCTGTTCCCGTGAGCTTACAGTCTAAGAGGGAAGAGGAACCTGCTCTAATATATAAATGCCTTTGTAATGCGCTGTCAGCTGTGCGCGCACCCATCACAGCTGCTCAGTTGGCCCTCCTGTTGCGGGTGGGATGGCGACGTACGCGTTACATTTATATAGAGAGATACTCTTGGATAGGACATTGAAAAACAAATATATTGTCAGACCTTTTTAGATATGAAATTTCTATAAACGCAGGAATGTTTAAATTTGGGGCCAGGAATTGCGTCACGCAAACAACTTGTCTGCGTCGTTAATATATAACAAGAACAAGAGACAAGCTAAACTCGTTAGTGTTACGCATACAAGAAAGTACATTTAACATTGTTTATTTTATTTATTTGTTACAACCAAACAGGGTTTAGATCAAATGGTTTAAAAGTAAGGGAACACAATGACAACTAAGATAGATATCTCAGTATTGTGTTTATTTCGTCAGATCGAAACTCTGAAAGCCACGTAAACATGGAACAATAGGTTGCCCAATAAAGAAAAAAAAACCCAAAGAAGGTTAAATGGCTTGGGTAAACCAGCTTGTAATGCTATGCTATTCGGCAATATGTACTATATGGTATGAGAATATTTATTAGTTAGAACTGATAATTTTAGCATCTTATAAAAACAGAGGCCCTACCACATTTAGTTGATCATCACGAATGTCTGGTGTACTAACCCGCATGAAGCCGATTAAGTCGGGTAACGTGTGACTGTTAAAAACGATACCACGAATGAATGATTGTATGTCCCCTCACATACACATCCCTGTGGATATAAGTAAAGGGGGATGAGATGAATAAATCTATGGAGTCCCGGGATATAGGAATAAAACGACCCCAAACCAGTAAAAGATTGGCCAAGCCCATAAATTAATTCCTGCAGAAGGTTGATGGTTGATCTGAGAGCGCCATCTGCTTGCCAGGTAACATAACACCTGGACAGACCCCTGGAGTTGATGAATATATATCCTCCAATCAAATGAGGCCACATAGTGATGGGCTAGATCTAAAACTGGGCGGAAGACCACTATATAGAGAGGACACTCCAGAGCAGAGGGAGGACACACACTGAGGACACACACTGAGAAAAGCTTGGGGAGAGACCTGAGGGACGCTTGGAGGGGAGAAAGGCAATCACCATCGGCCGCCCCCTTTAGAGACCTGACCACACCCTAATCTTCCACCACTCTATCTTCACTAACCAGATGGTAAAGTATACCTGAATAATATGATATCTATTTTCTAATTGCATAGTCCTGACTTTAGATGTCCACCACAAACTAAAGGAATATAAATGAATTATTTTGCTGTTTGAGCCTAATAATCAGTAGAATAGAAATTCTGCCTTTACAGTCCACTGCAGAGGACTGCTAAGGGAGAAACCTATTACCGGCTGCATACTTGAGCCATAATTTAGTGAAATTATTTATATTCCAAGAATACTGTTTGTGGACATCTAAAGATCAATTATATACCTATAGTGAGATACGCTGGGACCGTGAAATAGCTTTTATATGTCAAGTGCCGTCCGCCCCATTTGTAACCTAGCATAACTCCTTCCATATCCATCTTGCAGCCCTTCCGAATGAATGCATGCACTGTAAGTCATTAAGAAGCGTTAGGTTAACGTATATCGAATGAAGTGCTGTGATTGATCTGTGGAAGAGATAGTCTCCCTATCGAGTGTGTTATGTATCTCCCTGAAGGAAGTTGCATTTAGTGAATAGGCCCCCACAATAATAAATTGTGCTGCAGGTGATGCCCAGTAACTGAGTGTTTATCTTAGCCAGGTGGAGGATTGGTTTATAATGGGAAAGGTTTAAGTGAATAGAATAGAGTTTGGTGTTTAAGAATTGAGGCGTGTATATCTGTGGTGCGGTCTATAAACCTAAAATATCTGTCCATTAGATTATTGCGTGTCGCAGTATCGCTACTAATCACGATCTATAATCACTTGTAAATTGTATCTTGCTAATCCGTTGATAACATATGACTGTATGAAACTTGACGTGTAAATAAATTTTGGTTTGAATTGTTTTACCGTTACGCAGTCTCATATCATCTTTATTGATTTTATTGTGTTTAAAAATATCTAGAGAGCATCAAAAGAACTCGGGATAACGCGCCATATATTTGTTAAGACGTATATTCATTGATTGGTTATTAATCCCTGTCTTAGGGGTCAAATACCAATTTATACCACTGGTATTGGAGGCACTGTCAATAATATATATATATATCTATATATATCTACAATAAGAAAAGTATACGTCATAATTAATATATCCCTGACCTATTAAAGAAGTCAATAATCTCTAACAATATGGACATTAATTCTGAGCTGGCAACAATAATAGACTGCCCTCTGGGCAGGCTTTCCACCTATAGTTTATGATAATATTGCAATGTATGGGCCAAACAACCTATTTACCCACTGCGCACACACCCCAGGGCTGGAGATATTTACATTACAATGTAGTAAACAGGAAGAAATCGTTGAAGCCAACTAGAGGTTTTTAGATGCCAGGCAAAGACTGCTTTTAGCTTGGTGTAAAATAAACTGGAAATTTAGGAGCCAGGAGTAAAATTGTAGGAGCCAGTGGCTACCAGGCCCATTGATTTGTCAAGCCCTGCTTTACAAGACTAAGGACAAGCAATCGTGATTAACCCAGCAGTAAAAACAGAATTGGGATGGGACGTGGCTTGGCGGCCGTTTGTTATGGCCGCATGGTAGAGGAGCTACGGCGCTAAAAGGGTTTCAGAAGGGAGATCCTAGCTGCAAGGGTGCAGTATGACCCACAGAAAACGCTCCCAACCATCCTACCATGCTAAGAGTGCTCTTAACCCCGCGAAAGCCACCAATAATCGCCCGCTTCTTTGAGGAATCGCCGGCCTTAAGAACACCTCCGATCCCAGCACCATCGCGGGACTCATCGACTGCGGGCAGCCCGATTCCATCTGAGGACACGGACTGGTCGGTACAGGATATTATTCGCTCCCTACCCACTAAAGAGGACATGGAAACCCTCCTAGCGAAGCTAGAGTCCTCCTTTGCAGCTCGCATTTACACAGTATCGGCGGACGTCCACCATATTGGGGCCGGAGTCAAGGAAGAGGAAAGAGAAGGCACAGAGGATCGATTGACACGCCTGGAATCAGGTCTGATTACCCATAGCTTATACCTCCAAAAACTGCACTGGGCATTAGATGACCAAGACAATAGGGGCCGCCGGAATAATCTGAGGCCAAGAGGTCTCCCTGAATCGCAAGATGGGAAGGAATTGTTCCTAGATGTTTTGAGGCCCATATTTAACTCTCTCCTGCATAAACCAATTGACACTCCGATTCACTTTGACAGGGCACATCGCTCATTAAAGCCGAAAGGAGCACCAAATGCACCTAGAGATGTTATTTGCTGGCTACATTATTATCGCCAAAAAGAAGATATCTTGCAAGCTGCACGTTGTCAAGAGGTCAAAGATCCATTGGAGAATGTTTTACAACTATACCCAGACCTCTCGTGGCACACGCTCCAGGCACATCGCCTACTGAAACAGCTTCGGGACTGTCAAGTTAAATATCGTTGGGGTTACCCGTTTTCTCTACAAGTTACCCAATACGGTGTATTCTATGGGATTACCAGTGCAGCAGACCCCCCCCCCCCCCCGTTGCTCTCAGCACTAAACATCAGTGCTCTGGATATTCTGGATTGGTGTGGTGGTCATACTCTGGATTTTCCCCAACACCAACCGCAACGCCCTCGTTGGCAAACACCTTCTAAACTAGGCCATGGCATATGCCGCTCACAGCAATCTGTTAATTCCCAGCAAGACCCGGGATGAGAGAAGACACACACTGAATCTGTTTCTACTATTTGACAAGTTTGGAATTATTTTTCACCCTCTCATCGTATATTTTTATATTTGTTTCCACTTCTGGTTTAAAGATTTTATTTTCGACGTTATTCGTGGACACATGTACAATTGGATCTCCCTTCTTCGAAAGTTATGTTCAAAGCGATTAAACGCCCTTGCCGGTTAAGACGCTCTACTCCTGACACCTGGTGGATTTTACCCATCCACCTCCCCTCCAGATGCGGTGGTTTTTGTGTATACCTCTTGTTGCAGAGGAGAGGCATCTTCTAGAACCTGGACGATTGTACGCGCTATCGCAGGCTCTACACCATCTCTGAACTGTTCAACTCAGGTTTATTTTACGGTTTATTTGTTTGCTTATATTGCATTTTCATATACTGCTTCTTGTTACATACTAGATTCCATTATTTGAATGTTACCTTTAGAATTTGGGTCTTGTCCCGGGGATACACACTCAGTACAAGGGAATGTCATAGCATTGCTCGGTCCACATTAACTTTGATATGGCCTCGTTAAAATTAATAACATTAAACGTTAAGGGCCTCAGCTCCCCTCAAAAACAGTGTGTAGCCCTCATAGACCTCCACAGACAACATGGGGAAATAGTATTCCTGCAAGAGACAGACTTTCGAGCAGACAAAGCGCCGTCTCTAACCTCCCGACACTAGGTTTCCTCTAAAACGCGAGTAGCTATTCTTGTGGCTCAACACGTCCTTTTGTATGCACCCACCAGCAGACCCCCAGGGTAGATATTTATTTCTTAAAAGGGCTCTTAGGCTCCCGAAATTCACGTTGGCTAATGTATATTTACCTAATATGAGTCAATGCGGGACACTACGCTCCATCCTGTCAAAACGATACCGTTTCAGTGAAGGCCTGTTAATTTGCGGGGGTGATTTTAACCCCTTAGTGACCGGGCGGTTTTACACAAATCCGTCCTTTAGTGACCGCTGCTGTTTTTATGTTTCTGCGCTGTTCATGTTTAGGTCAAATTTTCCTCTTACTCGTTTATTCAACCCACACATACACCGTTTTCCCCGACATTAAATGGACTTTCTAGAAATACCATTATTTCCATTATGTTGAATAATTTACTATAAAAAAAATATATGAAATCTGATGAAAAATGATAAAAACACACTTTTGCGCTATTTAATCCCCAAAATCTACCACCACCAAAAAAGACCCAGGCTAAATAGTTTCAAAATTTTGTCCCGAGACTAGAAATACCCAATTTTTACATGTTTTTGCTTTTTAACCCCTTCACTGCTGAGCCAGTTCACCTATGTGCGCTGCGCTCATTCTGACCATTTTGTGCTAATTATTTTTAGATGACAGCCTAGGTCCTATTTAACTAACCCCCCCCCCCAGACAAAACAAAAACTTTAATTTTTTTAATATTGTAAAAAGAAAAAAAAATATATTTTTATTTGTAAACCAAACCTGGTCATGTTTGGTATCATCGGAAAGGCCATGATCAGGCCTTTCCAATTATGTCAAATATGACCATCTAGCTGCCACGGATCGGGAGATAAGGGGATCCAAAGGAGTCCCCTATCTCTACATGGCAGCTAGAGGGTTAACTGGCCCACTGACATCCTCACACATATGGTGTGGTTGTCAGTGGGTGGGGGGACCTGGAGGCTTGGCTGACATTCAAGATGTCAGGCCCCCTCCAGGTTCGAATCGCATTTTGGCGCCAATTAGCACCAAATCGCGATCCTGCAGCGAAACTGTTAATGCACTTTCCAGCGGTGCAACTTGCATCCCTCTAGCTTCAATGGTTGGGGAGATGGAGCCCCCCCTCCCCTCCATTGATTTCAATGGGGCGCCTGCTGATGTCACCACGCAGCGTGGTGACGTCATCAAGCTCGCCGGCCCATGTAAATCACATGGGCAGGCTTCCTCCCTGCCAGATCTGCGAGGGATCCAGCGAGGGAGGTAAGTATCGGGCGGGAGGGGGGGTTAGGCGCCACTGACGTACGTACCATGTACGTCCACGGGAGACCCGTGGGCAGGCCGTACATGGTACGTCAGCGGTCCTTAAGGGGTTAATGTCCCTCTAGACTCAGATTTGGACAGTGTCAAACCGACTACTAAACCAGAACCCTCAAAGCGTCGTCGGTTTTTGCAACTTCTACACCAGCATCAACTGGTCGATGGTTGGAGAGTAATGAATCCTTCTGTAAAGGACTACACTTTCTACTCCCACGCAGCAAAAACACTCAAGACTTGACACCTTATTGTCCCATTACCAACTACATTCTTTACACTCTGCCTCGATAACCTGGTCAGACCATGCTCCTGTGCAGTTCACTATAGATGTCCTTTCCACCCCCCCCTCCCCAATCCACATGGCAGCTGATCGAATCGCTACTGCGAGACATAGTGATTAGACAAGATGTAAAAGATTCAATAGAACAATATTTTGCGGACAATTCCACACCGGACATGTCTCTACCTATAGTATGGGAACACACAAATGTGTCATTAGAGTCAAATTAATCCAAATTGGGGCACACCGTAGGAAAATGCACCGAGAATCCATATCTACTTTACTTAATCAAATACATGCACTAGAGACAGATCATAAATCCTCACGCTCTGTTTCGGTATTCAAAGAACTCACAGTCCAAAGAGCCAAATTGAATTCCATTCTGTCAGACCAGGCATTTAAATCGTTGCGTCACACCAAACAGCTCTTCTACGTTCAGGGAAATAAATGTGGAAAGCTTTTAGCTCGGGTCTTAAAACGTAAGCATCAATCCACCTACATTCCCAAAATAAAATCAGATAGTGGTAAAGACCTACACCTTAACACCGACATCACGAACGCTTTTCATAAATATTTCACTTCTCTATACCATCTACGAGACACACCTCCAGATAAAAATGCCATCCGCACATATTTAAAGTACCCTCTCCATTCTGCTCTCACTCCTGCAATATCACGATCACTAGACGCCCCATTCACTTTAGACGAATTGACTATTGCTATCCGCTCCACGGCTTCGGGGAAAAGCCCAGGCCCCGATGGATTCACAACCGCATATTACAAAACTTTCCAATCTAGTTTAGGTCCTCACTTAGTGAAAATGTTTAACGTGTTGAACCATGACACCAGACTGAACCTCACGACGCTAAGAGCTCATAGCCCTTATCCTGAAACCGGATAAGATTCACACTTTAATACAAAACTATCGCCCTATATCACTTTTAAATGCAGCTATTAAACTAATGGCTAAAATGATGACGAATCGTCTAAATCCTCACATCCCAGGCCTCATTCACCCGGACCAAACAGGATTTGTCCCCACCAGAGAAGGGCGAGATAACACCATCCGTGCAATTGACCTTATTCACTTCGGCTAAGGTCAGACAAAAGCATTTTTAACGTGCGTTTAGCTGCACGAAATCACGGCCGTGCTAGCAGCAAATGACGTCCAATGCCGGGGAACATACGAACGGCCGCACGAAAGTTCGTCCGTGCAACGCAAGTGGCAAACGAACGCATTTTTTCGAGAACGTCAAACCGCTACTACTGACGTACAGAGTGCGCTGCGGCCGCATAGCGGCGTGTTTGCGTGATTGGGAGATGTCAGAAGCTGCACACGTCCGGCCAACATAACGTCCAGACGCAAAAGGGTTTTATTGATGATCCGTACAAAATCACGGACGAAAATGCACATCGTATGACCACTATCGCGTATTCCGTGAAAAAATACGTCCATTCGTTCGAACGCACTTTTTCACGGACAACATGAAAAATGCGTTCGTCTGACCCTAGCCTTAGCACACACATCCTCCAACCCCATTTATTTATTTTTCTTATTTAACATTTTTTATTTTGTAAGTAAGTCTGCGTACAGAGAAAAGTAAAGGGCCACGCAGGACCATCTCAAACTGACAAAGATACGGCATAAGAAAAACAATAAACATCCCCAAATAAGGGGGGTCTCAGCGATATATATCAGATAAAAAGGGGAGGGGCAAAAGTCTAGGTGATCCCCAGCCGGGGATCTTCGGCGTCAAAGTCATCAGGAACTCTTAACACATAAAAGGTAGTTAGACACCTCGAAAGAAAGATACTCTGCTCGTGAGAAAAAGAGGGGAGGACTGGGCAGGGGAGAAAAAAAAAAACGTCCTCAGAAATGGTCTACTTCGTCTCTGAATGCGGGGGTAGGGGGAAATAACTGGGGAGAAACTTCTGTAAAAGGGAGACTCAGAAATCAAGGCTAGAGATTTCCAAAAAGGGAAACCGAAGAGCCACACACACAAGACAACTGGTGCAGAAAACATGAAGGTCCGCAAAAAGTGTCACAGGCACACAACTCAACAGTGGGGGAACAGTATCCCAACAAACACGTGATATCAAGAATCAGATCTGGATAAAAGATCAACCAGGTGAAGCGTCCGCCGGTTCCAAGGGGAGTCCCGCTCCAGCCAGTATCGGCCAGGCCTCAGCTGGGTCGGAGATGACAAGGGGTATCGCTCCGTACGTCACTACAAGAGATCAGGCCAGTCCCCATCGGTAGTTGACCTCCTTACAACGGAGAAAAGCTGTCACTTCCCGAAACGGTCGTCTCGCCAGCAGGGTCAAGAATGGTAAGTCATTATAGTGTGTCAGCAACGTTCCTTCAAACAGCCCGAGCTGCCGGGGTAGACCTAATCCACGTCCTCACAGCGATGTCTTTAGTAACTACAGTGACATCTCTCGGGGGACACTCTGGGGGGCCATCGCAGCCTTACGGATCCGGAACACTGAGCTGAACATGCCCGTCTCATCAGAAGAAGACCCCGATATCTGGTGTGTCAATCGGGTCACATAAGGGAGTAGCTCGACAGGGGCACCGATTCCAGGACCTCCCTAACCCGAATGTTTCACCTGCGGTGTCTGGATTCAAGGGTTTCCACTGCACGAATCAGGAGGTCAACCAGGTCTCTCAGGGCGCCCATCTGAGACGAAAGGACGGATTGCTCCGCTGCCACATCTGCAGACCGTTCTTGAACCACCACCACTTGGGAGCGTAGCTCCTCCACTTCAGATCGTACCCCAGACAGCACAGCAGACCACGTAGACCTATTCTCAGCCAGAAAACTTCAGTAATCGCCCATTGTCGTTGGCCGCGCGTTGTCTGACACTGCGAAAGTATAGAAAGGCATAGGGTAGTATCCCATAGATCAGGTAAACACAGCAAAAAACGGTTAGCCACTCACAAAGATGAAAATGAGGTGAGCCCCTCGTCCTCCAATGTAGCTACTTTGTGATGCCGAAGTTGTCACATCAGTGTTGTTAGATTGTTGGTGCTGATATCACATCAATACTGGATCCATCAGATGGTTATAGGATAAGATAAATAACACACAATGATCGCACCAGACATCAAAATTTAAAAAATAGCAAGATGTACCTCCTCCAATGTCTGTGTGGTAAACAATATGTGGGGACGAACCATCAGAAAACTGAAATGCCGCATTTTGGAGCATATGGGCAATATTCGTAAAAATCTCCAAACCCATTCTGTTCCGGTTCATTGGAATACGTGTCCTCATTTTAATATCAATCATCTATTGTTTTGTGGCATAGAGGCGGTCAAGGGAGACTGAAGGGGGGGGGGAGATAAGACTATACAACTATCTAAGAGAGAAACTTTATGGATACACCAACTTCGAACATTACAACCTAGGGGTCTAAATGTTGACATCGATTTAGCCTGCTTTTTAAAATAATAGGAAACATATGGAGCATAGTTAGAGGAATTGATGGATCTACGAGGGGTTGTTGAATGGAGCTGGTTTTTCTAATGAATTTTTTTCAATTTCTTTCAATCTTAAGCATAAAAGAATTGTTTCTCCTGTATTATACATAGGGTTATTGTATATTGTGCATTAATTTTTGGGATTTTTTTATATATAATACTCGCTGGATTGTTTGATATATATATATATATTATATATATATATTTTTTGTCATCTAACTCATTGTTTTATTTGATTCACTATATGTGGGACTGGTATGTGAAGTGGAGGTGTTGTTGCCAGCTTTTCACCACCTTCTGCCAGCTGTTTTTACCACTCTTAAAGATGGCGCTCAGGTCTTCATATGGACCTTTGGGCTTCCATGAAACTGAATTCCGCCTCCGATGGGTCCCAAGGACGATGGGAGTGACATCACCTTCGAGCGCTGTGAATGGGATCCATACGTCACAATCGTGGGACGAATAGGATCGGCGCATGCGCAGTGGCCCAAACATGGCAGCCGCCATCGGCGGAGGGATTCGGACGCAGGAGGAACAGTTTTTTTGGGAAATTAACGATGGATTATAAAAAAGGACCACTGTTGGGGGGTGAGGGGACAATATACTTGCTCCTGAGGAAGACCCTATCGGGTCGAAACGCGTCGAGCTGTGAGCCTCCATGTTGCTGCTACTGGGCTGCTGAGCTGCTTTTACCTACTCTTAAGAGTAAGTTAATAAATCTTGCTATTTTTTAAATTTTGATGTCTGGTGCGATCATTGTGTGTTATTTATCTTGAGATCCTATAACCATCTGATGGATCCAGTATTGAGGTGATATCAGCACCAACAATCTAACAACACTGATGTGACAACTTCGGCATCACCAAGTAGCTACATTGGAGGACGAGGGGCTCACCTCTTTTTCATCTTTGTGAGTGGCTAACCGTTTTTTGCTGTGTTTACCTGATCTATGGGATACTACCCTATGCCTTTTTATATTTTCTGTAGAATCTATCCCGGTTTTTATATATTTTTTCACTGCAAAAGAAGTGGCATCAGTATCAGGGGGGAGCCAAAATTTAGTCATTTTCCGAGGGAGACCCCAATCTTCCTGTAGCACCCTACGTCTGCTGCTCCAGATTGCGACTCGGAGAGACGACCCTGGGGCTGCGGTGACACATTTTTCCCACCAGAAGGAGCAGGCCATCCTCAGCCTCCCTGCGAAGTTATGGAGAGAGTCTCCAGGGCCTCCTGAGCCCTCACCGCCTGGGCCCTCCATTTCGTCTGGGCCCTTTTGTTCGCAGCTGGGCCCAGTATCACCCAGCCACTCTCGGTGGGCCTTATCCAGCCAGTTTACAGCAGTCCCACTTCCTAGGGACCACGCTGGTTCATCATCTTCCGAGGACCTGAAGCCCGGGGGTAAGGTGGTCGAACCTGCCTCAGCATGTCTGCCTCCCAGCAACTCCCTGATATCTTCCTGGCGCCGACGAGGGGTCTCCGATTCGCCTCCCGTTCCCAAGTTCTTCTTACCCATCCTTCAGGGGTAGGCAATCTGTCCACAGCCCGCGACCACTTCCACACAGAGCGTCAGGAAAGTCCCCGGTCTGAGTAGGCCGCACTAGGCCCGAATCCTGCTGGAGCTGAAACACGCCAGTAAACGATTGTGGAACCGCTACTCAGGGTGCCCCAGCATGTCAAAGGGTCCTTGGTTCCTCAAAAATATAATGCCGGACGAGAGGGTCACAAATAAAATAAGCAGTTAAAGCCAAATATCGGCAGAGCTCCCCGGCATGCGACTGCTCTCGTCCACGGTCAGCTCTACCCCCCACATTTTTTTTTATCGATTGACGCAGAGAAAGCGTTCGATCGTGTGGATTGGACATTTTTATTTGAGACCCTGTCAGTGATGGGCTTTGGCCCACAGTGGTTACACTGGATCCACTCCTTTTACAGCACTCCCGGTGCTTCCTTACGAGTTAATGGGACCTTCATATACGTAATGGAACTCGTCAAGGATGCCCATTATCACCACTCCTTTTTATACTTACTTTAGAATCACTCCTACAAAGAATCATAGACCAATCCAACATTACAGGATACCCACTTCCCTTTCACCACTATAAAGTAACTTCCTTTGCAGATGATGTGCTACTATCCCTTACAGACCCCCTTCGCTCATTACAATAGCTCATGACAGAATTAGACACGTATGGGGTTTTTTCTAACTTCCGAATCAACCAGACTAAATGTGAGGTCATGGGGGTGGGTATACCAGGGACGACGCAACTAGAGTTGGAGAGACACTTCCCATTTCGTTGGGTACAGACCTCTATCCAATATCTGGGCGTCCAGTTGACCAACTACTTGGACCGCCTATATGTTTCTAATTATGAACCACTTCTGAAAACGGTAATACAAGACTTGAAAAAGTGGAACCTATCCCTTATTGCTTGGCTGGGGAGAATCAAAGTCTTAAAAATGAACATACTCCCCAGATTCCTCTACCTCTTTCAATCAGTCCCTGTAGGGATACCACAATTTTTTGCTCAGTTGAAAACAGCATTTCTTGACTATGTTTGGAGTGGGGCACACCCCAGGGTTTCATATGGGGACATGACAAGGCATAGAAATAGAGGAGGGTTGGGTCTCCCACATGTAGAATTATACCACTCAGCAGCCCTCTTTCTCAGGATGAGTGACGGTGTATGTCTCCACCGCATAAAAAGAGGGTACCGATTGAGCAAAAAAAAAAAAAACGATCAAAATCCCAATCTCATCTTGCCGCGGCAGACAGCGTCTCTCGCTCACTTACTACGCACTGCTCATCCACTTATTTCCCCAAACCTTTCAAAATGGCGCACATTGCGGAAATCCTTATCGCTCTCAACACATCCATCTCCACTTTTACCTGTCACTTTGTTTTTAGATAAACTTTATTTTTGAAAGACAATATATATATATATATATATATATATATATATATATATACAAACCTACATACAACATAAAGGAAAAAAAAAAATTCTAAAATGCACAATCCCGGTAAATCCTTTATTATACCTAAAAGGTCAAGCTTCCTGTCAGGGAGAAAAGTATATTTATTTTCATTTTAACATCCCTCCGTTCCTCTCTGGTCGTCGCAAAACCCAAACCTGTTAAAAAAATAAAAAAACACCGTCCAAGTGTTTAACCCCTTACCATCTAAAAGGTACATCCCCAATTCACCTTACAATATCAATAGAGACGCACTTTTCCCATATTTTGTAGAACATGGGTAAAGAGTGGTGAACTTTGGCCGATAATTCGTCCATCAACTGAATATATTCCATTATTCGATGAAGGCGATCTAAATTTGGTAAATGAGGGGACTTCCATTTCTCAGCGTTAGCCTTCCTAGCAGCCAAAAAGATTTTGGCTAAGTCGGTGTTTGGGGACAAGTTAATTCTGGGACTGGTTTTGAGAATAAATATATCCATGGATCTAGAGGTATATCAATCCCGAAAACATTTTCCACCAAAGCATGCACTGAATCCCAATAGGTTTTGACCGAAGGACAAAACCACCACATGTGCGATTGTTGGAGAAACTGTTGGATGAAAGGTTCCCAGAAATCGGGAGTAGAAGCATTCATCTTATGGAGAGACACTGGGGTGGTATACCACCTCATAAGTGTCAACGCCTGTTCTTGTAGTGTAATACAAATAGAAACTGATTGCTGTGCATCCCAAATTTCCAGCCAATCTTCTTTATCTAATGATTCTCCCAACTCCCTTTCCCATGCTAAAACATATCCCGGTGTGGACATATGAGACACAGAAGAGAGCTGTGTATATAAAGTTGAAATCAAGCCTCTCGGTAAAGACCCATTATAACAAATAGATTCAAAAGATGTTAAACTGGCTGTTGCAGCCTCTCTGATCTCCAGAAGTGTTAAGAAATGTCTAAGCTGAATAAATTGAAAAAAATCATGAGCTCCAAGATCTCCCTGGTCATGCAGGTCCTCAAAACTGAAAATACTTCCCCCCCCCCTTGTACATATCCTTTATCCTAGTACGCCCACAGCCTTCAAACCTTGAGAGAAATAAAGACATACCAGGTTGAAACGGCTTATTCCTCCAGAGTGGTAATAGGGGTGACAGGGCCCTTCTAAGACCCTTCTTAAGGGATATCTTGTCCCAAATACCAATACTATTATGCAATGAAGGGCAAATTATAGCCAAAGGAGGTCGATATCTTTTTGGAAGCCAAATCCAGTTTTTCGGTTTCTCAGGCCATATTAAAGCAGACTCAAAATCCACCCATCGATGAGTATATAAGGGAGCATGTAGTGCGGCGACTTGAGCTAGTTGCGCCGCATAGTAATACGATAATCAGAGAGAAAAACCAAAAACTAGTCGTGGCGCATGTATCGCAGCTATAAAAGCTTGCTTAGACCACTTGTGCTGGGTTCAATATACAGACAAAACAATACACATAAATTTTAATGAAAAAATCTAAAATCATGAATAATAAGGCAATAGATTCTATGTGAATTGAGGCACTCAATAAAACTGTTGATAATCCCATATGATCGTGGGAGTGAATCCCCCTGTGGACTAATCTATCCTTAATAGGCTAAATATCAGCGGAGGTACCACAGAGTCTCCCCCACAATAGACCAAATAAATTGGGGTTACTAATGCAAAAGGTTCTGCAGCATAATAATCTAAGTATACAGATGGTCAACCCACAATAGTGGAAATTGCAATTCTATTAGTAGGAATTGACCAATAGGTAAAATGAAACAACACTACCTTGTTGGGAGTATGTAGAAGGCAAGGGGAATATATCTTTCCTTGTGACAAAAGTTTTTCTATATATAATACGATATTAGGTTAGGAAGACCAAGCCCTCCAAGACGTCGAGGCCGGTATGGCGTTGCTCTTGCTACACGCCTTCTGCCGTTTCGCAACACAAAACCTGTCACCTTTAACCCATATTTCCCAGCAGGAATGTCCACTAACTTTCTGCCAACACTGGTAGAGGGTCCTTATTTACCTTTCACAAATGTATAGCAGATTCTAAACCAATTCCAAAACACTTGCTGCTCCAAGAGGATTCTCCCTTCCCAATGTCGGATTATCAATATTACCAGCTCCGACATTTCATTACCTCACTGGGACACCCGACCTCCATTAGGCAAGATGAATCCCAGTTTGAAACTGTTTGTACCATAGACCCACACATGTTGTCCACCATTTATGGAACGCTCCTGGATGCCTCTGCTCCCTCTCTTCCCTTATATGCGACGAGCTGGAGCAGAGACCTTGGAGACCTGATCCCGGGAGACAAATGGGATATGATATTCCAAATAGCTGCTCATTCATCTTGAAGCCTACATGTACAACAGTCACATTATAAATTCCTGTCTAGATGGTACCTTACTCCCTCGAGATTACACAAAATGTATCCGAACTCTAATGTTCTATGCTGGCGTTGAGAGAGGGCACCTGGTACATATTTACATATCTGGTGGGAATGCCCACTCATACATACCTATTGGACAACTATCTTCAAAGAGATCAATGGAATTACGGGGATGGATTTACCGCCTTCCCCACAAGTAGCGCTTTTCCACATGGTCCCCCTTTTCGCTTCTTTCCTACAGAAAACCCTTGGCCATACAACTATTTAATATGGCAAAATCCCTAGATATTGGCGCTCCACCCACACCCCGACTATCACGGAATGGATCAAAGCTGTAGATAATATTCGTGAAATGGAAGAGATGTGTTTTTCTGTTGACAATGATTATGAAAAATACTTTGCTACATGGTACTGGTGGATGGACTACCTCACTAAGCGGCCACGCTAACTACTTCCTCTTCGTAGAATAGTCCCACCCTGCCTAAAGTCACATCTGGATAGCCACATTCCCACAGCGACTCGATCCGATCTTTAAATGTATGCACTGTTTTAGGAACCCGTTAACATTCTTCACCCTTCAATGGTATATCTGTAACTGAAAGTGAACTTATGCACTCCTGGTTCCCCCCCCCCCCCATTTACTGATCTTAGTTCGCTTAAACAATGTCATTTGATTTAATACTGTACAACATTGTTACATGACTTTATGGACTACAGCTTTTTTTTCTGTATCGATATTTTTACATGATATACTTCAATGTGTTGATTTTGATGAAACTCCATAAAAAGATATTTAAAAAAAAAAAAAACACAGAATTGGGATTCAAAAATGAAAAAATAAGCATAAATATTTGGAGGGGGGGGGAACACGATAGATCTGAACCTTTAATATTACATAGTAAAGTAGCCATACTATGATCTCTAACGAATAAATATTTGCACTTAAGTCCATTTGTTTCAATCATTCCTCAGTAGTACTCACTGATGGGAGTTCTAAAGCAGAGCATGACAAGTAGTTACAAGAGACACGGCCGTTTTCCACGAGTGTGGCTCGGGGTTAACTTTCATTGCCAAAAGCGGTAACCCCGAGCCACACTCTCGCTGGATACACACCTGTACCTGCGCTCCCTCATGGACCTCAGCAATCGCATTCTCATCCGGCGATCTGTTTCCTGATTGCCTTCTCGCGAGAAGGGAACCAGAAAGTGGACGTCACGATCGCCAGAGAATGCGGGGGACATCGAGGGAGCGTAGGGACAGGTATGCATCCAGCGGGAGCCCGAGTGTGGCACGGCGTTAACGCTTTCTGCAATGCATTTAACACCGAGCCTCACTTGGGATACCGCTAGGGGGCCAAATATTCAGATTCTGACATATAAAATATGTCAGAATCGGAACACTAGGGAGGTTGAAATAAAGTTCAATTTTTTGCCCTCCAATTGGGCAGATGCTGCCGACAGCTCTGCAAATTTTTTTTATCTTTTTAGGTAAATTTCCTCACCTTTTGTCCGTGCCGCATGCCGATCCTTCTCTTCAGTCAAGGTCTACAGAACCCAGGAGGTCCCGGAAGCTTTTATGCACGATTTGCGCTCCTACGCAGCTAGCATAGGATAGCAGGGTGGGCAAATCCTATCGCCCGACTCCCGGGACTGGCAGTTTTGGGGGCCAAGCAGGAGGTTTCTTCCCTCATTTAGCCCTGCTTTGGGCAAGCAGAGCAGGGTCCGTGTGGATACCGGAGTTTTGGCTGCTCAGCACGCATGTGCGCTGAGCACCAAGTGCTTCCGGTATCCTGTAGTGCCCTGCACACTGTGGACATGCGTGGAGCATCCTGGGGATTCCCTCCCCACCGCAGAGGACGCTCCACGCCTGTCCTGCGGTGTCCCTGCTCGGTGCAGAACTGGCTCTGAGCAGGGATGTCAGCCCAGCCCACTCTGTAGGACTGTCTCTCTCCCCCCCCCCCCCGGCCGCAGGCATTCCCCTCCTGACTGGCAGGGGAATCCCACAGGAGATGCTGGGGACCTTTGGACCTCAATATCTCTGGTTCCGTATGACCTAAAAGGGCAGTTGAGATATCATTGGAAAGGCCAGAGTCTGTGATATACAACATGACCAGATTGTTTGGAAGTATAAATAAAATGATATATTCATTTTTGGTTCTAAATGCAGCATGCCCCTTTAACAATGCCGCTGCATTAATTGATATATTTAAAATATTTTATATATATGTTTATTATATATATATTTTAATATGTTATATTATAATTTTAATTAAATTTGAATACACTGCATTTAATAAATTTAATATAACTCAAACGGCATAATTGTTTGAGTTTTATGGTCATGGAGCTGTGTGAGAGACGCTCATACACAGTGCATATTACTGTGAGTTTTATTGCTGTGGAGCTCTGTGATACAGTACTGTGCGGTGTGTATGAACGTATCACAGGGCTCCATAGCAGTAAAACTCACAGTAATATGCGCTGTGTATGAGCATGAATTTTATTGTCTAACATTTCAACTGTAACATTTCAATGCTCTTGAACCCAGGACATACTTGAAAACGAGAGAAATCTCAATGTATCCTTCCTGGTAAAATCCTTTATAAATAAATAGTTGTGGAGCTGTGGGATACGCTCATTCACACTGCACATTACTGTGATCTGTAATATGTGGTTTGTAGGAGTCTGAGAAAACTGCAATGTAATAAGAGTTGTACTTAAACTAAACACCCTGTGTTTGTTCTTTAGTTAAAAATAAAGACCTAGGGAGCAGAGCCTGGGCAAGAAGGAGGCAGGACGTGTGAGAGCTGAACTCCCGCTGGAGAGGTGACTAATCTGCAGAAACAGCTTGCATAGACCCGACCAAAAGTGACCATCTGCTGGCAGAAGACCCCCAAACCCCGGTATGCTGCAACAAAAGCAAAAAAAAAACCGAGCAATGGCCTGGTGGCGCCGATCTTCACACCCCACCGCACCATGGAGACGAAGCAAGATGGCGGCCGGACCTCCGCAGCGGATGGCGGAGAGGAAACGGACAACCTGGCAGATCACATCCCGGCTTCCAAGCAGGACATTTCGGCCTTATTCCGCAAAATATCGGAGGTACAGGAGGTGCTGGCGGGGGAAATCCTGAAGGGTTAGCAGGCAGTGAGGGGAGAAATACAGGCCCTGGGGACCGCACTGACTCCCTGGAGACCCGGGTGGAGGAAGTGGTGGCACAGGCCAATGTGTCTGCGGACTGTGTCAATGGGTTGCAGGACAGAGTGGAATGCTTTGAGGCGGCCCTGGAGGATAGGTCCAACCGATCCAGACGGAATAATTTGCGCATCCGAGGGCTCTCGGAAGAGGTGACACAGGCCACATTGGAGGCCACTGTGGTGGGCATATTTCAGAAATTATTACCAGACCTGCCTATAGAAAGTGTTCTGATGGATAGAGTGCACCGCGATCCAGAGGCCCTCCAAATTCACAACCCTGTGATGTCATTTTGAGATTGCACTACTATAAAACTAAAGAAAAGATCCTCAGAGCCAATAGAGTGAAATGTATTCAGTACGAAGAGGCTGAGCTTCAGATCTACCAGGATTTGGCTCCGGCGACACTGGCCAGGCGCCGGGATTGGAAGCCAGTGACTGAGCTACTTCGTATGCCTGGGGCTTCCCTTTTCGCTTAATGGTAACCAAAGATTCCTGCTCATTTTCCTGTGCCACAGTGAGTGCTCTACCTGCCTTTATAGAACAGCTGGGTCTTCAGATGCCAGAGGGGATGCGTTCGGCTGGTTCAACACAACTTCAACTGCTCCCAGTGGAATGGCGGGAGGCTCAATACTGAAAAGCCCTTAACGGGCCATATTTTTCACTTTTTTTGTGGGGCACGTTTCTGATGGTCAGAAGTGTCCCTCTGCAACTTGGTCGGGTCGCTTTTGATGCTAAACGGCTCTGATCAGCCCGACCTCATTGCCCGTTGTATCCGAAATACATGCCCTGTGGATCTACGGTTTACGTTATGTTATGTTGTTCAGCCTTCTATCCCCAAAGTCTAGGGACACTTAGAGGAACGGCTTAATGGGCCGCGTGGGAGGGGATGGGGGCTGCCCTGGGCTGGGAAATGTTGGTTTGTACTGGGGGCAAGTTTAGAAAATTTTTAAGTATATCTGTTCAGTTTGACGGTTGTTGTGATAGGTTTATAACTGTTCTGTGGGGTCACCCACTGGGTGGCTGGTTCCCTTTAATGGGCTCCGCGTGCAGCTTTGTGGTCGCCTGCAGTCCCCCGTCCCCCCCAGGCCTGGTTTTCGGGTTATTCCCACTGGACCGGGGTAGGGAGCTGTGTGTTCCCTGATGTTTCAGTGTGGTTTAGGTCTTTGTTCTCCTTTCACTTCTTTCTTATTCTCTTGTTCTCTTTTTTTCCTTCTCTAGTCCGCTGCTCTTCTTGGGGGGGGGGCTGTCATGGAGCTGTAGTTTAGCTTCTGCCGGATTACTATGGCTAAGCCCTTGAAGGTCTGGTCCTTGAATGTCAATGGCCTTAACTCCCCTGGGAAGAGACGCCTTTTCTATAGAGAGCTGCGCCTCCATAAGGTCGACATGGCCTGTCTACAAGAAACCAGGATTCCTAAATCCGCCTCCTTCCGGCTCTGTGACAGGCGCTACTCCCAGCTCTTCTCCTCATGTGCTCTGAATAAGAAATGCTTATTCTATCCTTGTTAGGGGGGCCTGCCCTTTCACCTTGGGCTCAGTTGAGTGGGGGGGCAGGTATGTTTTGGTTAACGGGTGGATAGCACATCAGCATTATTCGATTGTCTCAGTGTATGCTCCCAATGTCCCGGACGCGTCCTTCTGGGATGGTTTGCAGGCCTTT
Source organism: Leptobrachium leishanense (assembly GCA_009667805.1). Taxonomy (NCBI): domain Eukaryota; kingdom Metazoa; phylum Chordata; class Amphibia; order Anura; family Megophryidae; genus Leptobrachium; species Leptobrachium leishanense. The sequence continues at coordinate 119,234,427 of CM019068.1, forward strand.
ATTACCACTTATGCTACTGGTTCCTTGCTGGTGGCCGGGGATTTTAACGCTGTGCTCTTCCCTACCTTGGACCGATCTACGCCTCCCAGCCGGCGGTGCCGCAGGCAGAAAGGTCACAGGATAAGAGGTTTCATCGCTTTGTCAGTAAAATGGGACTGGTGGATGTCTGGAGGACTTCCTTCCCCAGTACTAGAGATTATACTTTTTATTCGCACCCCCATGCATCATATTCACGAATAGACTATTTGCTGGTGGCGTCGGCCTCCCTTCCAGGGGTCGGGTCCCCCGCCATTGGCTCCATTACGTGGTCGGACCATGCAGAAGTCAGTATTACACTGGCAGTGCCTGGGAAAAGGAGTCCGGGTCAGTGGCGGATGGACCCGACCTTGCTGGATACTAAGGAGATCTCGCAGGTGGTTGCACAGGAGCTAGAATCATATTTTCAAATTAACGTGACTGACGAGGTCTCCCTGCAGGTGGTGTGGGCTGCGCATAAAGCGGTAGTGCAAGGTTTGCTTATTAGTCAGGCGGCGTATCGGAAAAAACACAAAGCGGAGCGATTCTTAAAGTTACAAGCTGAGTTGAGAAAGCGGGAATTTCAACATAAATCCGCCCCTGGACCCGAATCATTAGTTGCGCTGCAGGAAGCGAGACAGGCGCTAACCCAATTATCCCTAGATGAAGTCAGCAGAGCTCTGTTGTGGTCCCGGCATTTTTATTATGAAAAGTCGAATAAGATGGACACCCCAGATAGCGGGTCTCCAGCATAACCGGGAGGTAAGGGCTGTACGAGATGAGTCGGGGGTGGTTTGTAGGTCTCCGTCCAAGATTAGAGAGGTTTTCACACGGTTTAATGAGAGGATTTATAACCACTCCCCGCAGTTGTCCCTAGGTAACCCAGTGCATGTAGCCAAGGTGCAATCCTTTCTGTCCGGTGTGGACTTGCCAGAGTTGTCAGAAAATCAGACGGAGCTGCCATTGGTCTCATGCAACCGAATAAAGCACCGGGCCCTGACAGACTTCCCGGCGGTATTAGAAGTCCTTTCTGCCATTATTGCTCCCCCACCTAACTGCGATGTGTAACTTGACGAGAGAGAGAGCACCGTTTTCTAGGGACCGACTGCCTCAGTGGTCATTAACCTTAAGCCAGGCAAAGACCCCCTTGGCCTGGAAAATTATATAGACCCATTTCTCTCCTAAATTTTGATAAAGGTTCTAGCTAAGGTGTTGGCGCTTCGCTTGAATGCTATTGTTCCGGGACTGGTCCATGCCGATCAGGTGGGGTTTGTCCCAGGCCGGCAGGCCTATGACAATACTCGGCGAGCATGTGACTTGGTATGGCTAGCACAACACACAGGGGAACCTTCGGTTCTTTTGTCGTTGGATGCCGAGAAGGCATTTGACCGAGTAGGATGGCCCTTTTTGTTTCAACTGCTGACTCATTTGGGCTTACTCATGGAATTTAGGGCGGCGCTTGGGGCTATGTATAACCAACCTATGGCTCAGATTGCGATACCGGGCACGATCCCTAGGCCTTTTGGTCAGGTGAACGGTACAAGACAGGGCTGGGAGGAGCTAACGACGGAGCAGCCGCATGCTGGGAGTGCTCCGCTGTAAACGTGGTTTTGAAGCTGATAATCGGCGGCCCTCCCGTCCGATTTTGACTCTAAGGAGGTCTGGTGCCCGCTGGATGCTCTGGGGCTGGGCGAGTTGCCTCTTACCAGGCGTTTTTAACCACCGTTTTAAAATCGGCGGGACTGCCTGGTCGGGGCAGCCATATTGCAAAGCCTGGGGAGTTTCCTGCTGTCTGGCGCGGAACTGATTCCCGGCGGCTGACCACTCCCCTCTCCCTGAAGATGGGGAAGAAAGCGCAGCTTAAAACGGAGCAACGGATCGGTGAGTTCCAGACAACGGGACATCAGAGAGTCCTTAGGTGGTGGACGCCCTGCCAGCGTGCCGGTCACTGCCTCCACCCTTCCCCTGGGGTACGGCTCGTCAGAAGAGGAAGATAGTTCCTGGCTTCTGGGGTGTATGCTTGGACCGACTGGTTGGCCCCGGAGTCCCGAGACCGAGTTCCGGTGGCAATGAGCCCTGCTGAGAGGAACAGGGCACAGAAAAAGCAGAAGAAGACTTTGGTGGCGACCTCTCCCGAGTCCACGGTTCTTGCCCCAGACCCTTCCTTAGGCTATTCCGAAGCAGACTTACCACTCTCAGATGAAGGGGATTTACCGCAGCTTACCAGTCACCCTCCTCACTATGACGTCTTGCAGCGGTTGCCCTCAGGGGAGACGGGAGCTCCTTCTGAAGATGCGACTTCCCCTGAAGAGGCTACTAAAGATGCCTCGGATGATGCACGTCCCACTACGATGAGGGACTACCGGAGCTTCATCGCCGAAATTAAGTCGCTCTTGTCCACTGAGATGTCTAACGTGAAGGCTGATGTGGAGGTGATACGCTCCCAGGTGGTGGTGGTACAAGCCCAAACCACGAACCTTGTGAACAAACAGGTGGTCCTCTCATCCCAAGTGACAGCCCTACAATCCCAGGTTGATCTGCTGACACGATCTGTGGAGACCCTGGAATCTCGCCATCGTCGGCGCAATGTCCGAGTCCGTGGTATCCCGGAGTCGATTTCTGCTGCAGACCTGCTCGCCTATGCTAATCGTATGGCTCGTCAGGTGTCCGAGTCCCCACCCGATAAGTCGGAAGTGTTTGGGGTGGTGTACCGTATCCCCAAAGCTGCGACAGCCCCCCAAGATGCCCCGAGGGATGTTATCGCGGTAGCCACAGATGTGGCGACTAAGACGCGACTCATGTCGGCCCCTGGGGCTAGAGCACCTGTTTGGTTTGATGGAGCCCTATTGACGATCTATCAAGACCTGCCCTTCGTGACCTTGATGGCACGTCGTCGGTTCCGAGACTTGACAACCTTTCTACAGCATAAGGGGGTCCGCTACCGCTGGGGGTTAGCTGGCTCTCTAGCGGTTACCCACATGAACGTACTGTACACTATCGGATCCGGCTGAAACCTGGCCAGTGCTTTTGGGAGCGGGTCTCGCCCCGGACCGGGCGGTTACTTCCCCGGGCTGAAAGCCACACCATATGGGCATCTTCTGATCCCCCACCCGGGACTCTTCTCCCTGTCGGGCTGAGGAAATTCCCGCCGAGCTATTTTCTCTGCCCCCCTCCTTTTTTTCTCTTCCTCGCCCCAGGATTTACCGTGAGACACTTCTTTTATTTTGATGACTTGTTTTTATGTCATCGAGGAGTTTTTTCTGGTCTCTAGCTGTTTTATTGCTTTATTGAAGGTGTTTTTTTTTTTCTTTCTTAGGTAATGTTTGCGAATATGTGATTTTGCTTAGATGATTTCTTTGTTTTATACTGATGTGTTTTTTCTGATGACATTTCATGGCCCTGCGAGGCCATTCCATGCTTTGTATGTTGTTAAGCTGACTCTTTTTCAAAATAAAAAAAACTTTGAAATATACAAAAGACAGGGCTGCCCACTATCGCCACTGCTGTTCGCTTTGTCACTTGAGCCCCTGTTTGCCTTTTAATCTGGGGGTCCGCGCGAATAGAGGCTTAGTGTGGGGTGGGCGAATATAAGGTTTCTGCTTATGCAGATGATGTGCTCCTGTCCCTGACCAGTCCTGTGACCTCAGTGGCGAGGCTGATGGAGGTGTTGGATCGGTTCTTGGAGGTGGCAGGGTATAAAGTGAATATGGCAAAATCTACGGCCCTCCTCTTGGGTATCACCGGGGCCGAGACCGAGACCATGGAGAGGCGGTTTGGTATTCATACCCCCACAGTCTCTATTCCTTATCTTGGTGTTCAGATCCCGGGACCTCATGTGGACATAAATCTGTTTAACTAGGTTCCGCTGTTTTGGCAAATAAAATGTGATCTTGAACGTTGGGGTAAATTGCATATATCATGGTTGGGGAGGGTGCATTGTGTGAAAATTAATGTGCTGCCTCGCCTCCTGTACCGCTTTCAGGCCCTTCCGACAACACTGTCCCAGGCGGATCTTGCAGGTTTGCAAACGGCTATAGATGCTTTTGTTTGGGACAATGAGGCATAGGGTGGCGAGACAGACATTGTAGAAGCCTCGTGCAGCGGGAGGGATGGAACTGCCTTCTCTTTTGTCATACTACAGGGCGGCAAGGTTGGCCCAGATTGTGGCGTGGCACTCCCCGTTGGAGCCTGCAGATGGGTGGACGTAGAATCTACCATGATGTCCCCAAATCTCCCACGGTTTTGGCTGTGAATTGCTCCCTCGCATCACCCAAAAATGCGGACTGAGTGCCCAGCTGTTGTAGCTGCCATTAAACTGTGGAATTCGGTTGCTCTTAAGTGTGAATTAACATGCTTTCCCTCGCCGCTTACGCCAATCCTGCGCAACGAGGAGTTTCCACCTGGCATGAGCCCGCAATCCTTCAGAATGTTGGAAGCGGCAGGTCTCCACCGCTTGGTACAACTACCCCAAGAGCACTCTGGTACAATATCCGGACTTAAAGCAAAGTTGCACCCTCCCGCCTTCCACATTTTTTCAGTTTCTGCAAATAAGAGACTTTGCCTCTGTGCCGCATATCAAAGCAGCGGCATTAACCAGACCCTCATGGTTTGAACATCTGTCTTCAGGGAGGATACCCTAAAGCAGTGTTTCTCAACTCGTATCCCACTAACAGGCCTGGTTTGTGGGATATCCGAAGCACAGCACAGGTGATCTAATTAGAAACACCTAAACAAAACGAACAGGGCTCAATAAGCCACTCCACAGGGCATAACCCGACAACTAATAAGAAGAACAATTGCAAAGTGCAGCAAGAGTGGCATCAAAGTTTAACTTTAATATAAGAATAAGCAACCCAAACAAGGAAATGAGAAAGACAAGTGGTCAATAGTAACAGGAGGTAAGGTAGTATTGCATCATATAAAGAATAGCCCAAGCATACACAATTAGGGAAAAGACTACCTATACCTCGGTGGTTCGAGCCATCTACATAACCAATTTAAAAGGCAACTAGGAAATGAACCAGCAATAGTCCTAATGATAGAGCCCACAAGAGAAAAAGAACGTAAGAAATAGCTGTTAAAAACAAAGAAGGAGCATTACTCGACCTTTTTCGCCCAACCAGGGCTTAATCAAGAGATGGAGTGCCCGCCTGTCTCCCCCCTATAAATACCGAGTGCCAAATTAGTGAGGTAATTACCTACAACCAGCTGAAATCCGGCGCTCATCCTAGCCGACGACTTCCAATATCGGAACGGCATTTCCTAACACGTGGATGGTCCTGTGATACGTACAGCCAATGGATGGAAGACGTAATCGTATCCAAGCAACCTTGAGGTTGACAAAGAAGCCCGATTTTTATAGGGCATATAAATGCGTAATTCGGGGTTATATATTTAGTAGTTGACCAGTGTAAAAAATTATACACATCTCTCCACCTTGCGGGCCCTAACAACCACGGGGATACAATGCCACATGACTCGGCATAAATAGAGAACCACCTAATGGATTTGCCGAATGTTTCACGGGGGTGGGATAACACAATAGTGCCAGAGTGAGAACCCCATGATCAAGATGGGGTAAAGAGTAATAGTAACCATCACATAAAGACTAAGCGACAAGGAACCCTACATATAAGATCAAATCTCCTACCATTACATAGTTCACCGTGTAGAATGTAGTGCTTAGATAAAAACGTCATTCTATGTTAGTAAACATGACTAGAGTTGCTGGTATTCACGCATAAAATGTATACTTCTAAACTGTGCCAGCCATAATAGTCAATTCGTGATGGGACCCCTAAATTATAATAGGCCGTCAACATATGACCATGCTATATCATTGTACCGGGTAAGGTTTAGTGTTAAACAATACCTAACTAACCGGTATTATTAGTAGTGCCGATAAGCCATCAACTAACGATGATGAAAGTACCTTGGGTTACTAAGAACCCCCAACTAATCAATAGAAACATAGAAAAATGTCGGCAGATAAGAACCTTTCGGCCCATCTAGTCTGCCCAATTACATGGATACTTTACCTGGATTTATCTTTTGTTTAGGATAGCCTTATGCCTATCCCATGCTTGCTTAAATTCAATTACTGTTTTGGCCTCTACCACTTCTACTGGAAGACTGTTCCATGTATCCACCACCCTCTCAGTAAAATAATGCTTCCTGATGTTACTTTTAAACCTTTGCCCCTCTAATCTAAGACTATGTCCTCTTGTTTTGCTACTTTGTTTCCTTTTAAATATACTCCCTTCCTCTACCTTGTGGATTCCCTTTACGTATTTAAATGTTTCTATCATATCTCCTCTGTCTCGTCTTTTTTCCAAGCTGTACATGTTAAGATCATTAAGCCTTTCCTGGTAACTTTTCTCCTTCAAGCCGTACACCATTTTAGTAGCCCTTCTCTGAACTCTCTCTAAGATGTCTATATCCTTCTGGAGATACGGTCTCCAGTTCTGCACACAGTACTCCAAGTGAGGTCTCACCAGTGCTCTGTACAGTGGCATGAGCACTTCCCTTTTCCTACTGCTAATACCTCTCCCTACACAACCAAGCATTCTGCTAGCATTTCCTGCTGCTCTATTACATTGACTACTTACCCTTAGATCTTCTGAAATAATGACCCCTAAATCCCTTTCCTCAGATGTTGAGGTTAGGACTGTATCAAATATTCTATATTCAGCCCTTGGGTTTTTACGTCCCAGGTGCATTATCTTGCACTTATCCACATTAAAACTCAATTGCCACAGCTCCGACCATTTTTTTAGTTTACCTAAATCATTTGTCATTTGGCTGATCCCTCCAGGAACGTCAACCCTGTTGCAAATCTTTGTGTCATCAGCAAAAAGACATACTTTTCCATTAATACCTTCTGCAATATCACTAATAAAAATATTAAAGAGAATGGGTCCAAGTACTGACCCCTGAGGTACCCCACTGGTAACAAGACCTTGCGCCGAATAAACTCCATTTACCACAACCCTCTGTTGTCTGTCACTCAGCCACTGCCTAATCCAGTCAACAATATTGGAATCCAAGCTCAAAGATTGCAATTTATTGATAAGCCTTCTATGCGGAACAGTATCAAAAGCCTTACTGAAATCTAAATAAGCAATGTCTACTGCACCACCTGTGTCTATTATTTTTGTTACCCAATCAAAAAAATCAATAAGATTAGTTTGGCATGATCTCCCTGAGGTAAACCCATGTTGTTTCTGATCCTGTAATCTATGTGTTTTTAGATGTTCAACAATCCTTTCCTTTAACATGGTTTCCATTAATTTCCCCACTACTGACGTAAGACTAACTGGCCTATAGTTCCCCGATTCCTCCCTACTACCCTTCTTGTAAATGGGCACAACATTTGCTAATTTCCAGTCTTCTGGGACGACTCCCGTTAACAAGGATTGGTTAAATAAATCTGTTAATGGTTTTGCTATTACATCACTGAGCTCTTTTAATAATTTAGGGTGGATCCCATCAGGCCCCATTGACTTATTTGTTTACTTTAGACAGCTGCTGTAGAACCTCCTCCTCTGTAAACTGATATGTAAATGTCTCTTTAGTGTTCTCTCCTAACTGAGGTCCCTTTCCTTCCTTTTCTTCTGCAAAGACTGAACAAAAATATTCATTGAGGCAGTCAGCGAGACTTTTATCCTCTTCTACATACCTTCCTTCCTTGTTTTTAATCTAACTAATCCTTGTTTTACTTTTCTTTTCTCGTTTATGTATCTAAAAAATGTTTTGTTCCCCTTTTTTACTGACTGAGCTATTTTCTCTTCTGCGTGTGCTTTGGAAGCTCTTATAAATTGCTTTGCCTCTTTCTGCCTAATCTTAAATCCTAATAATGATGGTATTGTAGAAGCCACGTATCTGTTCAGAGATGGGCCGATATAAAAAAAGGGGATAAGGAGAGGTAAAGGGGAGACAAACTAAAAATTAAACAAGAAATTGGGAAGCTTAATGTATAATCCATAATATAAGCCAATAATGATACAGTAACAATATAATAAAGGACATCAACAATTGAACAACCAGAGCAATGCTCATAGTTGGCATAGTCAAATAAAGGGAACAAATGTAAAGCCTTCATTGAGGCCTGATGGTGATCTGGTATTGAGACGATATATCCAGAAGGATTCACATTTAAGCAATTTATTATCAAGATCACCTTTTCTTGGGCCAAGTTTAATTTGCTCAATCCAAAGAAACCTAACGTTTCTCAGTGAGCACATATTGCATGATACAAAGTGTCTAGCGACACTTGTGGAGTCTGATCGATCTAATATGCTCCAGTATACGAACTTTCAACGGTCGAATGGTCTTGCCCACACATTTTTTGCCACAATGGCACATGAGTAAATATACAACGCCAGTGGAATTGCAATTCAAGTATTGGCGAACAGTAAAAGAAATAGTCGTCGTCAAAATTATGAAATTGTTTAGGAGTGCGAGATACGTATGGGCAGGCGATGCATCTACCACACTTATACATCCCTTTTAGATTATTAGTCAGCCAGGATACAGGAGAGTGTCGTATAGGTTGAAAATGGCTGTGCACCAATTTATCATTAAGGTTGGTGCATCTCCTGGCTGTAAGGGACGGACGATCAGATAAGACATCCTTAAGATGTATATCGTTTGTCAACAGAGGCCAATACCGATCAACAATATGTTTGACGGATTGCCAGCCTAGATCAAAATCTGCGATCATTCTTATAGGTTCTGGTTTAACCATCAGAGGGGCATCTTGTAGCAGACAATGCCGATCAGAGAGTAATGACAGTTTATAAACGGTCTTAAGAACACGATGGGGATACCCTTTGTCTCTAAAGGCAGCCCGAAGGGATTGTGCCTTGATTTTAAATTCAGCAGTAGTACTGCACGTTCGACGTAGCCTCAGGATATTGGCCGGTAGGGATACCTTTACGTGAAGGAAAGGGATGGTGACTAGACCAAGCTAGCAAATTGTTTGCAGAAGAAGGTTTACGGAATAGAGTAGTATCAAGGTGTCCCGTTAAATCCTTATGAATAGAAATATCAAGGAAGTTAAGAGTATCAGTTTGAATCTCATATGTAAATTTCAGATTAAAGTCGTTAATGTTTAGGCAGTCCACAAATTTAGAAAAGTTAGATGAAGTGGATGTGGCTCGATCCTCATTTTCCTACAGAGCACCACAATTATGGAATAACCTCCCAGACACCATCAAATCTTCCACCAGTCTTAAGTCACTCAAGAGCTCCTTACTAACATACCTCAATACAGAATGCACCTGTATACATGTAACATAATGACTATTTTTCTACATATTTATTTTCTGTTAATCTGTATATGTGTTGTTTTCTTAATATCTTGCATTGTATTACTTTGTATTTCTGTAACTGTAACACTTCAATGTTCTTGAACCCAGGACATACTTGAAAACGAGAGAAATCTCAATGTATCCTTCCTGGTAAAATCCTTTATAAATAAATAAATGTCCAAATAATGACAATGTCGTCGATATAACAGCGCCAACTGAAAACATGAGATTTAAAAATTGCCATATCAGAACCATCAATGATAGTTTCTTCCCAGAAACTAGAAAAAGATTTGCATAAGAGGGTGCACACGGTGAACCCATAGCCGCTTCAACCAATTGAAGGTAGAACTTACCATCAAACATAAAATAATTATGATAAAGCACAAATCGGAGCAAACAAAATCAAAAAATTTGTGTGCCTGGAATGGGCTGCACCTCTGCGAGATAAGAATGTTTCAACACATTTCAAGCCTAAACAATGAGGAATAGAACTATACAAAGACTCAACGTCAAGACTGCATAACAATGCATCAGGGGGGTACACTGATATCCTCTAGTTCTCTTAAGGTTGCTTGGAGTCACGGATGTATGAGGGTAATTTGTGAACAATATTGTTGAGAACACGGTCAATATATTTGCTAGCATTATGTGTCAATGAGTTGGTACCGGACACTATAGGTCTGCCAGGCGGTAAGATACTGTTTTTGTGAATTTTAGGCAGCCCATAAAAAGTGGCAATCGTGGGTCGATGTGGCCACATAAAGTCATATTCATTTTGAGTAATGGAGCCATCAAGCAAACCTTCATTCAAGATGGTCATTAGGTTAGCCGTATACACATCGGTAGGATCTTTAGATAGAATTTTATAGGTTTGTTCATCCTGTAGCAAAGTCAACACCATATGGCGGTATTCAATTTTCATTAAAACAATGTTTCCACCCTTGTCCGACCTCTTAAAGACAATATGGTCAAGCTGTTGTAATTTATACAGAGCAGTTCTTTCCTGAGGGTTTAAGTTAGCAGAATAACCCAAACGAAAATCATTGACGTTGAGAGACTCGATTTCCTTGCATACAACCTTACAAAAGTTATCAAGATGGGAGTATTCAGAAAAGTGTGGAGTAAATTTACTCTTAGGTTTCAAATCGGTATAAGAGGCATTAACAGGAGGTGTATTTTCATCTAGTAATGAAATTAGGGTGGAAAGACATTGTAAATCATTAGTGGAAAGGTCATACTTCATAGCAGACCTTTCAAGACGTAACCGATGAAATTTATGGAGAGCCAACTTCCTTACAAACAGATGGATGTCTTTAATCCAATTAAAGGGATTAAAGCGGGGGGTAGGTACAAATGACAAGCCTTTCATCAGTAAGGAGATCTCGTCTTGAGACAAAACAGTATCTGTCAAATTTATGATACGAAGAGGGTCGACTATAACCTGTGACCCCCCCCCCTTTCGGGTTTGTCTGCCCCTTGTAATAGGTGGAATCGTCCGTTTTCCCCGTCTCTGGGGAAGGGTGTAAGGGAGGTCTAAAAAAGACACGGATTTCTTTAAGATACCCCTGGATTCGGTTGTGGTCATTGTGTTAGACTCATCACCGTTAGATGAAAACTCATTGTCAGAGGATTCATATTCAGAAGTTAAAGCCCCAATAGGATCGCGAGGAACATCAGTAACAGTACGAGTTCTGGTTTTAGTAAATTTATAAACGTTACCAGTTTTGTAATCTCTTTGATCTCGTAAGAATTTATTCAGTTTACATTCCTTAATCCCATTATCATATCTATCAAGGATAGTTTTAAGCTTAGTTTCAAGATCCTCAAAAGAAGGATGAGAACTGAATTCGAGAACTTTAACACGTTCAGCCTCAAGGCTCCCATTAATCTTAGCGAGATTATCGGTTTCAAATTGTACTAGTATATTCATATATCGTTTAGAACACTCGTTGCTGGCTTGTAACCATTGCTCCATGTACACAGTATCCTGTAAGTGCGAGGCGGGTGGCGTATGCACACGCAACCCTCGAGGTATCATATCTCTAGCCAGATAATTATTCAAGGATAAGATCTCCCATTTAGCACGTATTTGTTTCTATAGGGTTTTTTGGACCCCAAAATAAGTATGTTGGATATTAGGAACGGTGCCCACAGTTAAAACAGCCCCCGTAGATAGATCATCTCCAAAATTATCAGTATGAGCTTGTCCCCAGTGATCTAAATTGTCAAAGGACGATAATAGACCAGACATATTGTTAAATGTATATGAGCCACAACGGTATTGAAACCAATAGTAATCAGAAACATCTAAACGAAACGAACAGGGCTCAATAACCCACTCCACAGGGCATAACCCGACAATTAACAAGAAGAACAATTGCACAAAGTCCAGCAAGAGTGGCAACAAAGTTTAACTTTAATTTAAGAATAAGCAACCCAAACAAGGTAATGAGAAAGACAAGTGGTCAATAGTAACATGAGATAAGGTAGTATTGCATCATATAAAGAATAGCCCAAGCATACACAATTAGGGAAAAGACTACCTATACCTCGGTGGTTCAAGCCATCTACATAACCAATTTAAAGGCAACTAGGAAACGACCCAGCAATAGCCCTAATGATAGAGCCCACAAGAGAAAAAGAACGTAAGAAATAGCTGTTAAAAACAAAGAAGGAGCATTACTCGACCGGTTTCGCCCAACCAGGGCTTAATCAAGAAATGGAGTGCCCGCCTGTCTCCCCCCCTATAAATACCGAGTGCCAAATTAGTGAGGTAATTACCTACAACCAGCTGTTATCCCTTTTTTATATCGGCCCATCTCTGAACGGATACGTGGCTTCTACAATACCATCGTTATTAATTAGTTGGGGGTTCTTAGTAACCCTAGGTACTTTCATCATCGTTAGTTGATGGCTTATCGGCACTACTAATAATACCGGTTAGGTATTGTTTAACACTAAACCTTACCCGGTACAATGATAGGCCGTCAACATATGACCATGCTATATTATAATTTAGGGGTCCCATCACGAATTGACTATTATGGCTGGCACAGTTCATAAGTATACATTTTATGCGTTAATACCAGCAACACTAGTCATGTTTACTAACATAAAAACGTCATTATCTATCTATCTAAGCACTACATTCTACACAGTGAACTATGTAATGGTAGGAGATTTGATCTTCTATGTAAGGTTCCTTGTCGCTTAGTCTTTATGTGATGGTTACTATTACTCTTTACCCCATCTTGATCATGGGGTTCTCACTCTGGCACTATTGTGTTATCCTGCCCCCGTGAATCATTCGGCAAATCCATTAGGTGGTTCTCTATTTATGCCGAGTCATGTGGCATTGTATCCCCGTGGTTGTTAGGGCCCGCAAGGTGGAGAGATGTGTATAATTTTTTACACTGGTCAACTACTAATTATATAACCCCGAATTACGCATTTATATGCCCTATAAAAATCGGGCTTCTTTGTCAACCTCAAGGTTGCTTGGATACGATTACGTCTTCCATCCATTGGCTGTACGTATCACAGGACCATCCACGTGTTAGGAAATGCCGTTCCGATATTGGAAGTCGTCGGCTAGGATGAGCGCCGGATTTCAGCTGGTTGTAGGTAATTACCTCACTAATTTGGCACTCGGTATTTATAGGGGGGAGACAGGCGGGCACTCCATCTCTTGATTAAGCCCTGGTTGGGCGAAAAAGGTCGAGTAATGCTCCTTCTTTGTTTTTAACAGCTATTTCTTACCTTATTTTTCTCTTGTGGTCTCTATCATTAGGGCTATTGCTGGGTCGTTTCCTAGTTGCTTTTAAATTGGTTCTGTAGAGGGCTTGAACCACCGAGGTATAGGTAGTCTTTTCCCTAATTGTGTATGCTTGGGCTATTCTTTATATGATGCAATACTACCTTATCTCATGTTACTATTGACCACTTGTCTTTCTCATTACCTTGTTTGGGTTGCTTATTCTTATATTAAAGTTAAACTTTGTTGCCACTCTTGCTGCACTTTGCGCAATTGTTCTTCCAGGTGATCTAATTAGCTGCTCAGTGATTGCAGTAGTCAGTCTGCATTTCTGCAAGGTGATCTGCAAAATCTGGCCTGGAGTGGGTCCTGAGGACTGGAGTCGAGAAACCCTGCCCCCTAAAAGGATGGATTTCCGAAATTTATTCATCTATTACGTCAACCCTGGATTGGAGGGAACTGACCTATATTAAAGCATGGCACGCAGATTTGGGAGAAACCCTGGAAGGGGACGAGTGGCTGGATATATGCGAGGCAGCTCAAAGAACGTCCATTTGTACGACCCATCAGGATCAGGCATTAAAGATGATCTTCCACTGGTACACCACTCCAGAGAAACTTGCCAAGATGAAGGTGACAACCACGGATGTATGTTGGAAGCTGTGTGGCCACAAAGGCACCTTTTTGCACATGTGGTGGGATTGCCCTCGTTTGGTGGGCCTGTGGAAGAAATTCCATTCCCTGGCGCAGGCTGTGTTGGAACGGGACATTCCCTTTACACCGGCGACTTTTCTTTTGGCCAGTCTGTTGGAGGACCTGACTTTGAGACAAAATAAATTGCTATCTAAGCTGGCCTTGGCCAGGCGCCGTGCTATTGCGGCTGAGTGGAGGGCCACTGAGCCCCCCTGCTTTGGCAGGGTACTGTCTAACATTAGGGATGCCATGTTAATGGATGAGTTAACTGCTAAGGTGCGCCACACAATAGAGGCATTTTATAAGGTGTGGGAACCATGGGTGGAATATGATACTTAAACGGTTACTGGGGTCGAGGCAGTTGTTGGGCTCTGAAGTTTATATCTAGCAGTAATATATCTGTAAGACAGACTCCCTTCCTCGCTTTACTGTCCACCTTTATATCCTTTCTTTTTTCTTTCATTTTCTCTTCTCTCTCTCGCCTCTTCCTTTTTCTTTTCTTCTCCATCACTCTTCTCTCCCCTTTGTCTTGCGTGCGTTTCGCCGATAAGATATAAAGTATATGTAAGCCAACTACTGTATGTTGGAAACTCCTGGTGTTAATATTCAATAAAAATTATGTTTTCAAAAAATGAAGACCTAATGCTATTTTGTTGAAATTATATTTGTTATCCGGACATGTAGAATGTCATGAGGGACAAGTAGATCGGGCTACCCCTTTAGTCCATTGGACAAGTAGATTTTTTTAAAATTTCCACACCCCTGGATAGGATACAGGAGTTTACATACACAAGTTCTGTAGCACCTGCTCAGAACGATTGGATCGAAGCACCGATCTATTGCCTGCTTTTGAGAACCTTCGTAACAGCAGGCGTTCTCAGGGCGATAAACACAGGACTGAGGCTCATATTTGCTTCTCTATCGTTATTACTTTCCTCTGAGCAGCATTGAAGAGGTTAACATTTCGGGGGGAAAAAACCCTTTTCCCTACAACAGGGAGCATATCACATAACAGTCCCACCCTACTGTCCCATGTGACGTGTAGCCCCGACCTGAGGACAGCCGCCCTCTTTCTTGCTGCTCCTCTTGGTAGAAAAGTATACTTTTGATTGTTCTGACTTTTTGGTGCATTTTCTTTTATTTCTCACCATTTTCTGCTGGACGCAGTCTTATCCCGACACAAAATCACGGAGGTCGGGGTCCAGTGCGGCTCAGTCCCTGGTGCCGATCCACCGGTTTGTTCCCGCATGTCTTTCTGTGCCTGTTTTTCATTGTGCTAGCTGCCTGGGTTTCCAGTTGCTGCATCACGCTCCCTGCTCACGAGTCCCCAGTCTGTCTCCCCGCGGCTTCCCCATCGCATCGGCTGCTTCCCGCGGTTCGGCAGCAGCTCCGCCCACCTCATGCTCCGGTGCAATTTTCCCTGCGCTTTGTTCGTGCTGCTTCCACGGAAACATTGATGTCCCACACTCATTTCCACCAGACCCGCTCTACCTCCAAGGATAGCTCCCTACACTGCTGGAGATGGTGCCCCAGGGGCCTCATCTACCTCCTCCCGCAAAAAATCCAGCAGTAAGACTGCAGCCCTAGAATCCTCCCTCCGTTCATCTATTACCTCCACTCGGTCTGCTGCAGTGGCTGAGAGGGGGCCTCATTCAGACAGTCCATGGTGGATGCGTTGTCTGCAGTCCATGCCCTTCCTCCGAATGAGCCTGACTGGGAGAGTCAGTCTATGGGACATGTCCCCCTCCCCCTTTCTCACAGGCAATGAAAAGCTAATTATTATTGACGATGCAGACCCTGCACAAACCCTTACTGGCGGTATACGAGGGGCTGGCAACCACGCATCACTGCATGAATAGAGCAGTCGACATAGCTCCCGCAAGAGAGCCCCTGACCGCAGGGACGACCAAGCGGTTCATGATAGACTGCGCAAATACCAATGTCCTCTCCCCAAAAAGGCCGCCTCAGGACAAGGGGATCCTGAGAGTGGGGAGGATGAGGGGGGTGACCCCGTTGAGATCCATGCGCCTGACGATGATACGGACCTCGAGGTAGACCCCTTTGATTTACCCCCGCCACAGACGGGCGAAACTATCTACGACTATGAGGAATCCCTTATTCAACCCTAAAGATATATCCTACCCGAATTCTACAGCTTGGCAACCCCAAACCCACGTAGAAAGATGGGTAGACCCATTCATGCGTTGTCCAATGGACAAGTCCACCCACTCTAACATCAGAGCTGAATGCACTAGGCCCACCACCTCTGGCAAAAGCTGCATAACCACCGAGGTGGACGTTGAATTCCTAGATTTTATGGCAGAGAAAGGTTGGCCACCCAAACGGGGCATCGACTTCGCCTTACACACATGCCAGGATAAAGTGCTGTATATTGCTGGGCCCTTAGTACAGGTCTTTGATATTGTTGAAGGGGCAAAATTGACCAATACACCCCTTGATCACACAGATTGGTGGCTGGCTACAGAGGGCTCTCTCCCTCCTGGGTAACACCAACTCAGCATTGGCCGCGGAACGCAGAAAAACTATACTGCTTAAGATGAATCCAAAACTGGTTAAAATGGTGCAAACTGACCTGGGGACCCAGGCTCAAGGCGATCTCTTTGGAGAGAAGTTTGTTAAGTGCTTGAATACATATGTGGGGGCCTTCTCGGACTTAATCAAAGTTGAAACCAACATCGCAAAAGTGTTCCCTGGACGGGTCTCTGACAGGGCTGGCAGAGGAAGGGGCCGCTCTGTCAGCCGCGCTGGATATCCCAGTTATTCCGGTCCCGCATTCCACGAGAGCGAGCTGCTGAACCCGCTTCAGGATCGTGCTTCTTCCCTTCCCGATCCACACCCTGGCGCTCCAGAGGTTACTGTGCCTCCTGTGGTGCTCCCTCTGCAGGTAAGACCATTTCAACTTATCTCCCCTTCCCGGGGACAAGTGGGGGCCAGTTGGGTCATTTCCTGCCCCGATGGCAACTTCTTACCAACAACACCTGGGTATTGGCCACGGTAGCGGGGTTCACCATCGACTTTGTAGACACACCATCATAATGCGCTCCTCCTGCCCCATTTCCCAATGGATCAGACGCTTCTGATCCGGAAGGAAATTCAGGATCTCCTCTGCAAGCGCGCGATAGAACCTGCGTCTGCGTCCCCTCAAGCGTTCTGCAGCAACCTCTTCCTGGTAGCCAAAAGGGGTTGGGGCGTACGCCCCGTTAACCTGCACAAACTCAATCTGCCAGTGATATACCGACATTTCAAAATGGAGGGCATACATACGCTTCAACACGTCCTAATGCAAGGCGACTGGATGGTCAAGTTGAGCGTGAAGGACGCATACTTGTCGGTGCCTGTCCATCCATCTCATCGAGATTTCCTTCAGTTCCGCTGGGACAACAATCTCTGGCATTTCAAGTGTCTGCCTTTCGGTCTCATCAGCTCTGTGGTGCTTCACAAAGCTGATGAAACCGGTGGTGGCCTCCCTCCCTCCGCTCAAGGGGAGTTCGCGTGATCATCTATCTGGACGACGTCCTCCTGATGTCCCAATCAGACCACCCTGATGACTCCTCTCCAATGGACGGTGGCATTGTTCCAAGACTTAGGCTTCCTGGTCAACGAAGACAAGTCTCTCCTGAATCCCACACGCTGGATCGAGTTCCTGGGTCCGTGGACTCTCGCAATCTCCTCTTGTACCTTCCAGACTCCAAGATGGCCACCATCCAGAAATCTCCTCCGCCGCACCATCCACCATCTCCTCCGCCGCACGTCCACTATGCTGAGATCCCTGGCCCGGGTGATTGGCAATAGTCCCAGCTCCACTTAATTATCGAGCCCTCCAACAATTGAAGGCCCATTCTCTCCGGGTGGGCCTAGACTACCCGGATATAGTTATTCTGTCGGAACCGTCCCGTCAGGACCTACATTGGTGGCTGCATCACATGGCGGACTGGAACGGCAAAGCGATCTCTGCCCCTCACCCAGAAGTGACCATGGACTCGGATGCCTCCAACCTAGGCTGGAGGGCCCACTGCAAAGGTTTGGGAATGTGGGGGGGGGGGTCGGTGGTCCCCTCAGGAAGCCACGCTCCACATCAATTCCCTGGAGTTACTAGCGGGCCTCTTCACGATCCGTTACTTCAGAGAAACTATTCATCGTCGCATCCGCCTCCACATGGACAACTTCCCAGCTGTCAGATACAATCAACGCCATGGGGGGCCCCAGGTCGGAATCTCTCACACTCATGGCATCCCGACTCTGGGACTACTGCCTGCAACACGACATCTGGGTCCAGGCGCAGTTCATCCCGGGATTGACCAACACTCGAGCGGACTGAACTCCAGACATCTGTCAGATTCCGGGGACTGGCGGATTCCATCATCCGTGTTTTCCAGACTTGCCTCCGTGTGGGGTCCCCTACACTGGGACTTCTTCGCCTCCTGGCTAAAATGCCCACCTTCCAGACTTCTGCAGCTGGCGGCCAGACCCGCGGGTGACGGACGCCTTCCTGCAGGACTGGCCGACAGCTCGACACTACGCCTTCCCTCCGTTCACTCTGATTACCAAAGTAGTAGCTCAGGTCAGAGAGCAGATGGCGACGATTGTTCTGGTGACCCCTCTCTGGCCGAGCCAACCCTGGTTCCCTTCCCTCCTGGAACTGACAGTGGACGTACCCTGTCTTCTACCTCGATGCCCGGACCTTCTCGATGCGGAGAACGTTCCTCATCCCCTCTTGGACACCAGTCCAGACCTCATGGCATGGTTGATTTCCGCTTCGCCTGGCAGTGCCAACCGCTTTCGCACCGAACTGAATCGCTCCTATTGCACGCCTGGGCCCAGAGTACAAGGAGTGCCTACCGTTCAGCCTGGTCCGTATAGGCTACTTGGTGTCTGGGATGGCACCAGGATCCCTTTTCGGCCCCTGTAGTTTTTATGCTGGATTTTCTATCTGCTCCAGTGTCTCCCTTGTTTTTGTCCTTCCGCGCTACACATGCCCCGGTGTCGTCCACCACGTTGGCTCGCTGGTTACACTGTTTGGTGGGTGTCAACGTCTCTCGTTTTGGGGCCCACTCCGTCAGAGGAGCTATGGCCTCCTCGGCAGTTGCGGTTGGGGGCCATCTGGAGGACATCATAAAATCTGCCGATTGGTCTAGAGAGTCCACGGCCAGAAATTTTTAAGTGCGTGATGTTACGCATTGGACGGCTTCAGTAGTTAAACAGCTTTGAACTAGCAAATATGAGCCTCTGAGTCCGGTGTTAAAATTATAAAAATTTTCCTAGTCTATGATGGAAAGTTTTGATTTTAATAAGGACTCGGAGGCGAGTATTTCCCTCCCTGTTCCCCACCCACTCTGTTTTGTATCTTATGGTAGCTCTGTATTAAACTTCACCAGTGGTCTGGTGTCTTTTTCTGCTCCTGCACTGCTGTATTTGCACCCTCGTTTTGCCAACAAACTCTGCACGACTGCTCACGTGTGCTGTCCTTTGTTCAACGTGTCGGGTATTTGCAGCCAGTTACGGCTACGTGGCTAATTCTCCCTCATGTCTCGGTTTTCTTTCAGCCTACTAAAGGGTTCCTCGTCCTTCGGCTGAATGGTCCTATGCGGTGTTTGTCTGGCTTCCCAGTTCTGGACTTGGTTGTTGTTCCTGATTTGTTGTTTGACGCAAGAAAGAGGGCAGGCTGTCCTCAGGGCAGGACTACATCACATGGGACAATAGGGGGGGGGGACTGTTATGTGATATGCTCCCTGTTGTAGGGAAAAGGTTTTTTTTCCCCCAGAAATGTTAACCTCTTCAATGCTGCTGAGAGGAAAGTAATAACGAAAGAGAAGCAAATACTCGCCTCCGAGTCCTTATTAAAATCAAAACTTTACATCATAGACTAAGAAAATTTTATAATTTTGGCATGCTCACATAACTGGTGACTGGCAGATGGGAGATTACAAAATTGCAGGTGCTGCCGATTCCACTGGCCAACAAATTTTAGGAAAGTTTATGTTTCCCCTAAAATTTTGGGTGTAAGTAATAGAGTTTGACTTACTGAACAAAGGTATGTAATTGTAAATTTTGTGTCACGTAGGGTTATTCAGAAATCGACATTTGAAAATTTAGCATTGTAACGTCTTCTGCGATATAATGCTACTGAAGTATATGCTATTAAATTATAATTAATTATAACAACACTTAAAGAAATTAGAAATGTTTTGCTGTAGATTTCCGTTTATAGCCACTGTCCTCTGCTTCACGTATCAATGTCCAGCAATAGTCTCCCAGCATAGACGGACTCCACTTCCCCTTGTAGCGTTTCTCCATGCTCGCAATGTCTTGGTGAAATCTTTCACCGTGTTCATCACTGACGGCGCCAAGATTGGTCGGGAAGAAATCCAAATGTGAATGAAGAAAATGTATCTTAAGTGACATGTTGCATTTCATTGACTTGTAAGCTTGGAGCAGATTTTCAACTTCTTCAGCATAGTTTGGTGCCTTGTAGTTGCCCAGAAAGTTAGCAACGACATTCTTGAAGGCTGCCCAGGCAACACATTCAGCACCCTGCAGAAAGTCATCAAAGTGACTATCCTTGATCAGCTCTCGAATCTGTAGGCCAATGAAAATGCCTTCTTTGATCTTGGCATCACTGATGCGTGGAAACTTCTGCCTTAAGTATGTGAAGGCTTCACTGTGCTTGTTCATTGCTTTGACAGAATTTTTCATTAACCCAAGTTTGATGTGCAAAGGTGGGAGATAAATGTTATTCTTATCAACGAGAGGATCATGTGCAACGTTCTTCTGTCCTGGAACCAAGTCCCTGCGCGGTGGCCAGTGCTTTCTCACATAATGTGAATCTCTAGCTCGGCTGTCCCACTCGCAAAGAAAGCAGCAGTACTTGGTGTATCCAAGCTGCAGACCGAGTAAAATTGCAACAACCTTCAAATCATACTAATTTTTAAAATCCATGTAGTTCAGTGACCCTGCAGTACAAATAGCATCTGTTATGAGTGTTACATAAGATTCTAGCCGAAGAAGAGATATATATATATATATATATAACCTAATGCCATACAGCTAACCTGAATACACATTACTGTTGAAAACACTCCGCTTTGAAAATTTAAAAAAATTCTGAATTTAAAAATCAGCTGTTTCTCAAAAACCTTACGTGATAGCACATTTTTAAAATTATTTCTGTGCTCAGCATGACAAAATCTATCTGGTACACCAGAAATTGTAAAGGAAACAAAAACCTTGTTGGCCAGTGTTCTGGATGGAGGGGACGACTTCACCCCGTGATGTCATCAGATAGGGGCAGATGGGTGGAGACTCTACACATCCGGACCACTTTACACAAAAAAAGTGGTCAGGATGAGCAGAGGCTCCTTTTAATCCCTTGGCTGCAAAGACGTGTGAACGACATCCTAGTGTTTATCCGCAACATGAAGACGACATCCCCCCCCCACACGTCATGGCGTCTCCGCAGCAGCAGGGGAGGTCATGGCCGTTCCAGTCAAAGTCCCACAGTGGTCGGACTTGCCGAGGGACCACCCCCAGCACACAAACATCATTGCACTGTTGCAGGTACCAACCTGCGGGCCAAGTAAATGCCTAAAGGGGAGGGGGGGTCCTTTGGACCCTTCTAGCTCATCAGTAAGGGCTACAGATATAAATGAGGCATTGTTTGAAAGCTCAAAGCAAACCACAGATGTCTGCTTTGGCATAGGTGTATACTATGGGAATTTGGAAAGGAAAGGGCCTAGTCTTTAACGTTTCCTCCACAGATCTACAAAATAATAGAGCACCAACAACTGGCACTGCTGTGAAATAGTAAGAAAATAAGCCCCCCCCCCAATGAAAAAGAGGGGGGTGGAAGTAATGACAAGTGTGTGTCAGATCCCATACTTACTTCAAGCCTAAGCCATCAGAATTAGTGAATATCAGTGGATTTCGAAGTCCTCCCTCTTGAACGTATCTTACGGTGAAATCTGAGAAAGAAAAATAAAAGCTACATGAAAGAAAACAAAACAAAACACCATCTTAAAAGGACCTCTTCCACTGACCAGGTTTCTAAATATTAAAAGGGTCTATTCCCCAACCACCATAGACGTAGTCAGATTATTACCTATGGTGAATCCAACATCAGGGCAAGTTCCATTGTAGCTGACGCTGGTTTCATTTGGAGCTCACGTAAGAATGCCACTATAAACCCCCCACCCACCCGTCAACATTTTAGCAAGCAATGGTGGAACGGTAAATTGAGAATAGTGGTAGTGCAAGTCGCCTGCCAACAGTGAATTGAGAATATTGTACTGCAAGTCGCCTGCCATTGTTCAACTTTGATTCTGGTTTGCTGAGGCTCACCATAGTTGTAGAAATGGTTATCATCAGTGAACTAATTCTACCTAGTGAATAAGCCCTTAAAGAAAAAAAAAAGTCAAGGAACATGGAATTGCACAGCTGTTAGAATACAGTGATGAGGATACACATTAGTAGCCCAGAAGTAGCGACCCCTCAGTCCTCCTAGGGCAAGGGTCAGCAACCTTGGCTCCCTGATGTTTTGGAAACTACATTTCCCATGTGGCTCAGTCAGCCTAATGGGTGGCTGAGCCACATGGGAGATGTAGTTCCCAAAACATCAGGGAGCCAAGGTTGCTGACCCCTGTCCTAGGGCAGGGGTGGGCAAACTGCGGCCCGCCACAGTTTTTTGCGGCCCGCCGTCGTTCTACTCCCGAGGCGAGTGGCTGCTGATATGCAGCTTGGCTGCTCGCCTGCGATGGGAACCACCTGACCAGGGTCCGATCTCGCGAGAATGCGGGTGGTCAGGTGGTTCCCATCGCCGGCGAGTGGCAAAGCTGCATGTCAGCGGCCGCTCGCCTCGGGAGTATTAGAACGCCGGCGGACACGGAGCCTGGGGCCACAGCAGAGGTGGTAAGAGCTGGGGGTAAATATACAGGTAAGAGCTGCCTGGGGGCATGGGGGCAATAAAATCCATGTGAGCTGGGGGCACTATATACTCATATATAACTTGCAGGCTGTGATGAGAATCTCAACAAGCAATCTCACTCCTGATTTAAAAAAAAAATTGTAGAAAAGTGTGATAGGATACGTTTGTCTCATTAAACTGGTTTAAAATTAAATGTGCTTGCAGCTATAGATGATCTGAAATTAGCACAATAAATAAATTGAATACAACTATTTAATCATTTTTAAAAGGTGCGGCCCTCCGCTCCCACAAAGTGGCCCCCGAGCCAAAACAAATGCCCACCCCTGTCCTAGGGGGTTAGCTGCTCCTTATCCAACCTTTATAGAAAGCAATACAGTAATTCATGCCTCTCAGAGCAGGTCCATTACTCAAAGACGAAGAGACCTTAAGAGAATATTGAGCTGGGGGCAATCTATACCCACGTGAGCTGGGGGCAATCTATACCCACGTGAGCTGGGGGCAATCTATACCCATATATAACTTGTAGAGATTCTCATCACAGCCTGCAAGCAATCTCACTGATTTAAAAAAAAAATTGTAAAAAAGTGTGATCGGATACGTTTGTCTCATTAAACTGGTTTAAAATTAAAAGTGCTTGCAGCTATAGATCTGAAATTAGCACAATAAATTGAATACAACCATTTCATCATTTTAAAAAGTGCGCCCTCCACTAACCTCCGCTCCCACAAAGTGGCCCACGAGCCAAAACAAATGCCCACCCCTGTCCTAGGGGGTTAGCTGCTCCTTATCCAACCTTTATAGAAAGCAATACAGTAATTCATGCCTCTCAGAGCAGGTCCATTACTCACAAAGAAGAAGAGACCTTAAGAGAATATTTAGCTACCCAAAGCTCTAAGACAAAGGGGAAGAGGAAGCCTTTCCCACTTTAAAAGTATTTTTGGTTGTTTACCTAGAAAGGAAATTATTCTATTAGTCTTCCATAGAAAAAAAGGTTTTATTGTATATGGGCTGACATAAAGAGGAAGTGGAACCTAAAAATCAAAACTTATTTTTCACAAATAAAACTTTGTGCCTGGCGTGAAATGGCCTTATTGATATATCTAGGACAGTCTCGAGAGCGGAATAAAAAGGTACACAGGTTTAGGAATGTAGAAAGGTTTCAAGAGGAAAGTTTATGGGTACAGGGACATGCAATTGTACACAGGTTTAAGGGACAGCCTGATCAGTGTACAGGGGCAAAAAACCGTGATATATATTTTAATTCATACACAAACACACATTAAATTGTACAGTAGCTCCTTCAGTGCTGAGCCATAGTGCATCCTTTGCAGAGAGGGATATTTAACCAACAAGGTCCGCTGGTTTTGGCTGTGGTACCTACACATAAGTCTGAGGTCAAACACAAAACCACTATAGAATTAATTTAGTGGCCATGAGCGGGTGCAATGTTCACATAACATAGAAGCTGAAGAAATCCATAGTTTGAGCAGTGGGAACACTCTTCCAAATAAAATATCTTCTGATTAGGTCTCTATGAGATGTGATATAAATCCAGTTAGAATATACAGATTCCCAAAATAGATCTCATCTGTAAGTGAATAGTGGCAGTTGGATAGACATTACGACACCAATTTGAGAGAGCTGGGGGGGGGGGGTGTTCTCTTTAAACCAGGGCTGGACAAAGGCAGGAGCCTGGTAGCCACTGGCTCCTAGAATTTTACTCCTGGCTCCTAAATTTCCAGTTTATTTTACACCAATCTAAAAACATCTAGTTGGCTTCAATGTT
Source organism: Leptobrachium leishanense (assembly GCA_009667805.1). NCBI lineage: Eukaryota > Metazoa > Chordata > Amphibia > Anura > Megophryidae > Leptobrachium > Leptobrachium leishanense. The sequence continues at coordinate 119,258,924 of CM019068.1, forward strand.
TTCTTCATGTCTCCTACAATTATTTATAAAAGGATTTTACCAGGAAAGATACATTGAGATTTCTCTCATTTTCAAGTATGTACTGGGTTCAAGAACATTGAGTGGTTACAGAAATACAAAATAGTAAATATATCCAGCCCTGGTGTATGTATTTATATATGAGGTGTGTCTGCCTGCCGTGGGTAAATAGGGTGTCCAATGACAGAAAAGAAAATAAGTAAACAAAACAAGTTCACAAGGTACAGATGTTAACACAAATAATATAAATATATATATATATATCAGAGCGGCCAAACTGATATTAGAAGCAACGGTCTACAGCACTTCTAGGCTCAAAAAAGTAGCCAAAAGACCACATGCACAAAAAATACCTAACAGCCAAAAAGCACCAGGTAACAAAGTGATAAATAACAGCAGCTAAAATCATAATTTGGGTCAGTACAAACCAACTCCCAGATGCAGAGGCGAGGTTCCCAACATTTTAGTGAGGATTCGTCCTTATCAAGGTATACATTGATAAAGGCGAATCCTCGCCGAAACGTTGGCTCCTAACTTTTGTACCTGGCTCCTAGATTCAAAGCAAATTTGTCAAGCCCTGCAGTTTAAACCAATACCTTTACTCCAATAATGCCACCACATTTTCTGACTTGTTCATCCTTTTGAGAAATAATACTGCATTGTGATTGTGTTTTAAATTGTGACAAGCTTAAAAAAAGGTACAGAAAAATAAGAGAAAATGTATTGCTTAATAGAAAGCAACACCAGATAAAGAACTTTTTTTTTCTACAAACATGGCCATGTCTAGACTTAGACCTTTGTAAATGATACATCATATGACATTGTAGGCAAGGGCAACCATGGCCCTCCAGATGTTTTAGAACTACACCTCCCATGATGCTCAGCCTCTCTATTTAAACCCTGGGGGGGGGAGACAGAGTTCACATATATCCAATATAACGCTTTCCCTTTTAAAATGTTCTCCCCCTCTTGTAGATTTGGGGACACCTTCCCCAACCTGGAACCTCAGCTGTGAGACATCATGACCAAATTCTACAAAATGACATGGTACTGGAAATTCTACTTTTTTCGTCCTGATGTCAGATTTATGCTTCAATATGCGACTCTACTTTTTGTGTGGTCTCTCCTACATATATTAACCCACAAGGGCATTTTAGCAGGTATACTACAATTGAAGAATTGCACGTGAAGTATCCGCTCACCTTGTGTTTAGATCCCGAATGGGGATGAACAAAGGAGTCTCCACGAATGAGCGCACTGCAGCATGAACAGCTAAGGCTGGGGTCAGACCAGCGCACTTTTAACGTGCGTTCTGGCGCACTTAATAACGGCCGCAGTAGCAGCAAATGAAAGGGAATGACAGCCAATATACGAAGTACGGCCGCACAAAAGTCCGGCCGTGCAACGCAAGTGGAATTTGAAAGCATTTTTTTGAGAACGCAGAACCGCTAGTACTGACGTACAGAGTGCGCTGCTGCGGCGGCATAGCGGCGTGTGTGCGTGATTAGGAGATGTCAGACTCTGCTAATGTCCAGCCTACATAACGTCCAGACGCAAAAAAGTTTTTTACTGACGATCCGTAATAAATCACGCACGAAAATGCGCATCTGACCGTTTTTGCGCATTCCATGAAAAAATACGTCAATGTGTTCGGACGCACTTTTTGACGTTCGCGGGGAAAAATGCTTTCGTTTGACCCTAGCCTAAGGCATAGGAAAGGTACCCCATTTGGGTGTACCAAAAAACGTGGTTTTACTTTGATCCCCTTTAAGTTCCGCTCTCACCAACCTGTCTTTAAGAGACTTTCCCCTTTTATAAGACCTAAGGGGAACGGTTTGAAATTCTGGTATTTTAGGATAAGAGTCTTTTAAAATGTGCCAATTCTTGAACAGGATCTTTTTAATTTGGTCCATATGTGTTCCGAATTGGAATACAAAGACTAATCTTTTGGTGTTCTTACTGGGACATCTCTCAAAAGGCACCCTCCTGTTTAACTTTATCAAGTTCTTGTCCCAATAACCTATTTGGATATTCCCTTGTCCTAAATCTATCCAACATCTCCTCCATCCTCTTTTCTCTACAGTCATGTGCACCAACAATCCGATTAACCCTCATAAACTGACTGCAGGGAAGTAAATGCACCGTACATAGCCCTCATTCCATCTGCATTATGAATGGACATGTACAAGCTGGTTATGTCAAGACTAACCAACACACTCCGCTCGTCAACCACAATGGCTTGAAGTTTTTTCAAAAAATAATTTATATCCGGAATAAATTATTCCACCCGCTGTAGATATGGACAAGTGGCTTAAGACCGAATCCACAGCGGCACTATCGGCCTCCCAGGTGGAGCTTGTAACGATTTGTGGATTTTCGGTAACATACATTACAGGGGTTATTGTATATTTCTTGATCAAAAACTTTAAACGATTGTACCCTTCTCCAACGCGGCGTGTACCACACTCAAGACTCTCTCCATAAGCCCAGATGTAGGATTCACCTCAACTTTCCTATATGTTTGACCATCATGTAACTGGCGATAGATTTCATTCATGTAGTCACTCCTATTCATGATCACCAAGGCTCACCCCTTGTCCGCCGGCTTAAATCACAATTGATAAATTGGTTTGTAATTTCTTTAAAGCCTCAAATTCTGCCTTGGACAAGTTGGGGTAAGCCTTGCTGAAATGCTGTTGAGACATAACCAGCGAAGTTTCTTTCTCCACCAATGAGACAAACGTCTCTACTGCACATTCCACATTTTTCGGTACAAATTGGCTCTTATCACTTAACCCAAGTTTATTTGAACAAAAGGGAGCTGTAGAACATACACTATCTGTACCCCCTGCAAAAAGACATGATATTCAGCCAAAGTAATAGAGTGTAGCTGGCACCCAATAAGTTTACAGTCTACGCTCTAGAAATTACTGTGGCTGAATATCATCGGGCTATGAGAATACCACGAGGATTACGTGGGCTTGCAGCCCATTTTTACAAAAATTATGAGTATATTTTAAGATTTGAGCGTATCTTGAATAAATGCTCAATGGATGTGATGCTGCTGACTATTGATTTTTTTTTTATCCAAAAAAATTAGTGAGTGTACTGAAAAGATTGCTGCCTTGGAAAGGACATTGCCGGAAAGTACCTCAAATGGAGAGATAGCGGTGGTACGCTCCTAACTCCACAGTTGGAGAGTTTTAGGAAAGCGGTAGAACAAAGGTAGTGACGCAAGTTCCAGCGTGACCTAGAGGATTACGAGTGTGGTCACGTGTATAGCTGGCAAGGTCGCGTTGATTCAACGTCATTCGCTAGTGGACAGAGAGCCGGACGCAGGCATAACCGGAACTTTGTGCGATTTACAGAGTCGGCGGCATCTGGTATGGATACATTTGATTATATGGGGCAAGTTGTACACAATGAACGAACAGCTTTTTTGGAGAAGCGCACAGGGAGGCAACCTCTGGGGAATCCCTATGGGGAAACCGCAACTGGCTTGCAGAGAAATGCCATCAGACAACTCCTGGTAAGGAACATCTGCTCCAAGTATGAGACATTTGTGTACAACTTATCAGACGTACCACTGACCTCACAAGAGACTGAGTTACTTTCTAAGGGACTTTTGTTTTGTCCAAGTGAGAAAATCAATCCTTTTGACATCCAGGTTTATTTAAATTCTTTAGGAATATTCGATTGACATGTCTTTTTGCAGGGGGTACAGATAGTGTATGGTCTACAGCTCCCTTTCGTTCAAATAAAACTTGGGTTATGTGATAAGAGCCAATTTGTACCGAAAAATGTGGAATGTGCAGTGAGACGTCTCATTGGTGGAGAAAGAAACTTCGCTGGTTATGTCTCAACGGCATTTCAGCAAAGCTTACCCCAACTTGTCCAAGGCAGAATTTGAGGCTTTGAAGAAATTACAAACCAATTTATCAATTGTGATTAAGCCGGCGGACAAGGGGGGAGCCTTGGTGATCATGAATAGGAGTGACTACATGAATGAAATCTAAATCGCCAGTTAAATGATGGTCAAACATAGGAAAGTTGAGGTGAATCCTACATCTGGGCTTATGGAGAGAGTCTTGAGTGTGGTACACGCCGCGTTGGAGAAGGGTACAATCGTTGAATATTTCTTGATCAAAAACTTTCAATAGCCCCTGTAATTTGTGTGTTACCGAAAATCCACAAATAGTTGCAAGCTCCGCCTGGGAGGCAGATAGTGTCCGCTGTGGATTCGGTCTTAAGCCCCTTGTCCATATTTTTGGACAAAGTGGCTCGGCCCTATCTACAGCGGGTGGAATAATTTATTCTGGATACAAATGATTTTATGAAAAAACTTCAAACCATTGTGGTTGACGAGCGGAGTGTGTTGGTTAGTCTTACCTAACCAGCTTGTACACGTCCATTCATAATGCAGATGGAATGTGGGCTATGTACGGTGCATTTACTGAGTTGGGATATAAGGATGGCCAGTTAAAAATTTGAATGGATTACTCGATTCCAATATTGGCACCCGTACGTGGTCGGATCACTCTCTGGTCTGGAGGACACTGACCTCTCCTCTTTTACGCCCCCGTGAAAAATCCAGACGACTGAATACACACCTGCTTGACGATCCTGGTTTTTCGGCTGAACTGTCTTGTGCCATACAGCAATATTTTGCAGAGAACGCAGGGATAGGTGAGGTCTTGGAAGTTACGGTCTGGGAGGCGAATAAGGCTGTTGCGCTAAAAAAGGCCAAATCAACCGAGGTGGTGGATCTTTTGGAGGGTATCAGACACCTGGAACAGTCCTCCCATCTCTCTTCGTCGGATGACGCCGCCTTTTGGAAGGAGACGCCAAAACGACATCCTTCATGAGAACTTGCAACTGGATGCGGCGCACACCAAATGCCACTTTACTCTGCAATAAAATAAGCCTGGGAAATTGCTGGCGCACTTGCTCCGTCAATGCAAAGACATTAATTATGTTTCCAAGATTAAAACTGGGACAGGACAATTCTCACATCAGCCTGATGTGATCGTTAAGGAGTTTGAGTCGTATTACCGCAGGCTGTAGGATATGGACGGCTCGATGGAGGGAGAGGACATCGGCAGATACTTACAAGATAAGATTCATACCACACTATCTCCCAGAGACACGGAGGCTCTCTCTGCCCAATTTACATCTGTAGAACTTGCAGTGCTAATGAGAATTATGAAAAAGGGTAAAAGACCCGGCCCGGATGGGCTGCCGGCTGAATATTACAAACATTTTGCATCAGATTTATACCCGCAAATGCTTTCGGCCTTTCAAAATCGGTGGGTGCTGATACCCCTTTTCACCCTCACACAGTGGCGGCCATGATAGCGGTTTTACCGAGACAGGGAAAAGACAGTTCGGAATGTAAAAACTATAGGCCCATATCTTTGCTGAATACAGACGCAAAAGTTTTTGCTAAACTTCTGGCCGAGCGTTTGAAGCCTTTTCTATCTAAACTGGTCCGATCGGATCAGGTAGGATTTATTCCGGGACAGGAAGCCAGGGATACCACCTCTAGGGCTCTAGGTGCTGTCGCTTTTGCAAAAAAGTCAGGGGAGGGTGTGGTTCTTTTATCAATGGATGCCAAAAAGGCGTTCGACAAAGTGCGATGTTCTTTCATGTTTTTGGTGTTACGGCGGATGGGGATTCCGGACGCTTTCTTCGATCAAGTTCGAGCATTATATACGAACCCGTCAGCACGTATTCGTGTGAATGGAGCACTTTCTGCATCCATCCCGATCCGTAATGGAACTAGACAGGGATGTACCTTGTCGCCGCTGTTATTTACGCTTTACCGCGAGCCGCTTTTGGAGGCTGTACGTACCACCAGATCCATCACGGGGATTCAGGGCGCCTCTAACCATCATGTGGTCTCTGCTTATGCGGATGATCTGCTTTTTATGCTGACAAATGCTGAAACTTCATTAGCGGCGCTGACAAAGGGCGTGTGCCGCAGCTCCTGCCCCTCCCCTCATCAAGCCGCTCAGTGAGCGAGAGGAAGGAACGTCCGTGAGAGTGGGCATTCCTTCCACTCTCTGCCCCCGTGTACAAAGCGTGAGCCTCCTATGGAGGATCACGCTTTATTATCCCGACGGCGCTCGTGTGCCGAGAGCAGTCCAGCGGGCTTTTTGAAGATCTTCATGTCCCAGGCGTCCGGCGATATAATTTCCACACCCCTGTGGACCAAATTAAAAAGATCCTGTTCAAGAATTGGCACATTTTTAAAGACTCTTATCCTAAAATACCAGAATTTCAAACAGTTCCCCTTAGGTCTTATAAAAAGGGAAAGTCTCTTAAAGACAGGTTGGTGAGAGCGGAACTTAAAGGGGATCAAAGTAAAACCAAGTTTTTTGGTACAACCAAATGGGGTACCTTTCCATGCCTTAGCGGTTCATGCTGCAGTGCGCTCATTCGTGGAGACTTTGTTCATCCCCATTCGGGATCTAAACACAAGGTGAGAGGATACTTCACGTGCAATTCTACATTTGTAGTATAACTGCTAAAATGCCCTTGTGGGTTAATATATGTAGGAGAGACCACACAAAAAGTAAAGGGTCTCATATTGAAGCATAAATCTGACATCAGGACAAAAAAAGTAGAACTTCCAGTACCATGTCATTTTGTAGCATTTGGTCATGACCTCACACGGCTGAGGTTCCAGGATGTGGAAGGTGTCCCCAAATTTGCAAGAGGGAGTGACCGGGAGAACATTTTGAAAAGGAAAGAGTTATTAGATATATCATCTGAACTCAATTGGACCCCAGGGTTTAAATAGAGAGGTCGATTATGCACCCTTTCTATAATAATACAGGTTACCGTCAATGCAACAGCTCTCTTATAGTGTGCATTTGTCTTTGATTGCGTAAATTGTTTAATAAAAGTTTCAGGTTAATAATAAATCTGATGTAGCATTTAATATCCTATTGGGAAAATGTTTATTGATTATTATCTATACATATGTCAGGTATAAGCTTGAGACACATTAGCAATTGGGTTTAGCAGCAATGATTGGGTCGTTGACACAATTATTGCAAACACAGGTGGTGCATTGAGGAATACATGTGCAACACTGCTGGTTTTAATGAGGATTAATCATTGGTTAATTATCTATGATGTGAAAAACGATTTAAGATGTTGTATGGATACAAACAGTAGACTTGACAAAGACCTGGGTGCAGGTTGAAACGTTCTATTCTTGGTGATGGAATAAATCCTAATTGATGCATACTGCCGTATGCTGGAAATATTTTTTGGATGTTTGACTTGGTCCCTGGGAGTGAGGACTTTCCGGTGGCAGCTATAAGGTGGGTGCTAACAATCAAAAATACTACTTCCCATGATGATCAGCTACTCACTAGGATGGTAGACAATGTTTTGGAACTGCATTTCCCATGAGGGTCTACCAACCTTGTGAGTAGCTGATCACCATAGGAGGTGTAGTTTCAAAATATCTGGAGGGCCAAGGTTGCTGACCCCTGCTGTAGGACAAGGTTCCAAAAGAACCTTTGTGAAGAAAATCCCCTGCCGGATGGGAGGGTTGCCCATTTCTGTTATCACATTCATACACAAAACCGTCAGTAAGCAAAGGAAGTCCTACAGCAAGGGCTGATAAAGAAGTCATCCTGCTGTGGGAGAAGCCCCAAATCAGCTCCGGATCTGCACTGATCTTCGAAACTTTGAATAGCTGCAATGAGCCAACTTGGACAATTATCAACAAATAAAAAGGCAGATAACGATCAGCTGTAATTTTCGGAATACCGTCCACTGATAAGCGGGTAGCCTTACCCTATACCTCATGAGGCAATAGACCCATCTAAGCAGTCCTTAAAAATAATCAGCTTGGAATGGAAATTTGGCCTTGTATTCATGGAGGTAGCAGAGAGGTAGAAATATGGAGGTGTTGGAGCTCAAGAGCATCTGATAGAAGCTGAAGCATGACAACACACTTGTGGCAAGAAGGATCAATTGAGGAGTGACAAGTTGAAGGAATCTACCTTTAAAAGTGCAGTTGAGTAAGGTTCTGGGTCTGAGGTCTAAACCTTAGAGTGGGATGGGGAGGTTCAGAGTTGTCTATTGTGCATCAATATTTTCAGAGTGGTCCTTGACTTTCAAAAATCAAGCATGTTTTTATAGTACTCCCTTTGTGTAACAGGGCAGTCATGCTGGAACAGGAAGGAAACTGGACCACCCATTCATCTAAAATGCCTTTATAGATCTTGAAGAATTAAAGACGCTTAACCGGAACCAAGTAGCTTAGTCTGAACCCTGACAGACTGCACTGCAATAGCATTCCTCCTGAAGACACTATGCATTCCACCTGTAAAGCTGGGGTCAGACGAGCGTTATTGGAGAGCGGACGGAACGTCCATGAGAGTGGACATTCTTTCCACTCGACGCCTGTCTGGCCACCTAGCTGAGCAGTTAGTGCGTTCAGCGCTGCAAGGCTTCATCCTCCTATGGAGGATCGCACTTTGCAGCTCCGTCAACGCGCATTTTAGCGCTTTGACGGAGAGGCTTTCTGGACGTCCGCAGCACGGCCCTGTTGCATGCGCAATTTGTGCGCACACAACAGCTTGTGGTCGGCCCCGTCACAGCGTCACAATGCGAAGGCCACTGGAAGCCACATCAGTACAGGCACACCTAATGCACACGACTGACGCCAGCCTAAGCATTCTCGCCACACCGATAACTTTTCCACAGCTGACAGCAGTATAAAGTTTTATTTTTTTCATTCGATAATGAAGGGGGAGAGGCACCTTGTGATAGGACTCAGCATTGCAAACATTAATGGTCTTCCAGTCTTGTTTCTACTACAATAACAAAACTGAAAAATTAAGTACAGACTGTAAATTTAGGTTACCTATTGCTTTTTTAAGATATCACTTCAAGAACCACCGATTACCCACATAAAAAATAAATAAAACACTACATTGCAGCAATACAGAACTACAAAAACCTCCAAATCCTTAGTGCATCGATCATCCTACATGGAGAGGAAATCATCAGTTGTGTGATCTCGATCATTCACAGTTTCCCTAGAAGATGAAACGCCCAGCAGGTTAATAGGACAGATGCACTAGAATTATTGGAGTCTAAAGCTAGTGACAGACGAACGCAGTCATCACGTCCGTGTCGCTGCACAGTTTAACGTCCGTAGTAGCATTGATTTGTGATCAATAGAGACCAACACACAAAGTACCTGCGCACCGAAGTGTGCACGTACCACACAGGTGGCAACGTACATCATTTAGGCCCCGACGTAAAAGTGTTACGACGGACGCCCGGAGTGCACAGCGTCCGCGTAGCTGCCTGTGCGCGTGATGACGCAACGTCAGACGCAGCGCATTTGTGACGTCCATCACGTTGACGCTCAGACTTATTTTGGTCTGGCTTTAATTTTAAATTAATTTTATTTCCCATATTTCTTTATTTTCTCTACATCCGTCAAAAAAAAAAAAAAAAAAAAAAAAAGACCCTGTGGTGTCTACAGCAGGGCTTGACAAAGCCAGGAGCCTGGTAGCCACTGGCTCCTAGAATTTTACTCCTGGCTCCTAAAATTCCAGTTTATTTTACACCAATCTAGTTAGCTTCAATATTTTCTTCCTGTCTTTCATTTAAAGTAAATATATGCAGCCCTGGTGTATGTATTTATATGTGAGGTCGTGTGTGTGTGGGTACGCGGTGGGCAAATAGGGTGTCTAATGACAACAGAGCAAAGAAAATAAGTAAAAAAACAATGTCATGACGTCACAATGTACTGATGTTAACACAAATAAATACTGGAGATATAGATTGACCAGTTTGCCAAAATCACGAGTATACGTTAGTCCAATTAAAAAAAGGTATCACTACGTACTGCTATACTCGTGAGATGTGTTAACACCTTTTGAAGTTAAATGTGTTTGGCGCTAGAAAAATTTTCTATTGGTAAAGTGCTTGTATTGGTGAAATTATACAGTCATGCAGCTCACCATTGGTGTGTCCTTCACCTGAAATAAATAGAAACAGTACAAACTTTTGCTTGTTAAGGGAGCGCAAAGGAAGGAAAATAATGGCTGTTCTGTTCTTAGGTCACAAACTTCTCAATTGTTCTTACAATGGGATTATTTCTAGAATGTAAAATTAGAAAAACGCCTTCATTGCATAGTATAACTTCTCAAGTGGAATGGTTATATTTATGATGATAGCTATAACACTCACAGAGAGCCTCTAGGCGCGTGGTATTCGCCTTTAAGCCTCTATGGGGGGGCTCCTCCCATCAAGCAGTGATGATTAGGGAAACGTTTCTTGATATTCGGGGATACCTCAATAAATGAGAGAATATATGGCGCAATACCAGTGCAAAATATGGCAATATACATAAGGTTTAGGTCAAATTACTCACGTGTTTCTGAGCCTCCCAATTGAGTGGCTCAGTACCCCAACTTTTGGACCACTTCAGTAAGGGAGGGGGGTCCCGCCCCTGCTGTGATATTCACTGGCGAATTCACTGGTGGATAAAAAAAATTGTTGATCTGGATCGGATAGAAGGTTCAAATGAGCAAGGAATAGGGATATTTTAAAAGAAAAATTATTTATTACAAAAAATAAAACAATAAAATGGTAAAATACAAAGTATGGGTTTCGGTCTATCCCCAATACTTTGTATTTTACCATTTTATTGTTTATTTTATTTTTTGTAATAAATAATTTTTCTTTTTAAATATCCCTATTCCTTGCTCATTTGAACCATCTATCCGATCCAGATCAACAATTTTTTTATTCACCAGTGAATTCACCAGTGAATATCACAGCAGGGGCGGGACCCCCCCCCCCTCCCTTACTGAAGTGGTCCAAAAGTTGGGGTACTGAGCCACTCAATTGGGAGGCTCAGAAACACGTGAGTAATTTGACCTAAACCTTACGTATATTGCCATATTTTGCACTGGTATTGCACCATATATTCTCTCAATTATTGAGGTATCCCCGAATATTAACTGCTTGATGGGAGGAGCCCCCCCATAGAGGCTTAAAGGCGAATACCACGAGCCTAGAGGCTCTCTGAGTGTTATAGCTATCATCATAAATATAACCATTCCACTTGAGAAGTTATACTATGCAATGAAGGAGTTGTTCTGATTTTACATTCTAGAAATAATCCCATTGTAAGAACAATTGAGAAGTTTGTGACCTAAGAACAGAACAGCCATTATTTTCCTTCCTTTGCGCTCCCTTAACAAGCAAAAGTTTGTACTGTTTTTTAGGGGGTCAACCGATTATCGGATCTACCGATATTTTGGGCCGATTTTGGGGTTTTTTGAATTTATCGGTATTCAAGTCCCCGATATTACCGATTTCTACTTGCCGCTCCCCAGCGCGCTCGGTCACTGCGAAGCGCATGCGATGTTCTTGTTCCGTTGCAGGAGAAGCCGACCAATGAGGAGCTACGCCGCCCACCACATGGTCCTTGCGTCAGCATATCCGGAAACCCTGCCCCTGCATGCAGATCTCGGAGAGAGAAGGTTAAGACGCGGTCACCGGCCTGAAAAAAAGGTTTACTGTATGTTTAACTGTAGATCGCTAGCTGGCTGTCTGTTCCTTTTTAAGTAATTACAACAAGGGTGTGCTGCCGAGTGCTCTGCTCCCTTCACTAGCCCCACGCAGTCACGCACTAACCAACCCCACTAGCTGCAGCAGCTCCCCCTCCTTCCTCAGCTCCATCTTTAAAGCCCCGTTGCTCCGTCCACTGACTCCATCCATAATGAGCAGTTACGACCCGGGACACAGCACTGCAACCCAGAGCTCAGCCTGACCTGAAGCCCCCTTAAACCCAGCCCTGCCTGAAGTTCAACCTGCAGTAGGTGAAAAAAAATGGCCCACAGCTGTGTGTGTGCGCACACATATATATATACACATATATACACATACATATACATATACACACACACACACACACACACACACACACATATACATATATATTAGGGTTGCACCGATACTAGTATCGATATCGGTGCCGATACCGGGTACTGCCGGAGTACTTGGTACTCGTGCAGTACCCCCAATATTTTTTTCCGATACCGGAAGCCGGCATTGAGCCGGCATCCGAGGGGCTGCGGCGGCTGTCCGAATGCTCTATCTGCATTCGGACAGGCCCTGCAGCTGCTCTCCGCCCTTTGTTTAGACTTACCTTCCTTCAGCGACGCCGGGAAAGTCTTCCCGCGCGCTCCTTGGAAAGTCCCCAGCCGCGACCACGTGGGACCATGTGATCGCGGTTGGGGTCCTTCCAACGAGCGCACGCGCGGAAACTTTCCCGGCGTCGCTGAAGGAAGGTAAGTATAAACAAAGTGAGCAGCTGCATGGCCTGTCCGAATGCCGATAGAGCATTCGGACAGGCCCTGCAGCTGCTCTCCGCACTCATGCCCCCCCCCCGCACTCTCCACTCATACTTGCCTTCCTTCAGCGACGCCGGGAAAGTTCCGCGCGTGCGCTCGTTGGAAGGACCCCAGCCGCGATCACATGGCCCACGTGGTCGCGGCTGGGGACCTTCCAAGGAGCGCGCGCGTGCGAAGACTTTCCCGGCGTCGCTGAAGGAAGGTAAGTATGAGCGGAGAGTGCGGGGGGGGGGCATGATCCATGAGCAGGGGGCAATTATCCATGAGCAGGGGGCAATTATCCATGAGCAGGGGGCATATCCATGAGCAGGGGGCATATCCATGAGCAGGGGGCAGGATATCCATGAGCTGGGGGGCAGGATATCCATGAGCTGGGGGGCAGGATATCCATGAGCTGGGGG